>JAWWEE010000041.1:8135177-8258736 GCA_035221455.1 Xenops minutus | reverse complement strand
TGCCTATCTCGCATTGGCCTTTTTAGCCACCAGTGTGCTTGTAGCAAGCGTGGGTAGAGCCCTTGTAAATCTTCGTTTGCGAAGCCTAGCCATGATGATAACTAAGAGCCAACTGAGGAGAAAGGAGAGGGGTTGTTTCTTGGAGATTCTCTGCAGCTGCAGGGAAAGGAAATGCTGGAGTCTATTAGAAAGAAATTCATACTTAATACTCTGTGGTCTGAAACAGTTTTGCTCTTTGCTTTTTAATATCTGTGACAGCATGTTTGAAAGACTTTAAATGGTGATTATTGCAGTTGGTGTTGACATCAATACTTAACAGGAAAACCTGTGATCACACAGTGGTGTTTAATGGTGTAATAGTATAAAGGTTTTTATTAATACCTGTTTCTATGCTTGGATCAAGGCACTGCTTGCCACAACTCTAGGCATCCCAATCAATGCTAAAAATAGGTCCTTTTAAGGGAATAGGAAAAGACACAGAATGTCCCTAAAGCATGGGAAGAGGCATCATGAAGGATTCTGAAGCAGAGTAAGGGGCTGGAGCCAGCACAGGTCAGAGCTAATAGAAGTGTGAGGCTAGAAAGGGCTTGTACAACTCTGGCACAAGAAATAATTCTGTGTGTGTAGGCTCAGCCCAGGAGTGAAGGGGTTGCCTGATGTGTTCCTGAAAGCTCCTGCTGGGTGCATCATTCATTAAGTCAGTGCTAGAGCTTAATTTTTCTTACTTGTCTGAGCTGATGCTGAACTGTGCTCAAAATGCAGCCTATTAGAAGAGTTAGATAAACCTGCCCTGTTTCTGGAGTGCTGGAAGCAGTGGGGTTTGGCCCAGATCAGGGACCTCGAGGGGCTGCTGCCCCAGGAGAGGCACTCAGGGCAAATCTTGTGTAGAACTGATACAACAATACAAGAGTTGCTGTGAGAGACAATGGTAATGTGCAATTTGTGCTTAATGAATGGTGTTTTCTTAAGACAGGTCATGTGGAGGGGCTTGAGAAGGGAGCAGGGACAAGGGACAGACTGATCCACTGACCAGTGAATGTCACAGTGTGGAGCAGTTTGTGCTCCCTGGCTGGGAAAGGAAAACAGAGGCTGATGGTTGTCAACAGAAGCTTTTGTATGTCAAAAATGTCTTGATTTTAGACATCTAGGTAGTGTCTCAATCACCAGAGCTTTCTGTATATGAATACAGACATGTGTGGGAGTGAAGGTGCTCTCCACATTCCATCCTGAGACTATTCCTATCAAATATTCATCAGAGGAAGATTCTCATCTGTACATTTTGTATTAGGCTTAGAGATATTTCAGTGGCTTTCATGTTGCCTACAGGATTTAGACATTGAGGATAAAACAGCAGCCTCTTTAATTTTCTACATTTAGGATTTCTTCTTCATTAAAATTCCTTTGAAGATAAGTCCTAATGATAGATCTTTAGCTTTGACTCTTCCTCCCAGGAAAAATAAGCTCATGGCTGAAAACAGATGAACCTGCTCCAGAGAAATCCCTGCCTTCTCCCCATCACCCATGGGTGGAGGATGCAGGTAGCTAGATTTCTTTCCAATATTTGCAGTACCCCAAAGGCTCTGCATTTAGGCCCAGTGTGGAATAGCTTCCACACATTTCCTAGGGATAAAAGTGTAGGAGTATTCTCCTTTTGAGTAAATATTTCTGAGACACTGTAACAAAAACAAACTGAGTGACTTCAAACTGGATTTTAAACCATGAGTATTCAGCACTTGTTTTTGCATACATGGTTTTGGTTTGATTTGTTGCTGTGCCTGATTTTTCAAAGACTCAGAAGCACCTACCTGGCTGCCTCAGGAGACTATGGGTGTTGCCCACCCTCTGCAAGGCCAGTGTGCTATTTGCTGCCAGAAACTGGAGTTCAAAAAATGTGGCTAAACATGCCAAAAGAACGCTGCTTTGGGCAGAACCTCATCTTGCTGACCTTCAGTTGTCTCCAAGGTAGGAGTGGACCTCTGAGGCTGCTTCTGAAGCCAGCTGGAGCAGCAGGATGCTGTCAATATAAGATGAAAAAGTGATTAAAGGAGCTGGATGTGTGTCCCACAGAAGAGATCACAGAATCTTCTGTTACAGCCTATTCCCCTCTCTGGGTTGTAACAAACAACGAGTTCAGATGTCATATCTGCACTGCAGATACCAGTTTGGACTGGTGGATCCCAACCCATGCACTGGAGTCCCTTTTTAAATCATTGGCAGTAGAGCTGGGAGCATCTCAGCAACACTGGCACATGGAGAGAGGGATGGAAATATTGCAGCAGCTTCCAGTGGTTTAATTTCTATTATGGCTTTTATGGAAGGGCTGCAGCATGCTTTACATTGAGATTGGAAGAGTATTGTTAATTAAATAATTAGCTGTTTAAAATGTATTTATTAGGGCTTAACAGCCAGGCCACAGATATGCATCAATTACAGAGCCACAATATCTGCAATAAATGTTTTTCACCCCATAATCAAATATGGCTTAATTAGGCAATGCTGGGAGAACAGTCATAATAAATAGAGCGGGTAAGACTTGCCTTTATAATTGAGATTTAATCAGCCAACTCTTGTATGTTCATTGAATAATTGATTATTCTACACATTTATCAAGGATTAAAAACTCAGTGGTAGATATGCAAATCCTCTCATATTAAATACATCTGAATTTCTCAAATGCCATTTAATGCATATTAACATTTTGATTAAATCTGAATGACAAACACATTTTAGATTTTGTGTCTGCAGTTGGCTATTTCATTGCTATTTATCACTTCTTGCCCCCTCCCCAAGTTAAACTGCTCGTGTATTTATGGCTTTGTAAGTGGTCATAGGAGATGGAGAGAAAAACAAGCCAAACCACCCCAACCTTGGTGATTGTGTGAGATGGGGATGAGCAGTGCCAATGTTTGGGGGAACCAGCACATGATGGGTCCCAGTGCCTGGTGGCTCTGGTGGCAATTGTTACTGGAGAGGTGCCACCTCTCTGCAAAACCCCTGAGAAGCTGCCCTGGGCCTGTGGGGGAAAGGAGAACAGGAGAGAAAACTTCCTCCAAGGAAAACACGTTTGCTCTACTTGAGTCATGTTTGCAGATGTTTTTTGCCAAGGCTTAAGGATGAAGTGAGCGTGAGAAGGAATGAGAAATTGCAGTTAGTGATGACAACTCATGTCTGAAGTGGGATCTGAGTGACAGATTAACATCCCAATTAAAAGTGAAAGCACAGTTTAGGTCCCAGGACTGCAACTTGGTGAATCCCCCTTCACATCTGTATCTGGTGCAGCTCACACCCCCTCCCACAGCACTGGGATCACAGAGTGCCTCAGGTTCTTGGAAGCAAAGCCCAGAATTGTCCTGGGTGGGTGCCACACCAAGCTGGCAGATTTTGCTGATAGTTTAACTGTTTATAGCAGAGCACTGGTAACAGCAGATCTGTGGGTATTTAATTTCTCTGCACTGATCCCTTCCTGCATTTGTTATTCAGGCTGGGCAGTCTCATGAAAAATCTCAGTGAAATCTCAGTGCTATGCCAGTATGCAAGGTTAATAATTTCTGTATTATTTGACGTGTGGTTCCCTGAAATTAGTGCTTTTTCTCTGTTCACAGCTTGTAGACTCCTAGGTATTTTCAAGTGAGACTGAGACTCTTGCTAGTTTAAATCCAATAAATAACAATAGTGCATATCCCTAATCTTCTGGAGGGCAGGTCCTCCACCCTCCCCCTCTAAACCCCTTGTCCACAGCTTGGAAACCACTTCTTTAAATTCCAGAATAACGAGCCCAATGGCCACCGTGAAGCTGTGGCGATGTGGATGCCTTTATTTATCACTTCTAGAGCCCTTCTTGCTTGCTTCGACTTGGACACAAGAGGGTGATGTTTCCTCAGGAATTTGTCTATGTTAGAGGTTCCACAGGCTCGCAGGGGAGCGTGCTCCAGAGACAAAATAATCCTATTTAGTTTTCTGTACTATGGCAGGGCTGTCCTTGCTCCTTCTTGGTGTCGTGGTCCAGTGCCAGAGGGGCTCTGGAGCTGGGTGGGTATGAGGACACACTGAGCAGACCTGTCTGGGAAAACACAAAACCATTTCATCTGACCAACAGCAATTGTTAATTTTTTCCTTACATCACCAAAACCCTTGTGAAGGCCCCTTCCCTCATGTGTTTTCAGGGGTCCAAGCATGTTGGTTCTTTTGGGTCCTAATCATTCCTATATCACATGAGTCTTTCAGCTGTGGTGCAGAAATGCCTGGATTCCCGTTGCTGACTGCACCACCACTGAATGCTTGATGAAATCAGAGTAAAAGGAGCTATTTCCACCCCAGGCAGGGATTAGGATTCCTGATAGTGCATGAATTAGTGTTGAGAGAACAGCAATCTTCACAATAAGTGCATCCTGTTCCTGCACATCAGATCTTGCTCTCCCCAAGGCAGGCTTAGCTGCAGTGTGCTGCTTTGGGGGATTAAATCTGAGGAACTGGGGGCAGTGATGTTTCTGCTTCTGAACTCCATCATAACTCTACCTTGGGATGAGGACACAGATCAGTCTGAACAGTTCTTGATTTGCCATTTCTTGGGAAGTGACTTATGCTCAGCTCTGTTGGTTAAATCTGACCTGCTGCCACGGAGTATTCAGGAGGAAAGTGCCACCACTGTTGCTCCACCACCAGGCTGGTCTGCCATCCTCTCATCTCCCTGGACTGGTCTCCAACCTCAGTGTACATCTCAGGGCTGTTTTGCTTTGGTGTGACAGGTTTAGCTCCAGGCTTAGATTGGTGGCACTGCTTGGCCCAGGAGGTCTTTCAGAAATATGTCAGATGCTCAGTTAACAGACAAGCTTTGGTTCCTTTAAAGGTGAACAAACGAAATGGGTTGGGTTCCTCAGGAAATGGTGTCTAAAAGCCATTTGCCTCCAACTGTTTTCGGCCCAAATAAGTTCCTCTACAAATTAAAGGCACTGAAGCAGCCTGAGATGGAAATATATTTTTGTCACTTGGGATTTTTTTGCCGTTTTCAGGATGCTGTGGTGACTCTACTATGCCTCAGCCTCTCTGACACAAAGTGCTCTTGACTACCCTGTCTGGGGCATTGACTTTGGAAGGCAGAAAGTGGAGCTGCCAAGGACCCCTCCCTGAACAAGTCTAATGGTAACTCACACCCTACTCTGTGCACTCTGGCCGTACAGACAGACAGGGATTTGGGATTGTCTCCCTGAGCTGCTGCTTGGCTCCTCTGAGTCACAGTGGTGCTCTGTGGACTCTGTGCTCTCAACCTCTGGCAGCAGCATCACGAGTTGAACCTCCAAAACTCCAGGGTTTCAGAGTGTGCTGGATGCCTCACTGGATATGTAATTCCTGCACTTGGAACCCGCATGAGACAATGCAAAGCAAATTGCTGCAGACTAAATATATGGTCAGGATGTGTTGGATGTTGGCAGTGAGGCTGGATGGGATAGCCAGGGAGGGAGGAGGAACATGGTCAGCTTTATTCCTTCATGTTCAACTGGATAATGCTTGGGAACCCTTAAAAGACTTTAACATGGTTTTGGAAGGGAAGAGCTGGAGGAGATTCAGCTCTAAAAGGCTGGAAGAAGGCTGAGGGCTGCAGTGTGCCTGGGAATTGTGAGAAGGGATCAGCAGCCAGCCCTTTGAGGATGAAATTGGGAGCAGGTAATCTCTCAGAGCAGTCCAAAACACAGCTGTGGCACCTTCCTGTGAATCAGGAGATGGACTTCTGCCCTGATCCCTTCTGTGATCCACAGCTCTGTTTTAATCCTTTGTCTGAGTTATGCTATGTGTTGGCAGCAGTTCCTCCAAGGCACCATTTGTATCCTCTCTAAACACCATCGAAATCAAGATCAGTGTCTCGCCTGGTTTGCTGTAACTAATTGCTAATGTTGTTACAGGCAAAGAATGTTTTAAAACTGATTTGGAGCTCTGTGTTTTAATTGACTTATTTTTGTATTTCACCTGGTTTGCTCAGTGAAATTCAAATGGACTTTGCTTACTTTTTCTATTCAGCGTCATTCTCTGGCCCTTTGCCCAGGTCAGAAGAGCCCCAAGCTCTTCAGTTCTGAATGCTGATTAGAAGTGAGGCCAAACTCTTCTCTAAAGCACTCTCCTTTGAATAAGGAGACGGCTGTAATGATCACTGTGACCTTTACTTTTCCTCTCCTACAAACTGGAAAATCCAATTTGATGGTGCTTGAAAACCTTAACATTTTTGTCACTGGGCACGGCTTGTTAATGTGAGTAGTGATAAAAAAGGGAAATTAAGAGTTCTTGTTAGTATTCTGAGGGCAAATACCCACCTGGACATCTCGGTTCTGCAACATTTAAGAGCAGCATGACTTGTTGGATGGGGTGTAAATGTAGAAATGGCCTCATCAGCTGAGCATCCCGCCTGTGGGCAGCATGTCACCAACACAGCTCTGCCATGACTCACACTGATTGTTCTCTTTTCCCTGTTAAACGAAGAGAAAGTGCTTTGGCTCAGAGCTTATCCATGAAAGGAACCTGTGTTGGATCACCTTTGTCCTCACCCTGCAGGTACAGAGATATGTCAATAGATTTTTCTTTCGGGCTTCAAAGGCAGCATGCAGCTTCTGGAGTGCTGCTCAGGCTGCCTAATAAATTCCCTGTAAAGATCCCTTTTCTTGCCTAAGCGTTCATCCAGCCTGGGAAAAGGCATGGGGGACTCCCCGCACTCAAACCCAGACCATCCACAGGCACAGCAACTCCTCTGATAAGCTCTTCATAGAGAGAGTAGGCAAGTCAATCCCCCTCTGCCTGGGGCAGGGAACATGGGAGCAGCTCTTTGCTCAACAGGCAAACCTTTGTGACAGGCTTAAAAAACCCATGGAATAAATCTTCCCTTATGTCACTAGAGCTGGATGTGTTTCCATCACCTGAGGCATGACTTGTGTGTGTATTTGAAACATACCCCAAGGTGCTGGCTCTGCTGCTGGGGGATTGAGATCTGTTTCTCCAGAGACCAACCCAAAAGCAGTGGCACATGAGCCTCCTTCTGCTGGGGGCACTGTCCCCTCCTGTGCCATCAGCTTTTCTGAAGCCTTCCCTGTGTGGAGATGCAGGTGGGACCTGGACAGGTGCTCATGAGATGGGGTTTGTGTTGTGCTGGAGGCACCTGGCTCAGCACACAACCCACCTGGAGCAGGCTGGGTGTGCAGTGTGTGCTGTAGGTAAGGTGATAACAGCACAGATGTTGGGGTGTTCCCTCTGTCAGAACCCTCACTAGGCTCAGCTGGTTTATCTGTAGCTCTGTGATCTGCTTGCTGGAACATATTGAGTAATGAGTTATAATTTTTGGTGTTGAAATCTTATATTAGAACTATTATTTTGCACATGTTGATGCATGTCTGCACATATGTGATTTGGTTTACCTCATCCACATGAGTTAAACTTGTGAAGAAGGGATCCTTCCTGTGTGTAAATATACACTGTGCTTAAAATGAATGTGTTTTTACAAGGTTATTTCCTTTTCATAAGTGAACAGGACCATACTTGCAACCATAAATAATTTTAGATCTTATTTTATTGTTTGCAATTTCTTTGCATAGGGCAGGAATAGTAAATAGATATCAGGTGTTCTTTCCTACAATGACTAAGGTGGCAACAAGAATGCTTCAAAAACATAAATTATAATACTCTGGTCTTATGACTTACAAAATGCAATTGTGCCTAAGGAGAAAGGACTGACTACCTAGAGGACAACTCCAAGCTGAAGAAGTCCTTAGAGCCCACTCAGGATAAAGCAGGCAGTGGGAAATCTGCAGATTCTATCAACTATTACCTGGCCATCTAAAGCTGCTAAATAACAAGAGCCCCCCTTGCCCTTAGTGGTGCTGTACCTGGATGTGCCATAAAGCAATTCCAGCCTCAGCCAACAGCTTGGGATATATAATAGGTAGTTTGCTAATTTCTTTATTGTTTCAGCTGGAAGTGACAGATCAAATCAGGAAAACTAGGAGGCTAGGAAGAAGGGGATTAAGATCTTAGACTCACCAGCCCCTCCTTGGGTTTTGTCCCCATGGGCAAGCACTGATGAGCATCCCCCGTTTTGTTTCTTCACTGATTAAACTAAGAAACCAAACCAAAGGACACAGGAGAGAAGGGTTAAAGGATTAGGAGATGGTCTTTGAACTGCCATGTGGCAAGGTAATGAGGCATGAATTATTAAAATGATTTCAATTATAACTGGCAGCCACATGCTCCACTTTTGCATTGCCTTTCTTCCTCGCTGTAAAAAGACAGCTTTGTAAGTGCTCATGGTTTCTTGGAAGAGATATGCTCACCCAGAACTCTTCATTGTATAAACAGCATAATTTGTTGTTGGCCAAGCTGCCTTTGTGGTTAGATAAGTTGAAGTGCCAATGAAATGGGTATGGCTCAGCAGCAAGACAAATTTGCTTCTCAAAACCCTACAGGAATGGGATACTACAGTGTTGCTGAGAGGCTGTGGGTGTTAGTGGCCTCTAATTCTGCAGTCAGAGTGGTGGGCTCTGAGGCACTGGGCACATGCTGCTAGTAGCAATCATTTCAAAAAATGCTTTGGCTTTAATGCAAGCAGCAATGTATTTATAATGTGTGTTTTTTTGCTTGTGCATCACTTGGAAGTAGTGTCTGGAGAATGACTCTGAGCAGAGGTTTGCAGACAGTGATCAGATTGATTTAAGCTCAGCCTCTGTAAAGACAGGCACCACACTGCTGGCTGCCTTCCCTGGGTTTCTTCGTGACATAAAAACCTAGAGGAAAGGAAATACTATCAGGAATAGCCCCATCTTGTGGCTGCCAGAGTTTTTGCACAAAAGCCTGTATTTTGTGTCGGAACGAACAACTTCAGGTCTGACACCTTAGGAAAATTCATGTGGCCACAAAGACCGACCAGCACATGTAAGATTTAAAGTGTTTGATACAGCATATGGCTGTGGAGATATTCTGGTGAGATCACAATTTGATAAATGCTTCAGGAAGAATTATTTACCTAACACACTCATTTTCCTTTTCTACGCATGGATTGCCTGAAGGGGAAAGTAGGAGAACTGAATCCACCAGGGCTCGATCAGTGAGTAAATATTAAATGTGCGTTATTCTGAAGCTGAGTCTCTGAGCAGTTTAGTCAAACTGCTTTTCTGCACCCCAAGACAGCGTTCATCCTCAGAATTCTGATGGGCTCTGTTCAAAATGTGATGGCTAAAGGCCATTCCCAGGGGATCCATCTCTAGCTACTTTCCTGTACTTTCAGTCTTATGGGGGGGGGGGGAGGGAATGAAGGCATAAAGGTGGTGTTTATGGTTGACTTTAAAACATGCAGAACAACTTCATCAGAAAAGGAGCTGCATGAGATGCTGGCTGCAGAGATTAAAGCTCTTTCCTTATTGTGGGCAATGACCAACATGCTGAGCAAGGACCATGTCAGTACATCTGTCTGTGTGGCAGCACCTGAGCCATGGGGCAGTCACAGGAAGGTGAGACAGGAGCAAGGGCCTGAGTGAAAATGAATTCATCAGGCAGGGGCACAGTGGGGTGAGGCACAGCTGTGCCAGGCTGGGAGCCAGGGAGGGGAGAGGGAGCTGGCAGTGCATGGGAACCCTCGTGGGGTTGGGATGGTGCTGTTGGTTTCAGTCACAGTGGGCAGGACTTGGCCCTGCTCCTCTTGGGAATATGGGTTATTAAATGTAGTGACAGCAGGAAAGCTTTTGCACTAGGGCTTGTAATATCCCTTCTATAGTTCCTGGTTTTTCCTCCTTCTCAGAACAGAGCTGTTTTCCTTTAGCCATGGGTGAGATGAGGGTTTATTCGAGCCATGACCCTGTCAGCAGGTGACCATTTCTCCAGCTACTCCATGGAGTTTCCCTTTGCTGCCTGTGTGGAAATGGAGGCCAGATCCCCCCTGGGCTTTCTGGATGACAACCCACTCTTTCCAACTCGCTCAGTGCAGCCTCATCCCGGGAGGACTGGGGGGGACGAGGAGGGAGGAAGCATTCCTTGCTGCTACATTCACATAGCTCCTGGCACCAGCAGGCTCAGCAAGCTCCTCCTGAAACCACTCCAGACTCTGAATCATTTCTGTTAGGAAACCATTCATACCCCAGCTGACTCCTTAAAGCCCCCCAAAACCCTGGCAGCAGCTTCTGGTGCTGCTTGGCTTGTCTTGGCAGGGTTGAGACCAGGGTCCTCTGTTGTTCTCAGGCAGTACTTTCCCTGCTTCATTTTATTTTGTATGGAACTGGACTCAAACTCCAGCTCTATTTGCTTAGTCGCCAGTAAAGCTCTGTGTTCCTCCCTCAGAAGGAGGGAGGTAACTTTGCACAGTGTGACTGTATTTACTCTCCACCACTGCTGTGGTCAGTACAGGGCCTGCCTGCACCAGGAGTGCTAACAAAAAAACCCAGTTTGTAATTCTTGTGATGCTTTAAGCAAATTAATAAGGTAAAAATAGATATTCAGGGTCTGAGGTGCATCCCCAGCAGCAAGACTGGGACTGTCTCAGAGGGTCTGTGCAGGAACATGGCTCTGAGATGTGTTCCTGTGTTCCTCCACCCTCCCTGCCTCCATTCCCAGCCTGTTTGAAGTCCCTCTGAGGTGGGTATGTCAGTCTGGTCATGCTGGTACCTGCTGAACAGCAGCAGGCATGCTTCAGTGTTTAAATCACCTCTTTGCTCACCTCTCTCAAGGGATGATTCATGTTGATTGATTACTTTGAGCTGGGTTGTGAAGGCAACCCTGGCTGCTTTGTTACTGGCACTGCTGAGCTAAAAATGAAGCTGATTTTTACCCTTAAAGCCACTGCCTGTTGAAACTCCTCTGTCTTTTAGATTTGCTCCTTTCACTGTCAATGATAAAATCCCCTGGAGCTTTCCAAAAGTATTTGTACCCAACTAATTTGGAAGTCCTGGACTTCTAGGCTTAGGGCTTATTCATGTGTGAGTTGATTGGACACGAGTTTGGTTTTGTCAGGCTGGTGTCTCCACTGCCCTAAGTCTTGGATAGATATTTTAATTGCTGTTAGTTGATGGCAAAACCATCCTTTTAAATTCTGGAGCAAATTTTATAGACAAAAGGTAAAGAACAATGAGAAAGCTGTGCCAGTAAGAAGAGAGAAAGTAGTAACAGTGGAATTATGTCCTTAGCAAGCAAGACAGAGATGCAAGTGATGGCTAATGCTGGGTGACAGCATATCACAGATCATCCTGCCCCAGTTTCCAGGAATACTGAGTTTTATTTGTAATAAAAGTCTAGGACTATAACTCTAGAGTTGGGTTAAACCAGCTGCTTTCTGTAGCCTTTCTATGTCAAGTTTTCCCACCTGTAAAGTTGGATAATGGTAATTTCCTCCAAGGAGGTTCTACCAGTGCTGGGTAGAAGCTGCTCCATGTTACAGTGTTAAGAAAACAGTGGCTATCATTAATCATGCTTCATGTTTTTCCAACATTCTGCATAAATAAACTGTTTGTTTTGATTTTAATAACTTGGAATCAGTGGCTGGACCAAATTATAGCTGGAAGCTGAGAGGTACAGGAAAAGACATCCAAATGCTGCTCAGTTTGCTCTGTATAAGACAGAACTGCTGAGGCTGCATCACTCGTGGCTCCTGAGCCCGGTGCCAGCACACAGAATTCCCTCCTTACAGCTTTTCCATTGCACGTGCCAAGTATCCAGCTCTTCAGTCTGTTATAAATCATCCCTAATTCTGTAATTGCTTTGCTAGTGATTATAGGCAGACTCTGGTTGATCCTTCAGCGGTTTTCCTTTATCCACATTTTTAGTGGGCTCTTTTATTGTTGATTCTTTTATTCTAGTTCCTTGCTCCCCTTTTCCAGTTGTAGCAGGCCCCATGGCTCCAGTCCAGTGTTTTCCCTCTGAGAGACAGGCAGAGCCCCCTCTGCACTTGGGTCTGCCTTTCCCCCTGTCAGGGAAGGGGCACCTTGTGCCTCTTGCTTGTAGACATGGTAAGCAAAAGTGTAAGGTCATGCATGTAAGAATATGCTCTGAATCAGCTTGGCAGTGCTGGGAGCTGCATTCAGGGGTGGATCTGGAAATTGAGGCAGGCACAGTTAAGCATAGCTTGAAGCGTGACTGTACTGTTCCTTGCCTACGCAGGGATGTCTCTGCATACAAGCAGGTACAACAGCAACCAGACAATTGTGCCTGGCTGTTTGTTGGCACACACTCAAGTTTGCAGCCAGACAGGTTGGTGCTGCTCAGGAGGTCAGAGGAGTCAGTGTGTGGTCCCTCTCCCTGGCAGCAGTTTTGTCCCACACTTTCTGTGCCTCTGTTCAGGGCAGGATCAGTAAGCCTGGCTTTTTAGAGCTCCAGCACTGTGCTTTTGTTCTACCCTTTTTCCTTTCCTAGAGGTGCATGCTGACTTGTCTAAATTGCACTTGTGAAATGTAACAGATGACCCTGTGTAGCCAAGTGCAGGCACTGGGGGAAGCTCCTGCCCTGGGTCAGGTATGATGCTTGGATGAACACTAGTGATACCCACTTGTTGGCAAATAAGATTCAGATGTCTCCTGTACTACTTTGGAAGGACATGAGTGGAAAAAAAGCTATGGTTGTTGCTTAATTCCTGTAGTCTCAACTCAAACTCATGCCATAAAAGCCATAAAACACAGTTCTGTATTTGTGAAAAACGGATTAAACTTTGAGGAGTTTTAGAGTTTGACTTTGACCTGCTTTTGTTTTTCAAACCTGCAGTTAGATTGAGAAGTGCTTAGGTGGCATTTCTGACAGCAACTCAAGGATTTTACAATGATTCTTGGAGTGGGGTAGGGGATGTATTCATGTAGGTCAGCTCATGAGGCACCTTGAAGAGTTTTGTTTTCAGAAACTGGGGTTTTGAAAATGGAAAACACATATGACCTTTCATTCAGACTTCCCTTATGTTCAGAGATTTTCCTTCAATTGAATGGGCGTTGACTGCTGCCCTTAATTTATTTTGTTGTCCCTTAATGCACTCTTCAACTTTAATTTCAGGTTGAAGTATTCCCTCCTCTAACCATGGGAGAGGCTATTCTATGAAAATGGCCGTCTGATGTACCTTGTGGTTCAGCAGATGTTATCTTGTTTGGTAATGAAATTCTGCCTTGAGTAATTGGACATTCTTCCTGGTTCCTTGTAATTAAGGCAGAAGAAAAGAACAAAACCTGCAGATTTGATACGAGTAATTGCTTTGTTAGTTATTTGCTTCCTTGCTGTGACCATCAGCCCAAAGAGAGCAGCATGGCCATTAGATCATACATGATGCTGTGGGCTTTTGGTGCTTCACTGTCAGATGGAATTGCAGGGAAAGGAGTTAGGAAACACTGCTGAATTATTTACCTCTCATCCATATGCATTTGAGACCACAGAGAGAATCTGGCTGTTGCTGAGTGTGCTTTCCTGACCAAGTGAGTCAGTCCCTGGAAAAAGTAGAGTGTCAATGTATGAGGCTTTACATGGACACAGCTGCCCTGCCTCCTGCATCTGAGCATTGTGGGTTGCTGCAGAGAGGCTGAACATCTGTGTTTTCCTACTGTGGAGCAGGAAAAGGGAGACCTGCATGAAATCCTGGCCACTGGGGAAAAAAAAGTTGATCAGGACCTGAGTATGGCAAGTTTTAGCAGTGGTGATGGCTTGTAGCATTGCTGTTCTTTGTGTTTCATCACCCTGAGCTTGGCAGGCAGGTTTGCAGGACATTTGGGTACATGGGGACTTTTATAGGTGGACACACTGTCCCCAGTGGCACTGAGATCATGGAACAGGCCTGTTAACCTGTAAGGTTACACAGATTTAACTGAAATCTCAGCTCTGGTTTCAAGTAGAAGATTCCTCATCCCTCTGGACCTGAGCTCCTCTCATGCACATCTGGCTGCCCCATCCCCATGGTTCAGTGGTCTTGATGCTCACCCCAAATGCACTTCCTAAACCCCTTATTTTCTAATTGCAAGCTTTAGAGCCAGACTGCTGCATCAGAAGCAGCCACATGATTTATATGTGTCTACTGATGAAGTCAAGGCTTGGAGGCTCCTTGGATGTAAATTCTACTGAATTATCCTCAAGTGCTGTGAGAAGCAGTTCCAGGTCATTGCCAATCAATCTTCTAGACCTCTGCGTGCTGTTCTGCACAAAGCCTGTATGATCCAGGAAAGCTATCAGCAGCTTTGATCATCAAACTGATTTCTATCTCCCTCTCCAAGATCTGGGCAGGTATGTTTTTATAAGGCTCCACTGAGCTTGGAGTTGGCAGACCCAACATTCCTGCAGCTGTAAAGTTAGGCAGTGACAAGTTAGACAGCCCTGAAGTTTAATCCAAGTTTGAAAAATCCTTTCTCAGTGCTGTTAAAAATGAAAATATGTATTCTTTTTTTATAACTAAATTAGGATAATGATGAATGTGAGCAACCAGTGCATTGTATGGATTAACTGATTGGCACAAGCAGTGCATTGTGTGAGTGCTCTGTTAAGGCTGCAGGGAAGGGGGGACCTATCTGAGGTACCATGATATTTTAATTTACTCAAGAAGATGACAGAAAGAAGGGCAGATTCTGCAGGTGTCTTGTGCTGGTTGCTGAGCACTTGTCCTTTCTCACAAGCACCTTGCTGTCCTGGGCACTGACAATGGGAATTGTGCATTGCCAAGGGCACAGAGCTTGGGCTGAGCTCTGCCTTGCTCTGGGACACCAGCAGCCAGCCCACTGACATGGAGCTCATCCAGTGACAGTGAGCTGGTCCAGAGGGATGACTGAACTCCTGGTCCTTTCCTGCTGCCTTAGTACATCCCAGCTGTTGGGCTCACCCCTGTACATGGGTGCACACACTGCAGTGCCCAAAGCCCCCCCTTGGTGCCTGCCAGGGCAGCTGCAGGCTCTGGGCAGTGAGGGCAGCCCTGTCTTTGCCAAAAAGCCACATCTGATCTTCTCTGTAGCGGTCTCCTGTTTCCTTTCCCTTGAATCCAGGGGCTCTCCATGCTGGATTTTGCAGGGATTTTCATGGCAGCATCACCATTTACCTCCTGCTCAGTTTGGCAGCTGCCTCCCAGTGCTGGGTCATGGGCTGCTGGTGCAGAGAATACCCTGCATCCTCTCTCCACTATTGCAGCCACAAAAGAGCAATTGGTTGGGGAACAGGAGCTTGGAGGATCCTGTGTAAAACAAACAGACCTGGAAAGGGAGACTGGGAGGGATTTATAGCCCTGACACCTGAATTTCTACCCCTATATCAGTCAGAGATGCTGTTCCCCAAGGAGGAGGCTCGGGTCTGCTCTGCTGCATGTGGACAGGTCTTTGCAGAGGAAATTCCTGCTTCTCCTTGTTCCTGGTCACCCAGGGAGTTCTGATCTCTCCCACAACAGCCACTTTTGCCTGCTAGGCAATGCCTTGGAGCCCCAGGACAGCACTGAGCTTCACCACACCTCTCACTGGCAACACACAACCTTCCTCCCCTTTTGCAAGAGAAGCTTGGTCTGAGAGGTTGAATGAGTCTGTCAGAGATGCAGTGACAGAGCTCACGTTCCCTAATGTCAAACTCGTGCAAGTCCTTGTAATCAGGTTGTTGGGTTTTTTTCCTCCTGAGGACTCATCCTTACTTATTTGGATACTTTCTTCCTCACTCCAGGAGGCATTACTGGGTGCTGCTGCCTCTGCCACTCTCTCCCTCCCCTTGACCCTTTCCTGAGCCTCTGGCTCTCTGCCTCAGCCCACCCTACAGAGCTGGTAGTGCTTGTCTCTCACTCCTCTGATTGCTGTGTTGTGTTTAGTTCGGGAGATTGTGTTTCTCCATGCAGGACCCCCACGTGCTGGGGAATGTGATTCCCTGGAGGACGCTGCTGGGGAGAGACAGCACAGACTGCTTGCAATAAATGCTTTTCATGCTTGCAACAACTATAACATGTGTTGCAGGCTAAGCCAGGAAGAACCAGCTGCTTGAGGGCACCACAGCTGGGTCAGGCTCAGCAGCTGCTGCAGGAGGTGCAACATCTGTAGCCTCAGTGGCTGCAGGTGCTGCTGGGCTCAGGGGAGCCTGCTGGTGCTCATCCCTTGAGCAAGGTTATGACTGTGTGTGGAGCTGGGCATCCCGAGGTGGAGACAAATGAGGCTGACACAGCTGCTCTGAAAAGTGGCCAGCTCTGTGATCCTGCCAGCACTGCACTGGCACCCAAGAAGTGCCAGGGTGGGATGTGTTTGGCAGGGGGGATGTTCAGGGCTGGTGTGGAATGGGTGCATATGCCAGGTTAGATCCAAGTTGTTCTGGTAGGGCTGGATGCCTGAGGCTTGCATGGTGCCTACCAGTACTGCAGGCAGGCTGAGCCCAGCAGCCCAAATCCCTCACTTTCAGGAACAATAAATTCCCTCACTAACTTATGAAAGAGCAAGGGGAGGGGGGAGAAGCTCTAAATGACTTACCTATTTGAAGCATGGGGACTCTGCATTGTATTAAACATTAACCCGCCCTTCTGAGCCAAATGACTGACTCTCTGGGTAATTCTGAGGCTGGGCAGGCAAAGAAAAGGATTCTTTGTCAGAGTATTTCAGAAAATATCCCTTCAGCCAGTTTGTCTGACTGTGTTTGTTTGGCCCTGTGTTAGGACGCCTGCTCCACAATTTGCTGTTTGTGTTTGTGCAGTGGAGCTGATCAGATGGCTGTGTCCCAAACATGCTGCTCACATGTTGCTCACTGGTGGCTCAGGCACCCTTTGCACAGGTAATCACACAAATATGGAATGAGACACTGAATTGTACACGTGTACATGTGTAATTGCACACTGAAATCAGATTTGCTCATCTCTGGAAGTGACAAGAAGGGAAAGTTGCCTTTTGAACTTCTGTAAGGTGTATCTGTGAGTGCTGGGTACTAAGCAGTCTTGCTCATCAGAGGTGCTGGCAGGAGCAGCAGGATCAGTGACCAGGATCAGTTCTGCTCCTGACTTTGCCCTTACTTGGTGTGTGAGGTGTCCACAAGTCCTGGTGCTATTGTTTCTCATCAATAAATTGTGCCTAATGATTTCAAAAGCAACTGTGGAAAGAGTAATATGTCACTACTGTGGCCTCAGACATGTGCTTGATTAAGCAACAAAGCTTTGGTGGTTCAAGAGATTTATTGATGGAAGCTTTCTTAATGACAGTTTTTTGTGAGCATCTCCCCACTGGAGACCCCAGAGTGAAGGTGATACAGCACTGTCATGCAGTAGTGGGTAGGGCTGTTGCTACAAATCTGGGAATGTTGAGTGCTCCTGAGCTGTTCCAGTGCAAAGCCTGGCTGCTTAGCACTGAATCCCCCATTGACATCAGCCAGCTCCTCCAGTTTTGCACTAAAGCCTGAGACACTCAGACAATCCTTTTTTTTTTTTCTCAGATCTGTTACAGAGGGGATAATCTGTGGCTGAGAAACAGTAAGGAATGCTGATAGCACTGTATCCTCTTAATCCAGCTCATCTAGTGCCTTTCTCTGTTCCCGTGCAATGCCAGGGCTAGGGCTGGGGGTCAGAGCACCTTTTTTCTCCTACCGTGGAAAAGTTTAAAGCCAAGCAGAAAGCCCTTGTTATGAAAACCATGCCTTTTGAGGTGGTGGAATGTTCTCATGTGAACAGGACTTGGCTCTACACCTTTGTATGTGTAGGTGACTCACCTGAGGGGTTGTGGAAATCTTTGCGGGGAACAGCCTGGTCCTTCCTCCAGCAGTTCAGGCTCCTGCACTTCCCTGTACCCTTAGAGCAAATTGGGTCTAGCTATGACTTTCTTCCTGTCTGTGTTCGTAATGTCCCCTGGCTGATTGCATTTGCGGAATTAATTACCCAACCTGTGTCTCGCAGGGGAGTGACGAGGAGCATTGTCTGCCCTCCTGGCACATAAAGAATAGCAAATCGGGGCTTCTTCCCCTCCCCTGGGGAGATGCCCCTGGAGCTGCTGGTGGGGTGTGTGCTCTCCCATCCCCGCAGCACTGAGTAGGTGCTCGCACTCAGCTCTGCCCGCGGTGTGAGCCCGCACCGGGGCTCTGCCCGGCTCGCAGCCTTGACCGAGCCCTGTTCGTGTGGGTTTGGAAGGGAAAGGGGCTCTGACAGAGCACTTTGAACCAGAGGCTGGAGAGCAGCGCTGACCCGAGCCAAGGGCTGAATCAAACCCATGGGGTGCGCCGGGCTGGGGGAGTGAAATTCCCTCCCTTCCCTCTGCTGCATCGGCTAAAAACACCGGGATTGCCAGGGCTGGGAGCTGGCGGCGATAAACCGCGGGCACTCTTTGTGTTCCGACGGGGGGAAAGGTGCAGCCGCTGCCGAGCTGAGCCCTGCTCTACCCCTGCCTGTGCCAGGAGAGTTGGAACAGCCCACAACCCACTGGGAAAGGTGTGTGCTAATAAGTGGGAGCGCTGGGCTGGAGGCAGGCGGGGATGCGGTATTGGTGTGCGCGTCCCCTCCCCGCCCGTGCCCGCTAAAGGATCGCGGCACCCATCGGGGAGCGCTCAGCCCTGCTGGCCTCGCTCCTGCTCCCATGTCACAGCTAGGAGCGACGGCATGAAGAAATCCTCTTATTCAGGTGAGCCTCTCTCTCTCCTCCCGCCTCTCTCCCTTTGTGTCTGTACTGGGAAAAGAAAAGGACTAAAAAAAAAGAAAACCCAAAAGTACAACTTGCACAAACCCTTCTCCCTCTGAGCGCTGTGTGGAGGACAAGCCAGCTGTTTCACTGTGCATAAACAAACCCTCTTGATCGGTGGAAAAGGCTTAAAAAGCAAAGCAAATGCAGGGAGCAGCTTGTTCCAGGCAGAGCCCGGCTCTGGTGACACGGAGCTCGCTATCAGAAGGCACCCGTGCCAGCACCAGGTGACATCCAGGGCAGAGCCACGGTGTGAAATGAGAACGGGACAGTGGTGTGTGCGACACCGGCTGCACTGGGAGATGGAGGGGTTTCTAACAGGGTGTAAGAGCTGTGATCCCCTAAATGCTGCAGGACTCTCCTCTCCCTGCTCCCCATCCCAGCTTTCCCAGCCTTGCCCTGTGGGGTTGAGGGCACTGTGCCCTCTGCTCATGTAGGTTCCTTTCTCCCTGGCCAAGAGGAATGAGCAGCCTTGACTGGTGTCATTGCTCAGAGCACTCTGAAATCCTGCCAGTAGCCCCAAAGAGTGGCAGGCACACAGCAGAGTGGACATATCTCCTGTTAAAGGTCCACTGCTCACCCTGTAAAGCTCAGGTGCAGCTCCTCTAGCTGCAGGACTCTGCTCTGCAGCTGATTTCTGCTTGGCTTCAGCCACCAGGCCATGAATCTGTGCTCTGTAAGCCAAGTTCTGCCCTGGCCACTGTGAAGGTGTGGTGTCAGCATGCCAGCTGCTTCCTAATGCCCTGAACCACAGCTCTGGCCACTGTATAGGGTGCTGTGCTGCCAGTCACTAGAGCCACATCATGGCCAACAGGATTCTCCCTGAACTCACGAGCCACGGGAGCTGGGGGTTTGTCTTCTCTCAGAAGATTCTCTCTGATGTTGCTGCCTGCTTAGTGTTAAAATTAATTAGTAATGTTTCTCTTGCACATTTTTCTTCTCTCATTAGTGGTGCTAAATGGGCTGCCAGGGAGATTTTTATTATGGCTTTTATGCTGGGAACCTGAGAAAGCTTGAGCATGGTTATTAGCATGTTGTAATGGATTAGCTTGGGTATTAATGGTTATGTGTGTGTGTAGGGCCATTTGTTCTGGCCTCCTGAGGGGCACTTGGTGCCTGGAACATCCCTGGAGCAGAGAGGAGCAGTGCAAGAACAGGACTGGCTGTCAGTGCTGTGACCTTGTTTTGTGACTCCTTGCAAATGAGTCCAAGTGGTCCTTAGTTGCTTTGCTTGCTTTGGATGGGCTGTGCTGGAGTAGAGCTGGGGCACTGCAAAGCCCTTGGCATGTCTCTGGTTGGTGCTCAAATCCTCCTTCACTTGTCACAGCTGAGGTTGGCTCACATCTGGCCAGTATGTTTAATTCAAAGGGACTGTGGTTGTATTTTGGAAACACTGCTGTGAGATTTCCCTGGTACAGTGCAGCTATTTAAATAAAAACAGAAGAATTGCAGTGCTCAGAATAGGCTACACAGAAGCAACAAAATAATTGCACTCCTTGCAAACACCCCCTTGCAAAAAACACAGGCAGCTCTGGTTTGCAAAGACTTCACTTTTGGTGTTGCTGCTCTTACTGTGCTGTGACTGTGCCTGTTGCTGATTCCTGAGGCAAAAGGTGCTGGATGGAGGGCACCTTGGAGAGCTGCCACCTCTGTGTGGGGTGGAGCCAGCCCTCCTTGGCCTGTCTGGTGGGTTCACAAATCAGGGCACAGCAATGGTCACTTGCTTTGAGGCATTTCACTGGGAATCCAGATTGCTTCTCCAAGACATGAGATGTACAGGGTGCTGCAGAGCCTCTGGGCTTTCTGCTGTCAGAGAAGCTGGTGAGGTGACAAAGAGACTTCTGAGCCCCAAAGGCTGTTGCTGACAGCTGGAAACAGTGTCTGGGGGAGAAACTTTGAAGAATTATGACAAAGGGAAAAAATTAGCATCTTCTAAATGCTTTGAGTCTTAGGGGGCATCCCTCCCTGGCCTCTTTTGCCCCTCTGTGGTATATCCTGGATCTGTTTTGTGGACTGGGTCTCACTGAACCCAGCTGCAGGATCTTGCTTGACTTCATAGGGCTGAAGCTCCAGCTCCATTCTCCTCTGTGGTCATGGTGAGGCTGCTGTAGTGTTCTGTTATCAGGCTTCTCCCCACCCCAGGCGAGATTCACCTTGTCTAAAGTGCTTCAGGGGAAATCATTACCCATCTGCTGTGACTTCCCAGCACAGGCCATGTGGGTGGGGTTGGGATGAAGAGTTTACCTTCGGATGCTTCACCTCTTACGAGCAGAGAGGCTCAGACCTTTGTGCCGTAGCCCTGGGCACGTGTGGCTCAGCCTGGCAGTGCTTTTTGTTCCTGGAATTCTGGCAGCAGCAGGAGGAGGAGGGGAGAGCAGGAAACATGGATTTTGCACAGCGAGTTAAAAATGAGCAGTGACTCCTGTTGAAGCCAGCACTTACATGTTTGCCTTGGGGATGTCTGTTATTTCAGATGCTAGAGGCAAAGTTGTCCTGGAATATTAATTTTTAAGGATATTTTTGATTCTCCTTTTCCATTACTTAAGCCCAATTGCATTGCTAAAGAAGCAATAGACAGGATTTGTGATAAATGACACGATGATTTATAGGTATTTTCAAGGATGGTGCAAGTGGTTTTGGCCAAGGACAGTTTCAGGTTTATGTAAGATGTTGGCACACACTGGAATAAGGATCACTGGAATTAGAGTACCTCCATAAAGATCCATAGTGGTTATGTGTCACCCACCCTTACCTGAACTGCAGACTCCTAATTTATTGCTTAGGCACTTAGGGAGAAATAACTCCTGATATATGAGCTAAATCTGTAGGAAAAACTTCAGGAGTAACAGTGAGAACTGTGATTCCATCATTGCATGAGGATTTGGGAACAGTTTTTTCCGATATCATGGCTTGTAAAATGATTCCCTATAAAACACAGGCAATGGCATAGAAGTTAAATTGGAGTTGCTGGTGCTATCTGAAGAATTTGTGGCTGTCTCATCCCTGGAAGTGTCCAAGGCCAGGTTGGATGGGGCTCTGAGTAACCTGGTCTAGTGGAAGGTGTCCCTGCCCATGGCAGAGGGCTGCAATTAGAAAGTCTTTGAGAGCCATTCCATCCCAAATTATTCTGCGATTCTATCAAGGCTGGGAAGCTTTGGGGAAAGAGCCCTGTCCTCTGATGGTTGGTTTGTAGTGTCCCAGGGTCCCCTCCTGTCCCTGACCCACTGCATTCCTTGGAGCCAACACCAAGTGGTTCCTGTGGATGCCAGGTGCCTGTATCTCCGGTCCAAGGCAGCAGGAGTTACACATGTTGGGGGGTAAAGTTGAGTTTGTACCTCACCAAACGGTTCCTGTTTGTGCCCCAGAACATCCAATGAGTGAAGAAAAGCAAGTGAGCTCTTGCTGGGCTGAGCGAGGGCTGTGATGTGCAGCTCACTGTGACAGCACAGGGACATGCTGCAGTGCTTGCTCATCTGGCAGCGAGTGAAGTTCATCAAAGCTCAGTGAAGCAGCAGTGGATGGACTTGGCCACCTCTCAATAACCCTTAAGGGCTGTGACTGGACCAGTGCTGTGTGTTGGAGGGGCCTCAGTCCCTCTCTGGCTGCAGCTGGTCTGAGATGGGCTGGAAAAACTGAGACAGGATCTTTTTCAGGCTGATACTGAGAGAGCCCCGGTGTGATTCCCTCAGTGATTTTTACTCCCTGCCATAAAAGCTTCTGGGTGGGGCAGAGATGACCTGGTGTGTGCAGAGCCCATTGTTTACTCCTGAACCAGACCCCATCTCCCGTCATTGAACTGGCACTGTCTGCATCTGAGCTGTGGAAAAAGGAACAGAGTTGTTCAGACTGGGGATTTTTTTATTATTTTTAATGTGGTTCACTGGCCAAACTGCAGTATCAAAGAAAAAATATTGCTTGGATCCAACAAAAACATTCATTTAATTTTAGATTGTCATTTGGAACAGAAATTTGAAATAGCTTGTTTTGAAACAGAAAAAAAAAATAGAAAAGCCATTGTTTTCCAGCTCAAACTCTCAGCCAGCTCTTACTCCCCCAAACCTGTATTGCTGGGCCAACAAGATATCACAAAAAAAAAAGATTGAAGAGTGAGGATTTGCAATCAACTCCAAGAAGCTGGATCCTCAGTCTGTGGCTGTTCAAACGTGTTGCTTAAACCCTGAATTCAGTGCAAGCAGAGCCTCAGGAGGGTGACCTGTCCTGTGGCCCCATTTCCACCTGTTATCTCTGAGACACAGCCCTGCCTGTGCCTCATGCACCGTAGCACATTCATGCTGTGTCTGTAGTGAGTTTTAACTGCTGTGTATTAAGACCAAGGGACTTTGTGGCTTTGCAGCAACAATCTGGTTTATGAGGAGGTGCAGCAGCCCCTGTCTTGTGTCTATTAGAGGCAGAAGTGTCTGTGCTGGGTGGTTGTTTTGTTTACAACTGGTTCCTGTTGTCACTTTGCTCAGAGGATGCTGTTTGAGCTCTTTTGCTGCCATCCATCCCTGCCTCCTCCCTCTGCCAGGGCTCTGAGCTTGAGCAGTAAAGCCTGGCTTTCCCTTCCCACTGGTGGCAGAGCTGAGCTCAAACATCAGTAAAGTCAGGTGTGAAAGAAAGTGTGAAGAGAAAATTTTGGAGCCCAGGAGTGGAGGGATGGTGGTGCTGCCAGTGCCATCATGGAGAGAACTGTCCCAGGAGCTCCAGTCCCTTGCCTGAGGCCATGGAAGGTTTTTGTGATATGGGTTGGTGTGGTGGTACTGAAATTGCAGGAAGGAAAACAAGGACTACAAAATGAATTTGTTTCTTGATAATCCAAGAACAGCAGGAGGCTGGTACACAGACAAAGGGCTTTGCCTTATTTTCAGGATGCTGAAACTCTGCAGGTTGGCTGGGTCAGCTGCCAGGAATGATCTGCATCACTCAAATCCATGTGAAAGCTGGTTGATACCAAAAGTCCATGGCCCCTCGTACTTGCTTTAAGCTCCCATAGAAATAAAATGCTCTTCTCTGAATTTCTTGATGACTGGTATGTGATGGGTGACAGAGGCCAAGACCACACGAGCAGGGCAGTGTCACAGACCAAGCTCCTAAAACAGTGCTGCATCCAAGAGGCAGCATCATGTGGGTCTGAACTATGTGGTTAACACTTAAAAACCTGTTAACAATTCTTCTGACTGCTTCTAAAATGAAAAGGCTGCATACTTTGGAAAATTTGATTTCTAATGTGCCTGTCCTTTCTTGTGGTAGTAAAGCCTGTAATTTTCCTGAGTGCTATAGGTTTTTGGAGCCACTGTTAGATGAAAGCACCTTGATCCTCACACAGACTGTTCTCAGCTGCCTTCAGGGCCTCACAGTCTGTTTCTTTGTCACAGCGGATATCAAGAGTTGTTGATGGCAGTTGGCATCAGTCCTGGCAAACTTGCCTCAGTGCTTCCTTGCTGCAAAAACTGAGGTGGAACCATGAGATGTCCAATCAAAAGACACAATTGTTTTATTTTACTCACTTGCTGACAGAGTAGATTGCCCTAAATGTAAATGCAATTTGCCATCACATGTTTCTGATGGCTTATGATGATTGATGGAACCTTGTTGTGAAAAACTTCTCCTATAGCAGCATCCTGCTGTGCTGGGGTGGCCAGATCAGTGTGATGGATTTGGTTGGGTGTTCTGCTGCTGCCAGGCTTGGTGGTGTGTGTGGGCAGTGGTAGAGCTTTGCTCCAGGTAGAAAAACATCCTAACATCTGTTAGAAAATAGTTTGGGGAGGCAAGGAAATCCAGCCTGTGGAGAAAAACAAATAATAAACCACAACACATAGACATATGTAGAACAGAATGAAAAGCCCTGGGGGGGGTGCAGTGGAGTCATCTGCTAACCAAAAGACTCATTCTCTTCATGCCCACCTGGGGGGAGCAAGGAGAAGTGCTGGCATGTGGAAGGGGGAGCTGGTTCAGGGAATAACTCCCTGCCTTGCCCACTGCTGCAGGGACATCCCTCCCCAAAGCAGCGCTGACAGCGAGGGGAATGCTTTGTGCAAGGCCAACCTGTGGCTCTGAGATAAGGGGTGTCTTGGGTATTGCAGCATGAGGTGAGATCCAAATCCAGGGAAATGTCTGTGGAAGAGGACAGGGCTTTGTATTGCATCGATTAGTGAAAATTTAACCTGACAGGGAGCTTAAAAAAGCAAGCAGAGGTGACCCACAGGAGAGGGTGCATCACCTCAAGGTGATGCCATGTGACTGTGCCAGTGTGTTTAACACCACACCAAGTTGTTCCCCTTCCTGCCTGATCCTGGTATCCTCAGAAAGCAGCTGTGCTTGTGAAGCCCTTATTCCCTATGGAATTTGCATGCTGCAAGCAGTGGTGTGGTGGGAGAGGTGGAACAGTCACTGGTGAGTCAGCCCGTTCCCACACTGGCCTGCAATGACTTACTAGTGACAGGGACAGCTCGAGTCACCCTTTAAAGGGCTTATGTTTGAAAGGGGGATTTGTGGCTGCCTGGGAATCTGCTTCCTGCTGCATCACTCATCGCTCAGGTGAGCCTTCACAGCGCTCAGAGGGATGCAGACATCCCTAGAGCAGAGGGTGGCATCCATGTGAGATGGCACCAGAGGCTGGAGGAGGAAAATATTTGTCCATGGCTGTGACACTCGTGAGAACAGCTGACTGTGCTGGGCAGGAAGGGGCTTGTTGCGAAGTTCTTGCCCAAGCTTCAGTGTTGATCATTGCACTGCAGCACTCCAAAGCACAGTGTAAGTTACTTCCATGACCTGAACTTTTAATTTCAGGTTCAATTCTGACACCCAAAGCGTGTAATTGTTCCCTCCATTCCCTTCAAATGCTGTGCTGCCTTCAATGCTCCCAGGTCAAGCAGATGGAAGTTAAACTGGAGGGATGACTGCAAGCTGGAACTAGCAGCAAAAGGGTTTTTTTCTTTCCTTTGTCAATGCCAGATGAGTATTATTTACAGGAAACACTTTGTGCAGCTTTGAGATTTGTTTAGAGAAGGAGTGTAGGGGAGGAGACAGCTAAAGGCAGAATGGAAATTAAAAAGGTCACAGTAATACTCAAGAAAATCCATAATTTCCTGATGTGGGAGTGTTGCTATTCTGGGGACTGAGGGAGTAATGGAGCTTGGACTCCAGCTCCCTGGGGGAGAGTGTGCTTGCTGAGGGATGGACTTGGCTCCCTTTGGGAAGGGAAGAGCTTGGCACCCAGCAGCCTTCCCTGAGCTCTCAGGCTGAGTCCAGAGCAGCTGCTGGGGACACAGAGGGTCCCTGACCCTTGGCTGTTCCCTCAGCTCCTCTGGAGTCACATCCATGGCAGGCTGTGGTGGTGATGCCAGGGGATCTCGGAGCACACGTGCCTGGGGACAGAGCTGCTGTGTCCTGATCCTCTGGGTGCATGTTTGTTTGGTTTGATGTTCTCCAGGGAAATGGGATAAATATGCCTATAGCTTTGTATAATGGACAAAATAAACACAGGAAACGAGGACAAGGTGCCCTCAGCCGTTGCTGCTGAGCTGCGGAATGACTCAGGGGCTGAGCTGGAAGTGCCTGGGCACGTATGTGTAGAAGTTGCTGAGAAGAATAACAGATCTTGGAGCGTTACAAGTCAGGACAAGGGACTTGCACATGGGAGGTGGCAGGGGGGTTGCCCAGTGAGTTAAGCAGGCTGGAAGCTCCGTTTTCCTGCAGGAAAGGCACAGTCTGGGCTGCAGAAGAGCAAATGTTGCCCACCACTCCATCTGGTGGGACCTTGCAGGTCTGGGGAGAGGGGTCAGCCACCAGCACTGTATAGATGCTTTGTTTTCCTGACTTTCAACTTCTGTCTTCCTTCCAGGATGATTTCCAATTAATTTCTTAAACTTAAAGGCAAAATGTAGATACATTTCAATCAGTAGGAATGAGGAACATAATTATTTCCTCACACAAAATTTAATTTGAAACACTGAAAGTTGATGTTGCCAGTCTAACCCTGAAATGCTGTAATCCTTCTTGTCCTCTGCTTTTACTTCGAGAAAGGTTTTCAACCTCTCTGATCTTCTGTGATTTTTAGTGTTCTGGTGATAGAAAGAGTCACGTGTACTGCATTGTGCCTATCTAAGGTCAGTTGCTGAAAACACCATGAAATCCTTAAATTCAGACCTTTATAGTGTGCCCTTCTACCACTGTCCAAAAGAAAAAGAAAAGAGCTCATCAGTTTTTTCCCCTTTGGCATCCTGCCTTCACGTGTTTCAGAGCACATTTCACTCAACTGGTTGTAATACTGAGAAATATAAGTTTGAGATCTGCCCAAGCTGTACTAAAACCACCACACCATCGGATTTCCACTACCTCTTCTTTTAATACTTTTTATTTAAGCAGGTAAATTATGACTCTGAGTATTTACTGAACAGCTCAGACACAGCCTGAAGGACTGACATTACTGCAGCTAATTGCCCTTTGACGTTAATTGTCCTTCAGCTACATCTGCATCTGTAAACGCTTTCCCAAATTGCTCTTCTGACAAGTGAGATGCCTCAGTTGTCAGTCCCACATCTGAGCACGGAAAGGCTGTCGGTGCTGTGGCTTGTTGGGGATGTCATGGCTTGGGTGGTCTCCTCATCCTGCTTGGCAGCTGGAGCAAGAGGCTGGGAGTTATTTCCCGGAGTGGGTTTTTGTCAGATAAACCTCCCAGCAGTGATGTGAAATAGTCTGACAGCTGATTCCTGCAGTTAATGTTGGGAGCAAGGAGTTAATCTGGGGAAGGATGAGCTCAGCCCTGGAAGGTTTGATCCATCTGTGGATGGTTCAGACCTTCCTCTGTGGTAGAGCTGCTCTGCTCTGCATGGTCCTTCATGGACCAGCCACTCTCCAGGAAATCAGCATCACGTGTTAATGTTGTAAAATCTACTTCAGGCTTTTTGGACAGTGCACATGGTGGGGAGAGGGGAGGAGGAGGATGTCTGTGGCTGTGTGGGTTTTTTGTGTGTTTGTGAAGTTTTTTAGAGATCATCATGGGGGAAAAATAGGATTCCTGTGCTTGAGCTGTGGTGGAGAGGGAATAGTAAAAGTATGTCTCATAATGTGTCTGGATTAATGTTCAGATCTTACTGAGCCTTTCCTGTCATTTGGGCCCTGCATATGAGTATGGGAACCCTTGAAAATGGAAAAGAGCCAGAAAAGCCTCTCATGTCAGTGTGCTGGGTGCTTTTATTGCAAGTTTTTGCATTAAACTCTTTCATAGGCTGTGCCTTTTCCTTGGTGGATGATTTTTGGCCTGCTGTTGGCAAAGGTTTTAACGCAGGAGAAGGGTTAGTGGACAGTGGGAAACAAAGAGCTGGAAGGTCAGTACAGGGCATAGTCACACAGCTTCTAGCAAGCTATGAGCTAAACCTGACCTTAGTCTTGGGTAAAAAATAAACAGTTCCTAGCCCTGGGGAGATATTTCTGTGTCCAGAGCCACTCCATCTGATGGACAGGCTGCTACTGAGAGGCTTACAGGGGTGAGAAGTGTTTCCTGCTGGTGAGGTGTACACAGGAGCATGGGTCAGTGGATGGGAAAAGAGAAGCTGTGCTGGCAGAATTGTACACAGGTATCCAGGAGTTTTGGCTTTGCTCCTCTCTCCTCACCCCCTCCTCCCTGCTGCCTGTGGGTTGCCAGGGCAGTGGCTTTACCCAGGGCTGCTCATGCTCTCCTGCTTTCCATCTGGAGATGACCTTGTTTGAATTTCTAGGAGAGCATGAAGCTTGCCAGGGTGGGTTTGTTTGCATTTCTCTCTGAGCAAATACCTGGCTGTCACGTGGAGCTGGAGCAGGTGGCATGTGGCACCTTGTCCCATTCCAAGGTACTCAGAGATTCAAGGCAAAATCGTGGATTATACACCCAGCCTGAAGGACCTCTAGTTGACCCTGCTGGGAGGAGGATGTTGGGCTGTTTCTGTGAGGCTCTGCTGCTCCCTGGGCACTGATAGGGCTGCAGGATGGGATGGGCTGAAGCAGATGTGAGGGAGCAGGACTGGCTGTGTGTGGGCAGCCTGCCTGGCTGCTTTCATGTAGCTGGTCTGTCCTGGATGATTACACAGGAGGGAAGTGTAAGGGCATGGCAGAATCCCAGATAGACAAGCTGGGTAAGTGCAAACAAACCCTTGGACTGGGACTGCTCTGGCTCCTGGAGGCTCCCCACACTGGGGATCCAGTGCACAATGTTTAAGGCTTGTAAAGGGGACAGCTCTAATTGAGATTTTTCCCCTGGAACTGAGCCTGGATGCTGCTGCCCATCTCATTTACCCAGCTCTGATGGTCTGCCTTCCACACCTTCCACACCAGGCAGCTGCATCTCACCCTCTGCAAGCACCTGCCTGGCGTACTTGCCACCCTAAGCTATTCCTCTAGTTGATGATGATACAACCTGGCAATTTAGCTCATGTGGGGTATGAATTTTTTATAGGAACCTCCTGCAACCACTGACTTGAGTCTGTGGTGTAAATTAGGCCTTTGTGCTGGTCCTTGCTGGGTCACACTGCATCCTATTCAGGTTTGTTTGTTGTCCATTTCTAGTGTATCAGGATTAATTTTAATTCTGTTATTCTCTAAAATTTCATCTCCACTTGGAATCATCTTCATCTTTAATAACCTCTCTCTCCCATTTCTGGTGGTTAATGCATGATGTGTCCTTAGGTCAAAACACAGCTGGGAGGTCAGGCTTTGGATTAAAATCTGCCTTGGCATAGTCACTCGGAACATCCTGGAAGCACCCCAGCCCTGTGGCTTGTAGATTATGGGCAAAATAAAATTATAAACCAAGTAGAGACTCCTGCTTTGGGGGCTTAGCAGCCTCCTCTGCTCTTCAAATCATGTCATGATAATCTTTGCAAGATTAAGCACTCTTTCAGCTGCAGGGCTTTTCTAATTTCACTTTCTTATGGAATAAACTGATGGTGACAGATGCCCAAGAGCCCTGGAGGTCAGTGACTTGTTTATTCATAGGGAACTTAGTGCATGAGGGGGACAGTTCCTTCTGGAGAGGGACATGGCTGTCACCTTCTCTTGGAGCACGGGTCTGCCTGGCAGTGACCTTGCTCTGTGCTTTTATCACCTGTGTTTGTATCAGCCTAAAGAGGGACTTTGGGCTCCTCCATGGGATTCAGTTTGTGGATAAATGTGGCCCTTTCATCTGTGAAAGATGTAAGGATATGCCCCTTTATTGCCAAGGAAACTGAGCTGCAGAGGAACAAGCTGCTTTGTTGGATTTTTGTGGCCAGGTTGTGGCATAACTGAGTACCATAATTGAGTACCATGACTCCTGCTCCTTGTCTAATGACCGTGCAGATAGCCAAAGTGCTTCCTATTCTGGCAGCTGTCTTTCAGACATTGATCTTAAAGCTAAGAGGGAGCTAATATCCTGTTTTAGAGAGGACCCAAGGTCTGGGAAAACAAGGTAGAATTACATTTGACCTGAGCTGAGCCATCTAAAAGCATCTCTGAATCAGATCTGGTCTCTCCAGCCCCACTCCAGCCGGGGGCTGCCAGATGAATCACCCATTTTCCACCTCCATCTGGGAATGGGAGTGACTCACTGCTGCAGAGCCCTTCTCCTGTTGACTGTGGGAGGTGGTTGGGGCTCCTGTGCTACCCTGAGGCTCCCAGATATCTGGTGAAGTGAGGAGTCCATCCCTTTGGAGACCTCAGGTTACGATCCTTGGCAGTGGGCATCTTTCCTTCAGACACTACAGCAGGTGGCTGCCAGCTTGCAGCACTGTGATGACTCCTTGGTGTGCAGGCTGTTTCCCAAAGAAGTGGCAGCAGCATCTCTCCTACAGCTGGGGCTGCTTCCCCTGACCTGCTCAGGACACAGCTGGTTGAGGAGCAGCTGGATTGTGCTCAGGACAGGCACCATCACAGATCTGAACTCTCAGAAATGGTGACTACACTTAACCTGTACCAGTGAACATTCTTCTCTGGCTCCAAAACTGCTCACAGAGGTGGTTTAGTGGAGAGGAAGAGGGGTGCCAGCAGGAAGCTTGCTGAGACAACACAGAAACATTTTCTACTCATGATCTCAGCCTCTAGAGATAAGGCTGGAATTCTGACACCCCCCCCCCAGAGCATCCTCCCTTGGCCCTGTGTCAGTCCTGCAGCTCTGGACAGTGGAGGGAGTTGCCTGCCTGGGTGATGCTCCTGCCGAGGATATAAAGGTTTGAGGTAGGTTTGGGCTGGAGTGGCACATGGCAGTGCCATGGGTCCCCTCTATACAGGAGGTGCTGGAGTCCTCTGACTGCAGAAGGTGACATTTGTGAAAGTTCAGCTCATTTAATGAACTCTGATGGTGGTGTCGAGATCACTAGAAGTGACCCGAGCCTCCAGACAGGGGAAAAAGCTTTCAGGTCTGGCTGGCAGCAGCCTGTGCATGTCCTGGGGCAGGTCACCATGTGGCTTATTTCTTATGGCATAAGGTACATGTTCAAAAGCTTCACCCTGTTGGGAACTCTCTTTTGTGCCACTGCTTGGCACAGCTCAAGCTCTGGGCAGTGCCAGGGTCAGTGCACGGAGGTTTGGGTTATTCAGCAGTAGCAGCCACTGCCTTTTTTGTGGCAAGGATTTGCATAGTGGAGACTGAACATCTGTGTGGTTGGGGTGAGTGACTCGAGGGAGGGGTTCTGGGTGGGACCAGAGCTCTGCTGCTCAGCTCTGTTACCCTAAGCATGCCATGTTCCACGTACAAAGCTGCCATTCAGCCACACCGACAGAATAGGCTTTGTGTCTCCCTGTGTGAGCCCTCTTTTTAGAGAGAAAGGCTTCCTCAGAGGCTGCAGGCACTGCTCCATGACATGGAATGGTTTCCACCTGTGCCAGGAGTGATTTCACTCTGCCCTGTGCCAGGGCTGAGTTGTTTGGTGGTGCCAGGTGCTTTACTTTTCCCTTGCTGGCAGCTGGAGAATCCCATTAGAGGAACATGTGTGATTAGAACTGTTTGATAGCTGGAGATATGTGTGTATAGTGATGGAGAAGCATTAAAAAATTATTCTTACATCTGGGCTTTACTTAAATGAACCTAATCTTCATTTTCCTGCTGCCCTGCTGCAGGGCTGACTGTTGCAGAGCATGGCTTGGCAGAAAGCTAGGGGTTTGGTTTAGAATTATTTTTTCATGGAATCATAAAATATCCTGAGCTGTCAAGGATCCACAGGGATCACTGAAATCCAACTCCTGGCCCTGCACAGGACAGCCCCAAAAATCCCCCCATGTGCCTGAAAGCATTGACCAAACACATCTTGAACTCTGTCAGCCCTGTGGCTGTGCCCACTGCCCTGGGGAGCCTGTTCAGTGCCTGAACACCCTCTGGGGAAAGAACCTTTTCCTGACGTCCAACCTAAACCTCCCCTGACATAGCTTCATGTTGTTCTCTCAGGTTCTGCCACTGGACACCAGAGAGGAAAAAAATCAGTGCCCACCCTTTATCCCTTACAAAGATTTTAAAGGATAACCAAATAAGATAGGGGCACTTATGTATTGATTCTACATCTTGTTTTTAAATTAACTTGGTGCTTTTGTGCTAGGTACTTTGCTCCTCTGATGTGCAGCAGCAGGACACAGATAAGTTCTGGGGTACAGCATGGGCAATGGGGACTTGTGAGAACCTGGTCCTACCTTAATGCCTTTAAAGGAGAGAGATGGGGGGAGAGGAGCACACAGGAAATTGAATCTTGGAGTTGACTGACCCCTCACAGACCCTAAAGCCACATGTGTTGCTGGTTTGGGGACCGTGGTTGGGGTTTCTGTGAGTATGTGACTTGGAGATGGAAGAAGGAACTCCAAGTGCAGGACCTCCTAAGGTACAGATGGAGTTATACTGCAGTTTGTAAAGGCACTTGTGCAAACTCTAGTGTAAGCTGACTTGCAGCATTAGGCACTCAAATATGTCCTAACATTTGGCTGAAGTTCTCTTCTGTTCCAAGTTCCCTGCTGCAGCCATTATTAAATATAATTGTAAGATAGGAGGAAAACCACCAAAGAATGTTACTAGTTTGTGAAGCTGGGTTGCCTCAGCTCCTTCTGGGATAGAATTAATAGGAGAAAACCCTCAATTGTGTGAGTCCAGGGCTTCATTGTAGTCTCAGACTGTAACTTCCCTTCCCTCCTGTTTAAGGACAGCAGCCATTATCTCAGGGATCTATAGATAGTGCCTGAGTCATTCTTTATAGTACAGCTAAAATGCAAAAACATTAAATAACATATCCCTCCAGCTCCTATAAGCAGGGGAAATGCTTGACACCTCATTTTACAGGCAGGGAAAAGAATATGTGGAGGAGGAAAGTTACGTGCAGCAACTCATGTCAGAGCCCTGATGGTGGCTGAGCAGTTCCTGACTCCTCTCTCACAGCTGAGCTGGTCCTCGCTGCCCACTCGTCTCAGCATCTTCCTAGGGCAGGGTTAGCCTTGGATGGGCAGAGAATAAAGATGCACCTGGGGTTGGGGTCAAAGATAAATGTTAGAATGTGGATGTGTGGTGTTCCAAGGGAGAAACTATGATTCTGAACTTAAATTTCTTGTGTAGGGCTATTCAGGGAGCTGGTTGCTGAACCACAGCCTGGAGCTTGGGCTTTCTGACTATCAGGTGATTCTGTGTAATATCAGAGGATCGATCACAAGAGTGATAATCTCAGCCAAATAGGCTCATTGCTGTGTGAGCTGTAGGTATGTCGTGTAAAGTGTGCTTGTTCAGGCTGCTGCTCAGCTGAAAGGGCTCCAGGTGGTGTTTGCAGCCTGAAGTATATTTAGAATATATATTTGGGTGAATATTTGATGCAGAGAGAAAAGTGACCATCATCTGCTTGAGCTTAATTCTCTTCCAAGGTTCTGTTCTCCATCAAGTGGCCAGAGAGTTTGTGGATCCTGACCCTTAATAGTCATTTGTCTACGTTTCTGACTAGGAAGAGATTTAGTGATTGTGTCCCCTTGGCTGCTGCTTTACCTAGTGCTGGTTGCTTTATCTGGATGTTACATGGCTGCAGTGGACCATCTCTCTTGAAGGAAAAGGACACTGGGTCCATGTCTGGAGGGAGACTTGGACTTGCAGTTTCTTCACGCTCAGACACTGGTCTCCAAACCAAAGGCTGCCCCATATCTGCTCCAGCTGTGGTGAGGAGGAGCTCACTGAGGCTGGGCAGTGCAAAGTGGCTGGGTGTGCTCTGGGTGTCCTGTTTGCTCCAGGTGCTGGCACACCTCTGACAAGCACCCAGTGGGTCATCCCAGTGGGTCACCCAGACTCAGGAGAGCCCTTAACCTTTGTCAACTGCTGCCCTTTGGCTATTTGCTTCTTTGTTCTCAGCTTTTCTCCTTTATGCACCCCCATCCCTCTCTGGGAAAAATCAACATTTGCCTTCCCGAGCCTGGCAAACAGAAGGGGTCTGTATTACATCCTGATGGCAGCCCCAGGCTTTGCAGGGCTCCAAAGATAAATCCAGTGGTGTTTGTTGCCAGAGGAACCCTCTGAAACACAAGTTTGGGAGTTCTGTGTGTGAAATGAGAGCAGGGAAGCAGTGGAGTGGACGCTGAGCAAATGCTGGGGCTGAACAATAAATTCTGGATTGCCCTGAGGTTACAAGAAGACAGCAAGAAATGGATTTAAAATCTAAGCAAGGATGACTTTTTACTTCTATTTTATTTTTAATCTGAAGTACCACACTGCTGCTATGTGTGCTAAAGCTGCACACAGTGTGTGTGCAGCAGGGAGCCAGATGCTGGGATGGGAAGTTTGCACCAGGACTTCTGTGTGGTCACAGCCAGAGCATTACAGGCCTGTGGGAGTGGGGAGCAGAGCTGCAGGGCAGCTTGGGAGTATTTGATCCATATGGAAATACCACACTGCAGTTTTAAAATTCCTTTCCCCTCCTTCCAATCTGACAGTGGTTTTCTCCAACTAATCTATGGCCATTGCCAGATAAACCCCAGAAAGTGAGGTGCACTCATGGGTCTGGAAATGCCGGGGGTTTCTGGAAGGCAAAGGATGAGTGGTGATTGTTTGTTTTGTTCTTTGTTTCCATAGTGCTCTGAGCCTTTATCCCTTGTCCATTCAGGCTCCTGGGGACTGTTGTGTTATTAATGTTAATTATTAACTAACACATTCCTAGCTTGCTGAAGCTCTTGTGGCAGCTGGTTAATGTAAGAGTTTGATTATTTCCTTCTTTGAGCAAGGCTGCAGCTTGGATGAGTTCAGATGCCCTCCCTCCTTCCTGTCTTTCCTGGGGTGCTTCAGGTTCTGCAGAAACAAATGGGACCCTTGCTGTGACTTTTGAAGCTCAGTGATATACTCCTGCAAAACCCCCTCATTTAATGAAAATGCCACGAGGCAATTGCTTGTTGAATTCCAGTTCTAGGGTCTTGCTTCTCTCTTGGATTTTGGCAGATAAGGAGTGTGAGCAAGTGAGGAGTGTGGTGAAGACAGGGTAAACTTAGAGGGACAAGACCTCCCTGGAAACCTGGTTAGCTTCAACACTGAAACTGGAAAGGATTTTAGTCTTGACAATGGTTACCACGTCCATTCCCAACCAGCAGAGCTTCACAAGAGCACTCTTCTGTTCCTGTGTAAATCCTTTTCCCTTCCCTCCTGCTGCTAAGCAAAAGAATCCCATAAGCCAGTAAAGCTGACAACACATACAAAAGGCCAGTTTTTCCAGTCCCTTCCAATTTGTGAGGATACTTGTGTTATAAATATGCATTTGCACAAGTCATCTGACATGTCGCTGTGGTGACGTGGCATCTTTGCTGCTGCCCGGCCGGGTTACTGGAACACTCCAACCAGAAGGATCACAGATGATGACTAACATGCTTTTTCATATGAAAAACTGCTTGGTTTCTTTTTTTTCTGGTGCTTTCATGGTTGTCCAGCGTATCTCTGAAGCTGTGAGGAATTTGTGGGCAGTAAAGATCACAAGGAGTGATGAAATGATCTTGTTATTTCTATGAAGTGAATATCTGAGGACTGAGTTTACTCACCTCAGGATAAGCTCATGGAGAAAAGGCACAGTCCCTGCACTGTATGAAGGCAATTTTAGCTCTTGAGCCATTTGCCAAAGGACTTGAGATCACTCCAGTGTTTTAATCTTGACACTGAAATTGAACATCTCTGGAAAGCCAAGACTTTGTTCAAGCATGAGTTTGGATTCATGATGGCCAGATAAAAATGTGTGGTGTGGGTTTTGTCGGTCAGCCAAGGCAATTTTCTGGCCTTAAGTTTTATGGATGCAGCAACTGATTTACTGAGAATTACTGCTGTTTAATTTGAGTGAAGAGTTTGAATCAAAGCCTAAGCTTGAGCTGATGATAAAGTGCTGGATTCCCTGTCATCTCCTACCACCATGTGTAGGACTGGTCCTTCTCCCTAACATAGCCCTTTGCTGTGGTCAGGCCACTGCTGGGCTTGGGGATGCGTTTGTAACATTGGAAAAATTGGAAAAATTAATTCTTGCTGCCTCTTCTTATTAGCACAAGCTTTCAGGACATTTTTGTTTAGTGTTAGAATGTATTTGGCACATGCCAGAAGTGTAGTGTTGTGGTAGGATTATATCATCTTGCCAACACCAATTTAACTGTGGTTTCCTTGAGGGTTATCTGACATCCAGCCTTGGGCTGGGTTCTTTCTATGTGTGAGCTCGTGGCTCCACGTGTGTTAATAGCACTGTGCTGATTAGCAGAGTTGTCTGACCCCAGCCTGGTGATTTCCAGCTCTTGCATGAGTGTGGTGGTTGTGTGTGCTTACACCCAGACACACACAGCTTGTTGATGCACCCACGTGGTGGTTGCTGTGTTGGAGAAGGGAATGATCCACTCTGGAGTCTGTAATCAGTGCCCCTTGGAAACAGCATCCCACCATTCCATCAGCATGCCTCTGTCCTGGTGATAGCTCAGTTTGCTGCCAGAGAGATTTGATCCAGGAGGAAACCATGCACATGGGTTCAAGGGTTTTTGTTTTTTTTCTAGCTGTGCTCAGCTTCTTTGTAAAGAGTTTCTATTACACAGAATCTGGAAAAGTGTCTTTTATTCTTCAGTGCATGTTTCTGATTAGTACTGGAAGTCAACAGGAATTTTTTCCTCCTTTTTTTTTGACCATGTTCCTTTCGAGGTTAATGTTGCAAGTGGATTTCAAGTTAATGGAAATGAAGTTTGTAATTGTGTGGCTCATTGGACTCAGGCTCAAAGCAATAGAGATTCTTCTTCCTTTGCTATTTTGCAAACAGATGTCCCTCCCTTGTGGTCTGCAGCTCCCCCAAGCCCCTCTGTCCCCAGTGGTCTCCACAGCTCTGTGTGCCAGGCTCTACCTCCAAAGGCAGTGTCCTTTGTCAGCATTAAAGCCCTGCAGCTCAGCCTTCAGCACCTGGTCTGGAGCATTGGAGAAGCCACAGGACATGCTGGTTGTGCAGTGTGGATCAAACCCTGTGTGGATTTTTCAGCTGTTAACAGCTCCACGCCTTATTACTGGTGAGATATTCTCCAGCCACTTCATTTTAGGAGCTTTTAGAGCTTGTGTGGGTGAAGGATGAAATAGAGCTGTCACTAAAGGCCGTTCTCCTGCCCACTGCCTGGATAGTACCTGTGAAGTGGATACAAGGAGATATATTTCAGTCTGTGTGATCTGAAAGGTGGTGTGATGGATGTGCACATCCTAACAGGGAGTGGAAAACCCTGTCCCAGCTGTTGGTACCTGCACAGGACAAAGTGACATCCTTGCTGTCCTTTCTATCGTCCCTAGCTCACAGCAGGATGGCCTGAGGAGACCCAAAGGGCAGGATGGGGGTAGAGGAGGCAGGACTGGGTGTCTGCAGTACATGGGCTGGTGCAGGTCCTGTCCTGGAGGGAGCCAACTCTGGCAGCCTTGGCTTTAGAAGCTGCCAGTGTTGTGTAGGTGCTGTAGACACCTCTGGTGGGTTGTTCTGCTGAGGAGTCTCCCACCACCCCATTGCTGAAGTTGAAGTCCAGAGATGGCTCTGTGACTCGACCCAGAGCTGTGCACCCCAGGAGAGAGCTCTGGGGCTGCTGGGAATGTGGATATGTCCAGGAAGAAACTGGTCTTGGATGGAGATGTCCCCAGTGCTGTCTGGACACCCTGCTGTGTTGTGCTGGGTGAAGAAGGAAGCTGAATTATCTGATCTCAGACCTGCTAGGGAATACATGTAACAGAAGCAAGGTCATGCTGGCTGTTCAGATGAGCTGCTTTGCTGACTCCAGCACAGTGTGGGATGGCTCCTGCTGGTTTTGGCTCATCCCTTTCTATCACCACCTTTGTTTGGTTTGGGTTCTTTTGTTTGTTTGCTTTTTGTTTTTACTGGACTATGTAGAGAGAGCTCGTTCCTGAGTTGCATCCTCCATTGTTTGTCCTCACTGCGTGGTTTCTGTTGATAATGGGAATTGCTCATTTCTTTTTTTGAATTTCACATCATGTGAGTGTAGCAGTATGGAGCACTTACTGTGAGGACAAAATCAGACTCACTTGGGCTGTCTTGTTACTGTTATATGCATCTAAAAAGTTTGGGATGTATCATGCAAAAACTGTGTTTTGGGGAATGTACATGTTGCCTGTGTTGGAGGTGAACATCTCTGGCAATTCCTGGTTAGCTTTAGGTTCAGATTCAGCCAAGTCATCTAGAAAGGTCACTCTGTAGCATGGATTGTTTCTCCAAGGAGACTGGATTCATTTTCCCTGCTTCCCTGAATCATGTCTGAATCCTCTCCATCAGGAGAAACATCTAGAAGATGCTTCTGTTTCAATACTGCAATGCTTTACATCATGTCTTATATCAACAGCTGCAAGAATCACAACAGAGTAGAACATTTGGCCCAGTATTGTTGGAGGGAGTGACTTAAATGTGAGCCTGGCTGGGGTTTTGCTTGCACTGCTGTGACACAGTTGGAGTGATTCTTTATTTTGATGGTTGTGAAGGAGATCCCAGTGAAGCCCAGTGTCCTTGAGTTGTGCTGCCTTGCTGCTGTGCCATGTGGTCCCAGCCTGTGGATCTGGAGGGAATTAGTCATTGATTATAAAACTCTTGCTCAGTGAGTGAGCCAAGGTGAGGCTGAGCTGTGTGAGCGTTAAACTTTGTCCTGCTGGGGCACATCTGCTTGGTTGAATGAACTGCTCTTGGACTGACTGATTTGAGCTGTTGGACTCTTCCGTTTGAAGCTGTTCTGTTAGGAATGAGGGGAAAAATTCCTGATTTCAGCTAAATAAAGCATATTGCATGATGTTGCTTCATCCAGTGCACTACAATAAATTTATAGCATAGCTTGAGGGCATTTGAACTGCTTTAAGAAGGAAGACCATAGACACTGTGTCTGGGGTGGAAACCTCTGATTTTGGTTTCACAGCCCTCCAGCTCAAATGTGGGGCTCAGCCTGCAGCTTCCAGGCTATAAATAGAGGTAACCCCAGAACACGCTCAGCATGCCGATGCTCTCTGGTCCTGCCCACTCTGCTGGCTTCCTGGCAGTGTGTTCACAGCAGCATATTTTTAGCTGTTGCTTTCTCATTACTTATTTTATTTTTTGACAGATCTTCTCTTCTTGCCTTGCCAGGCTGCCAGCTTTCCCTGCTGTTTATCTGCTTCCTAGGACTGTGTCTGGATCCTCCTTTGGTGGAAGGGCAGTGAGACATCATAGATAGCAAACTTGGCTCGGACTCTGTGGCTCTCCGTTCTCTTTTCAGGTTCTCTGTGAAGGTATTGAGCAGCCTGGATGGATTTCATGTTTGCTCCTTTTTTCCCCTTTGTCTGAAAGGGGATTAACAGCATTATTATGTGTTATTAATGTTAACAGGCAGTGAAGCAACAGCTGTCAGAAAAACTTCCTTCTGACAAGTCAGCTTGTCCACCCATTTTAAAAGGGTGTGAAAAGTAGTAATTCCAGGTCCCCAGAGAAAACCTGCGAGACAGGACATATAAACAAGTTTTCAGAAATGCTTGCATAAAAGCCACAGGCTCAGCCAGGGCACGGATGCTCTGATGGCTGTGCCGCGTTGGATGCTCCAAGAAGTCCTCTTTGTGTTTTTCCACTGGAGTCGTTGCTAAAGGGAATAAAGCCTATTTCCTCTGTGCAATCCTGTCCAAGCTTGTAAGCTCCTCGTTCAGCTTCCGTCCTGCCTTGCCACAGACTGAATGAAGTCTTTGAACCTTGAAGGGCTGTATTTAACTAGCTCAGCATGGCTGCAGAGCCGCGTTCCTCAGCGTGCCACCCATAAGGGATGATTTTTTTCCCTGGGTTTTGAGCACTCCTAAAAGCCAGGTTTTAACACTGCACCTTGTCTGCACACTGGCAGCACGGAGGTGCTCGCTCTCTACGTGGAGCTGAGCCAGGATGAGGCTGCTCTTGCAGCCTGTCTCCAGAAAAGATATTTAAAAATCGGGTTGAGCGGAGGAAATATGCCTTTCTCGTTCTTGCCAGTGTCCAAAAAAGCAGCAGACATTTAGAGAAGAGGAAATAATTAAGGAAAAGATTCGGGGACTGGGTTTAATAGAAAAAATGCGTTTAAGATTTCTAATGCTGGATATAATGCTAAAGTTCCTAGGAACTTCAGTCCTTCTCTCTGTCAGTCATGGAAGTTACAGACTGGGTGATGTGTGTAGCAGCAGTCTGTCCTGCTGCCACGCAGGTAAAGCTCTTGGGAAGACAAACTGGATGTTCATGGATGTGGATGGACAGTCCTGGCTCTATTTTTGGCGCTTTGGCTGGTGCTGCTCTTTGGGGGGCAGAGCCAAGTGAGGGGGTGGCTCTGGGTGGTGCTGGTCATGTGTTCTCTCTGCACTACTGTTTCCCAGGACCAGCCCTGTGGTTCAACCACATAACGTAGGCACAGAGGCTTTTTATATTAGAAAAGGAAAGGGAGAGAGCAAACACACACAAATGCATAAGCAGAGGGTTCTGAGCATGAGATGCTTTTTCCATCTCAAGTTGCCAGGTAGCTCTTTTTCCTTCCCTCCCTCTGTCCTAAGGCTTACTGGTATGGAAGTTTCTCTGCCTTTTTTCTCTGTATCTGTATTATTAATATATTTTTTTGGTATGATGCACTCTTTCCACCTGACAAGGTTTGTAAGGTTGTGACTAAATTACAAATCAGTTTAGGATTGTTCTGCAGCTTGAACTGGTGGTGTTCTAAGCTCTTTGCTTATTGTCCAACAGGTCTGGTAGACAGTGTGAAGGTAACTTAAATATTATAATGGAACAGCAACATTACCCAAAAATCCTGGCAATTTCTTACCTGTTTGCAGGATAGAAATCCTGATTCAATATTTTTGTGTGCTCTGGCAGGGTTTGTAATGAGCTGAGGAGCCTCTGTGGCTTGACAGCTGCAGAATGGGGTGTCTGAGATCATGGACACCATCCTGGAGTTGTTCCTTCTGCATTAGGACCCACCAGAGACCTGCCAGACCTTCTGGGAATCTCCATACTGAGACATCATAGCTTTTGGGGTGATTTCAGGATATAGCAGCCCACCTGAGGTGGTTCACTGCTTTTATTATAGCCACTTTATTTGTGGTAAAAAAGGAGAAACTGAAGCACCAATCAATGTGCAGTTTCAGTATGTGACTGGGTTTTCACTAAATGCTTTTTAAGAGGAATTCTGGTTCTTGCTGAGTTTCTCAGCCTACCTGGGAAGGGAGTGTTCTGTCAATCACTCTTTTACAAATAGGTAGCTGGGTCAGCAGAGCAATTAAACAAGTTGCTGATGGATCAGGAATGTTGTAGTCAGCAGGGCCCTCTGGCTTGCCTGGAGTCTGGGAGGCACTTGGGAGTTTCTGATGACTTTCTTAAATGGGTATGGGAATGGAGGTGCATCCCATATTCCAGCTGGTCTGACCCCATGGCAGGGTTTTCATACACAGTGAGTTCCCAGGATGCTGGGTGCAATTTAGCCAGTAGCCTCTGCCAGTGCATGTCCTTAAATTCCTGTGCTCCCCTCTCCCTTCAGGGAAGCCTGTCTCTGGAAGTGCTGCCCTTGTCTCTAGGATAAAATATCCTGGAGCAAGACGTGAATGTGTGTCCCACTTAATGATTTCAAAAGTTCCCCCTGGTGTTTCTGGAAACCCTAAATGGATTTGTGGGTTTGTTATGTTTGAATAATAATGTTTGACATCTTCAGGGAAAGGTGGAGGTCTCTCCTCAGGTGTTTTTCTGTTTAAAATAACATATAACACTCCTTGGATCACAGAGGTGATTGTGCTGAGCGGATTCCCAGAAGAAAAGGTGCCTTGCCAGATGCAGAGTCGTAGCAGGGAGATAGATCCACATACCATATTGACATCAACTCCCTATTCAAACCTTCTTCTTGCTTTAGGAATCAGCCGGACCTCCAGCGGGAGACTTCGGAGGCTCAGCGACCAGACGAGTCCAAGTAAGTGGTGTGAATTTCCCTCTTTGAAACTCCCTTATTACATAAAATCCAGTCAAATAATTGGGAGAATGCAAGTGGTCACACTCAGAAATCACATCTTCAGCCCCCTGTCATGTTTTGAAAGGCAGAGCTGGCTGCTGATAAATGCAGAGCTCTCTGTGCTGGAGAGAGGGAAGAGAAGTCAAAAAGAGTAGGGTATATAATTTTTAAAAAGTCTCACTAAACTATGGCAAGAGAGAACAATATAAAATAAAATATTAATTCCTTACTGAATAACAGCTCTAGAGACAATAATTAGCAAGCCTCACTTCAATTCAAGGGGTCTAATGCAGGGCAGCAGAAAGCAGGAGTGGCCTGAGGTTGAAATCCAGCTTTAGTAGCTCTTTTGGACTCTCCTTAGCTATTATATTTTATTGGATGTGGAGATTTATGGATTATAAGTGCTTGTGACTAAATTTACAGTCCTAATTACAGCTTAATGTTTTGGAAACTGCTCCTGATTCAGAAGGAAGCAGGTGGGAGGATTTGTTTTTCTTGAAAAAGGTGTTTTCCAGCCTCAGGAAAACAGTAGCAGAATTCTGGGTGGTTGGGAGTACCCGAGGCTGTGCACTCTGCTGGTTTGAGTGTGACTTGGGGCTGCCCAGGGCCAGAGACACATCCCTGGTGGTTGTTTGCTTTGGCCTGACCCTGCCAGCAGAAAATTTCACTGTTCTCCTCAAAAATACTCACAGGGAAGCTGAGGCAGCCCAGTTCTGGGCTTTTCTTTCTGGTAGCCCCTTTTTGCTGGCTGGTAGCCCCTCAAATGAGTCTGTGCTGTTCCTCAGTTCAAACCCCTGTGGGAAACATGTCTTCATATTGAGGTGCCTTGGACATCACAGACATTATTCTTCATTAGAGGTGCTTTGTTGCCTTTGAAATCTGTCTTTGTTTTCTTCTCTGAGATCACAGAATTCTAGAATGGTTTGGGTGGGAAAGGACTTTAAAGACCATCTAGTTCCAACCTGTATGAGCCCCTTTTACCACTACCTCATCACTTACTCCAAGACGCTGACAGTTGTCTCTGTTCCTTGTTGCCTCTCCCCCAAGAACCCCACTTGTCTCCTTGAAACCATGCTGTGTCCACACTTGGTTCAGGGTTTTATCCACTCCCACCGCCTTGGTCTCTGTCACTCAGTTTCTCCCTCTGGGCTTGATTTGCTGTTTCAATCCCTCTTCTCAGCCCTCATATCCTGTCTCAGCTCCCAGATGTACTTATCAAAACAGCCCTTTTGAGCTTTTCCCTCAGCGTGGGTGGGAGCAGAAAGCCACCCTTGGGATGCCTTCCTGGGGCAGTGACTCCAGGGCTTTGCTGGATCAAGGCATCAGCACATGTGGAATGGGAATTAGTCATGGATTTCTGGTTCATTGTGTACTGAAATTCCCTGGGAGCTGTGGCACTGCCTGCCTTACCCTCATCTAACACTAGTGACCAGCACAGAGACAGGTATTCATGTTATGGCACAGGGCGACAGGGGACATGCCATGACACTGTCCTGCTGCTGGGACAGTTGATGCTTTGTATTGGAGCTCCACAGCTGTGCTGTGATGTGTCACTGGGAGGTTGTAACTATGGTCAGAGTAGGGCACTGCCCCCCAAACTGATGTCAAGTGGCTGGAAAAGTGCATTGAGTGATAATTATTGGGCAGTCACGGTGTTGTGTGAGTGCTAAAGCTTTGTGGCAGTGAGAGGTCAGGACAGAAGAACTGACTGCATTTTCAAGCTGATGCTTCAAACCTCAGCCACCAGTGCAGAGCTGGTAGTTTTGGGCTGAAGTGTGTGTTTATCTTCTGCATATGCAAAAACAAAGCTGCTGTCTCAGCCCTGGCACTGTGTGTTTCCATATACATACGTCTGAGGACAGAAGGGGGGATTGGTACAGCTCCAAAGGGAGCTGGGGTGTAGAGACTCTGAATTGACAGACACAGCGCATTTGTTCAAGCTTGTTTTCTTTAGACTCTAATTATATACTTTTCCACTTTTCTGGTGAGAGACCATGTAAATTTTAATATTTTTTTTCAAGTTAAAAATCAAATGAGTGGTTCAGTCTTTCAGTTTACATTGCAGTAAATATTTATGACTCCATATAACTGCAGTTCAATTTCCCCTTGTTTCAGATCCAAATTTTCCCCTCTGCACATCTGGCCTTGTACCCAGAAGCTTTTATTCCTGTAAAAGATAAATTGGGGTTGGGATGACAGAGCGGTGGTTGCAAGTGAAGCGTTGCAGAAGGGTCTTGGTTGCTTTGGGCTCTTTGCCACCCTAAACAAAGAAAAGGATGATGTGCATTTCCATAGCCACCAACTCTTGGGATCTGGATAGCTACATCCATGTATTGCCTTGGGGCACATAGTAAGGGCAGGAACCTGAAGAATTGCTGTTGACCTCTCTTGGAAACCTCATTATCCCCTTAGAAGGGATTGTATGGTGTTGGCATCCAACAGTGCTCAGTGAGCAGCAATTCCAGGGCTTTGGGGCTGTGGTTTTTGTTTTGTACCTGCCTGCTGCATGGTCCCAGGTAAGCCAGTGAGGTGGGATTCAGAAGTCCCTCTCCTGCTCTCTTGGAGCCCCTTTAGGTGCTGGAAGGGGCTCTAAGGTCTCCCCAGGGTGAACAACCCCAGGGCTCCCAGCCTGTCTCCAGAGCAGAGGTGCTCCAGCCCTCAGAGCATCTCTGTGCCCTCCTCTGGACTTGCTCCAGCAGCTTCACATCCTTCTTATGTTGAGGGTCCCAGAGCTGGAGGCAGCTCTGCAGGTGGGATCCCAGGAGAGTGGAAGAGAGGGGCAAAGTGCCCTCTCTCAACCTGCTGGTCACAATACCTGTGATGCAGCCAAGGGTGGTGTTGGCTTTCTGGGCTGGCAGTGCACATTGCTGGGTCATGTTGAGCACCTTGTTCACCAACATCCCCAAGTTCTTCTCCCCAGGGATAGTCTTGATCCATTCTCAGCCCAGCCTCTATTTGTGCTTGGGATTGCCTTGACCCAGGTGCAGGATGTTGCACTTGGCCCCACTGAACTTCATGAGGTTCACATGGGCCCACCTTTCCAGCTCGTCCAGATCCCTCTGGATGGCATCCCATCCCTCCACCACATTGACCACATGAGTTAAGAATGGAATGTCAGGGAAGTTACTCCCACTTCAGTTTCCTACAACTGGACTTGATGAATTTGAAGGAGAGAAATATTTGCTGACACTTGCCATCCGGAGCAGCAGTGTGTTCCCCCATGGGCCACAAAACAGCCGAGAGCAGCTGGAGTGGAAGAAATCGGCATCGTGTTCCTCTTGGGCAGCCAGCTGTGCTCTGTACTTTGATTTGTTTCCAGCCTACAGTCCAGTTTTTGCTAAGAGGAAGGAACTTCCCTGGCAAGGGTAATACATGAGGGTCCATAAAAAGGTAGAGTTTATTGATTGAGCTAAACCAGTATTATTTTGTGTAGGTGAATGCAGAGAGGACGATGCATTCTAGTTGTGTTTCAGCAGCACTGCTCCTGCACCAGCACTGTTTGTGGGTCAGGTGCTTTGTTCACGAGAAGTCCCAAAGGGATGGGAGGGGAGCAGGTGCCTCAGCTTTCCTGTTTCAGCCTTTGTCTGGCTGTGTGGCTGCCTGGAGCTGGCTGGAGCAGAGCAGGGGCAGGCTGCCAGCACCAGCTGCGGTCCAGGGCAGGCTTGGCTTTTCCATCTAAAAAGCAAGAGCACCAGTGGCCCCACTTCTGCATCATCAGCAGTTGGCTGTGCATCAACCACAACTTGTCTCAGTGCTTTTTGGAAGTGTAGGGTGTAATTTTGGAGAGGCCTGAAGCTCAAGGCTAGCTATCTGGGTTGTGTTAGAAAGGGGCACTCACTAAAGTCATGAAACCTTTGCTGGGACAGTTTCTCTTGTATTGTCTAAATATTTCTCTTGGGTATAAAGCAGAGAGACATCCCAGACATTATTTGCACCTACTCAAACCCCTCATTCACCCATTATGTTGATGGTGGTAGACAGGGGCCAGAAGCCACAGTGGGTGGACCAGCATGGGCTTGGAGATGCAGGAGGAGTGAGGTGGTTCCAAGGTGTGCTGGTTGTGGTTCGGGGCACAAGCTCTAGAACCCTGTTGACCACGATGTCACTGCATTTTTGCGCTGCCCAGGGCACCCAGGAGGTCTCTATAAGAGCCTGGTACCTGGGATTGGTAGAAGTGGAGAGATTATAGTCTTACATTACAATATCAACAAGATGAGCACACATAGTTCTTGTTTTATTTTGCTTTTCCCTGGTCAAGCCTTGCATTTTCCCTGTAATAATTATTGATGTCCCCATTTCATAGCTGGGGGAAAGAGAGCAGCAGAGAAGCTGAAAGCTGTGCCTTGAGCATTGCCTGTGAATCTGGGGATCCTTCCCCATGGGCACTGAAATGGAAAGATGAGTGGCCAGGTGGGTGGAAGAGCTGGACACATATAGCTGTGGGCATACCTTAAATTGACATCATCACTTTAATAGGGACAGCAGGATTTCAGCGGGGTCACTAATTTGGGATGCTCCAAATTCACGGTAGGTATGGCAATAGATCTTACTGTTTCCCTCACTTGATTTAGTGCTTTACCCTGAGGACTATCTCCTCTTGTTATGCCTGGAGTCTGTAAGAGAATAACTCTAAAAATTGGTTTATGTGGAGTTGTGGGTTAAGCAGAATAGTGGAAATAAACAAAGGAAAAGTCAAAAGCCAGGGGCTCCCCAGTGGAGCGTGCACGATGAGTGTTACATAAGCTAATTTTGGTGCTATAAAAACCATTAGGTGTGTGAGGGGTTTTTCCTCAGGGAAGAGCTGTCAGAACTGTCACACGTCTGTAGCTCAGACAGGGGCACCCCCACTCACAGCACAGCCCTCCACGTGTCATTGTGGTATCTGAGGGAACTGAGCTTGGGAACTGCTCTGTAAACCTTGGTCTGGACCTTCAGCTGCTCCTGTATCTGTTTGTAGCTCCTCACTGGCATACTGGGACGCAGGCTGTGAGTGCAGCGCTTCTGGTCCAGCTGGAAGGTGGGGGGATGCACAGCATCTCTTTGCAGTGTGATGTCAACGTGTCTTTGATGTGTGATGAGATGGCCTCAAGTTGTGCCAGGGGTGGTTTAGATTACGTATTGGGAAAAATTCCCTCAGTGGAAGTGTGGTCAGGCACTGGAACAGGCTGCCAAGGAAGTGGTGGAATCACCATCACCCCTGGAAGCGTTCAGAGGTTGTGTGGATGTGGCACTTGAGGACATGGTTTAGTGGTGAACATGGCAGTGCTGGGTTAATGGTGGGACTCAATGATCTTGGAGTTCTTTTCCAACCTTAACCATCCTATGATTCTGTGCTTTCACTGTGGTGGAGCAGATGAGGGGTTAATTGGAGATTGTGGTTGCAGCCTCATTGCTCTGGATGTGTCCTTAGATGAGGTCATATGAATTCCTTTGGGCAGCCTCTATTCCCCTTTGTTTTAAGCACCAAACTGATCACTCCAGCTGTGCTGGTCTCTGTGCCAAAGTGTCCCCATCACATGCACCACTCGCTCCCTTCCGGCTCCCTGGTGACAAACCCTCACTTGACATGTGTCCTCTTCATCACACATGTCCTTTCTTACCATGGGGGCAAAGCAGCAGTGGATGAAACTTGGTCACCAGAAAGCTTGGAGAGTCTTTGCTGCAGCAGCACAGCTCTGGAGGTGATCCCAGCTCCAGGCAACAACAAGTTAAAGCGAAAGGGCTGCTCCCAGCTCAGGTGCCTGGATTCCTGCACGGACACACACACAGGAGGGTGCTTGTGTAATGCTGACACGTGGACTCTGAGCTGCCTGGGAGAGTACTGTGGGGCTCCCACGTGCTGCCAGCAGAGCCGTGTGTTATTTGCAGTGAATGAGGGAGGGTAGGAGCATATATGCACAGCTGAGACATGAAGGAGTAGTGAAGGGTGCCATGGGCCTGTGCTGAGCACTGGCTACTTCTGCTCTGCCTTTACAACACCTGTGATTCATCTCCAGTCTCAAGTATAATCTTTTTAGTCCCAAAAGGCTGCCGAAAGTCATAGGTGAGGGGGTAGAGCTCTTGATGCTTTCTTCCTACAGCACCTGCACTGTGTGCTCTGGTGTGAGGAAACCAGAGACAGTAAGATATGAATCAGTAGTTCAAGAGTGACCAGGGCTTTAATGGAGTGTCTATATTTTTTGGGGGCTTCAGCTGCTGACTGTGTTATTAGATAACACTTTTCTCACTGGAGCGTGATACAGATTTGTAGATGAGAGCGGAGGAGGTCCACAGGATTCCCCTGAGGAAAGGAGATGTAGAAGCACAGTGTGGCTCCTCCAGGATAGGAGCAGCAGACCTTGAGCAAGCTTATTTATCACCTCAGGATGTGACATCTCTGGAGGAAGCTTCTAGTGCCCTTTCAAGAGAGTGTCACATCAGGTGCAGCAGAGAGCGAGGAAGGGGAATGGCAGTGGAGTGTTGTTTGTTCTCATTTTTCTCATTTGTCTGATCCCATTCAGAAGGATGGAGGGGAAAAAAATCTCAGGTGCTCTAGAGTAAGACATGGTGTGCTGAGAGAGAAACATGTTCATTATCACCTCTGCCAGCCCCAGACTGTATTCTTGAGGGGCACAGCTGTGCCAGGATATGGATGACTCGAGGTGTGCTCTTGCAGGAGATGATGGGGCAGGTGGAGGGAACCCTCCTGGGGCTGGTGGCAGGGAAAGGACCCACTTCCAGCCAGGGTGTCAAAGGGCACTGAAGGAATGGGAATGCTATGGAAGTGTGAGTGTGCAGTCTCTGGCCTCCTTAAGAACAGGGGACAGTGAGTGAAGGGAGGAAGGAGGGCTGGTGAGTGATGTCCAGGTCTGTACGTGCGAACTCATGAGCATTGGTTACCTCAGAAGCTGTGTGTGGTCACATTTCTCGTGGTTGACTACATGTGTCTCTTCCCGGTGTTTATTTTTTTCATCTTTTTGTTGCTGAAACATCAGTTTGCAAATTGCTCTTGGGCACACTGGCAGGCCAGCTCCTGGCTGCTCAGCTTTCCCTCTTTCCCCTCAAAGCCTGGTATTCCTCATCACACAGGAAGAGACAAATTCCCAAGCCCTGGCTGCCCACCACAAGCATCCTCTGAGCCTCCAAGGTCAGCATGTCCAGTGCTGGCTGGTGTTTACCAGCCCCTTAATTGTACCTTAGGCAGAGAGCATGGAGTTATTCCTTGCTATATTTGTCTGGTGTCTAGGACTGCAGGAGAGACTGTCCTTTATTGCAGGGATGACTTTTTTTTGGAAGGCAGATCTGCAGTGGCATTAGTGAATAAATCACTGTAGATGTCCAGGGATTACCTACAAGCTTGAAGTCTCTCTGCCAAAGTTTTGATAGCCAGGGAAGCAATGAGTGAGCTCCAAAGAAAGCACCAGTCGCAAGAGGCATTCCTGATTGACCAACTCAATGGAGCAGTCCCTCCTTGGTTTAATTTTCCTGTAGTTTGATTTCTGGTCAAGAGGGTATTAGGATATTCAGAGAAATGTCCAGGCCTGGATGATTGTGCTGTTAAATGGAAACAGGGTCTGCTGCACAGTTCTGGAGCATTTTGTTTCCCTAAGTGGATCATTCTTTCTCCAGCAATGGGGACTTAAGTCATCCTTGGAAAGAGGAGAATCTCCTTGGTTTGGTTTTAATTTTTTTTTTTTATTTCAAATGAGAAGGAGAATTTCAGCCAGTGTTTTCTTTCTTCCTCATCCTCAAGGTTCATCTAAATGTAAATGAAAGGGTCTCAGAGCAAACAGTCTGTGGAGGCTCAGGTAGTCTCATCTTCTGGCTGGGTCCAGCCTGGAGGTAAATGGCATAGAGGGAATATAACGGGGTAACACCTGATTGCACTGAGTTGGGACCTGTGTTTCCTCATGTGAAAGTGCTTCACTGAACCTAATTTGATTTAGGAATGCTCTGCTGCACTGTCTCCCCCTCTGTGCTCTCCTCCCAGCTCGCCAGCACTGCAGATAGCTGAGCTTGTGAAAGAACCAGTTGAATCCCCACTTTTCCTGCCTCTCCAGGCCCTGGAATGCTCTGGCTCCTTCCCAACACCTTTGTCAGTGCAGTTTGAACCTCTGATCCCTGTGTGGACTTGCAGAGTTCACCTTTCCCAGCTCGGCTTTGGGGTTACAAGGTGGTACCTGGCTGGTTTGCTAAACCCTGGTGGCTGTGGGGCTGCATGGCTGAACTAGGTAGGAAAGAAAATAACTCTTCTGTTGGATCAAATGCCACAGGAACATAATCTCAGCATAAAACTAGAGAGGCAGACAGGGAATTGCAAATAAGATCAACCTGAATGCCTGCAGGTCTCTGTACCAGTGCTGTGGCTGGTGACAATGTCAAGAGCCCTAAAGCCCCTCCTGGCTGCCCACTGCTGTCCTGGGCTCTGTGCCATGTACCTGGTCCCTGCTTATACTTGTGCTCATGCACGGCAAGCAGGTTCTGGCTTGGCAAAGGGCTTGGGCGTTGCTGGGTGAGCCTCAGAGAGGTGGGAGAGAAAGAAAATACAAGTTGAGCCTGGAGCAGGGCTTGGTTTACTTTCTTTTTTGTGATTTCCTTCCTTGCTTTCTCTGCACCTGGCAGTGTTTCCTGCTGGCTGTCACTGCTGGGAATATCCAAACCTGTGAGGAAAAGCCTGTGCCCCCCCCATGCCAGCCTCCATGAGTACGGGGCGGCACCAGAGCCAGGCTCCTGCTTTGTTTCAGGTTCTTGTTTGCAAGTGGAAATTGGGTTCATTTTTATAGCAGATAATAGTGGTTTCCTTAAAGTTGTTTCTGCCTCTTCCTTCTTCTCATGGCTTTCCCAAAGGTCAGCCCTGGAGGGCCTTGAACTCCAAGAAGTCAGCCCTAGCCAGGGGAGAGACTTCTCTGTCCCTTTCCTAAACCCTCAGTGTGTTTAATTTCCACCCCACCCTTTAGCAGGAGTATTAGAAAAGAGAATATTCTTTCTATATATATTTGTACAGTGCACAGACCACCAAACACCTGTTGGAACAGGCACATGATGAGCCTCTCAAAAGCTAAGGAAGGTTGGGGATCCCTGTGACATGACGGTCACTGGAACTGCACCTTTGGAGGGGAGCAGACCCCAGTGCTGACATCACCAGCATGGGGTACCCCTCTCTCAAACACAGGCACCCCAGTGTTTGCCTAGGAGAGTTCAGCTTCAAATGGAGACACCTCACTGCACCTTTAAAGTGAATCCATGAAAATTTACTTGGGGACTTGAAATCAGAATGACAGAATCTACCTGGGGGCAGGTTTTATGAATTTCAAGTTCAATTGCATTAGTCATGATTTGGATTCACTGCCTCATGGTGATCCGCCCTGCAAGAAACGGTGCCTTTGCTTTACCCTTTCTTATCACCTGGGTCTTGATAGGTTAAAGGCTGGAGGCTGAAATGTGTGCTGCCCCCATCCCTTCTTCCTTTCCATTCATGTTCTTCCTTTCTCCATACTTCCCCTGAGTTTTTCCCTTCCTCTCCAGCCTAAGGAGCTTGGCAATAGGGCTGCTCAGGGGAGGCAATGCAGTGGGGTTTGTGCTGTATGGGGCTGTGGAGCTCCCCTGTGTCCTTGCTTTGTGTTCTGCACCTTTGAGGTCTCCGGCAGGAAACGTGGTTTTAGCCTGTTAATGGGAAAACATTGCTTATTGTCCCCTCTAATGCCTTGGGCTCTGGCAGCGGGAACATGCAGAGCTTTAATAGCAAACAGTGAATTAACAGGAATTTGGGAAGGAATCTAAACATCCCTGCCCAGGGAATAAACCTACTGGGGATTAGAGAGGAACTTCCCAAAGGACTGGACTGTCCTGGGACTGCCTCCCACCAGCTCCCTGCTGTCTGTTGGGATGTGCAGTGGTTGCTGCTGGCTTCAGGGCTTGGACTGACCCCATGGCTGGGTGCTGGCTGTGTTCCTTCCTCTGCTTTGGGGACAGTGATGTTCCATCAGCTGGTGAACAGGAGAAATCCACAATATTGGAAAGCAATATAATGTAGGTCAGGGCTGTCCAAAAGTCTCAGCAGCGCCTGCAGGGGCTGGAGTATCTCCTTGGAAGTTTGTTCATCCAGCTGGGCAACAACCTGTCCTTCTGCCCAGGGTATGAGGGGAGTGCCAGGCTCTGTCACATCTATCCCGCTTTGAGTTTTGCCATGTGAATTTTAGAGCATTTTGGGGCAAAAAGTGCCACATGTACCATGCTGATCACACAAAGTTCCTGCCAGCACACCTGGCCTGTGGAGCAGCTGTGCCTTCCCTCCTGGCATCTGCCATTCCTGCCTTGGGGGTGTGGAGTGGGTGGCTTCTTTGCCAGCTCTGGGCATGGAGGCTGTGCCCTCACATCTGGCTGGGTGACTCAGGCTCCTCTCTGTTGTTAGGGATTGGTGCCGGATGCCACAGGAGGGTGGCTTGGGCAGTGCCTCGTTGGAGGTGCTAACACAGCATCCCTGCTGCCTGCCCAGGCCACCAGCCAAGTGGAAGTTTCCGAGCAGGCCAGCTCGTTGCTGCAGACACACATCTCTCCATCCTGGCCGAGGAGAGGAGGATCCAGCACCGAGCTCTGCAGGGCTACTCTGCCCCTTCTGCACCCCTGAGCCCTGCCTGGGCATCACGAGAAGGCAGAACTGCTCTCAAACCCCACCTTGGCTCCACCGAGGGACCCAGGAGAAGACCAAGAGCTTCTGTCCAGAGCAGAGACTTTCACTATCACTTTTGGCAGGCTGCAGAAATCCTCCCGGTTGCCGCCTTGGCGTGGGGAGGGAGGCAGAGCAAGGGCTCAGTGCCAGGCAGCAAAGCTCTGCACAGGGCGAGGAAACATGTGCATCACTCGGGTCCTGCCTGGTAGCAGCAGCAGCAGCCCATGATGCTGTGCTTGGAATGAAGTCAGCCTTCATCAGCCGAATAGTTTATGCATGAATCGAAACTTCAGACCTGGCAGGGTGGGGGAACGTGCAGGATCTGCGCTCTCTTGAAATGCTGGAGCCAAGGAAGGAGGAGGGGATAGAGGAAATAGCAGGAAAATAAGACTGGGGAAGCGGGGAGAGATTTGAGAAGCTGGATGAGTTGTTCGCTGTGTTATTGTGAGGAGCCAAGTTCCTTAAGCATCTCCTGGTGGACATTAAGAGGGAGCTGTGGAGGCTGGAGTATTCCCCTGGACACTCGTATGCTGTAGCTTTAAGACTGTTTTACAGAGGACTCGGGATTTCCAGTCTTCCTGTGCCTGGTGGAGCATTTCAGGGAGTTACAGGATTTTTCGGGTCATGTACCCCCTTTTTCTTTCTTCTTCCTCCTTTCTCTTTCTCTCTTACTCTTCTTTTTCATTTCAAAGAGACAAAGCTACTTCAGTTTGGAGCACAAACATATGATCAGCACATGGAAATGTGGTAATTTGGATGCATTCATGATTGCAACAGATTGAAGAAATTAGACCAGACAAAGAGCTTTTTTTGGAAGAGGAGGAGGCAAGGCAAGGAGGGAGGGAGAGTGGGGGAAAGAAGGGGACGCCACCGAAAAAAGGGACGGCCGTGACACGCGGATGCTAAATATATCCCGTAGTAATGGAGAGGGACCGGATTTCAGGTAGGCTATTGATCTTTTAATATGTTATACTCTGCCTTTGCCCTGCTACCTTTCCAGCAGCTTCTGCACTTTAAGAAGAGGAACAGCCCCACTGCGGGTAGATTTCAGCAGACTCCTTCATTTATTTCCTTTTTTTTTTTCCCCTGCAACGCTTCCCTTCTGCATTTCTTTCTTTTTATTTTTTTTTCCCCATCCTCCTGAGCCTTCGAGACTGACGGTGATTCCAGCAGAAGCCGAGGGGGGCGAAGGGGGAAGCAAGAGGGAAGCGGGGGTGGGGGGGAAGGAACTGCTTTCTAGGTCTGGATTTCATTTGAGCCCCTCTCTCCCCCCTCTGCTCCCATGTGCGGCACGGCGAGGGGGGATGAATGCTGAGCCTTGTTAGCTCAGAGCTGCGAGCCGGGAAGAGGCAGGAAAAGAGCCGAGCTCTTGGCATGGAGACGCGCTTCTGCTCTGAAGGTTGGCTCCTGAGTGTGTGTGTCAGAGTGTGTGTGCGTGTTGCGGTGGAGCTTTCCCTGCTTGCCAAAGTTATCTTCCCTCGGTTTTTGCCCTCCCATCCTTCCTGGCTGGGCAGGAGCTGCTTGCGTGTTCCGTGGCTGGTCCATATGTTGTGCCAGAGCAGTGGCGTGGGCTTCACCTTGCTGGCCGTGAGTGGAGGGGAGGTTGGAGGGGAGGAAGCAGAGGAATGAATAACTCCATTTAATTCCCCAGTCTCCCTGCAAATCCTGCCCAGTGGTGCATGTCTGAGTGGTTCCAAGAACTGCTCCCGGGTACACTGAGCCACTGGGGAGCAGTGAGCTGTTTTGGGATGACTGTTTGCTTCCAGCAGCAGGGAGAGAGGGGACAGGAGGTTTGGTGTCACCCCCAGGGCTCATCCTCTGCACGCACGAGCAGGATGACCAGGATAAGGGAAGGAAAGCGAGGGAGGGGTGTCTGTACCCAAACTGGCTGAGCTGGTGGGTGTCCCTTTTCCCACCCCCATGGCACAACACATCTCACCCTCCTTTGGGACAGCAGCCCCAGAGAGGCACAAGGCCTCTTCTCCTGGGCGTTCCCAGCTGACTGCTGGGCATCGGAGCTGGGAGGGAAACCACAGGGATGAGAGGAAGAGCTCAAGCCAGGGTGGAGTGAAGCGGTGGCCAGGGAATGCTGCTGCCATGGCTGGCCAGTAGCAGATCCAATGTGCCCCATCCAGGGCTGTGCTGAGAGCACCCTCTGCCCCCAGCTAAGGACTTACCTGCGGGAGTATCCTTCACTCTATGCTGCTTCCTCAGAACGTCGATGGCACCTTCTCATCCCTCTGTCCATCTCTCTTGCTTGTGCTTTCTCCTCTGGCTTGAGCCACTTCAAAGCATTCCTGAGAGCTGCTCATAAGTCAGAGTCTGGTGGGTGTTTCAGCAGCCTGGGGCTGTGGGTTGGAGAGCCTCTGCCACTGGGCAGGGACATGGGGGAGAAGAGGGGCAGTTTGGTCCACCATGGTTTGGCCCTTTGCGTCTTTGGTGCAGCTCTTGGGTCCCCTTCCTCTACCTCGAGGTGGCAGGGGGCTCTGTAAAGGATCACTGGTGAGAGAGGGGACTCCCTAGTGATGTGATCCAGGGCTTTTTGGTCTGAAAGACCACAGAAGGTGGGTTTCTTTCAGCCTTCAGGCTGCACACAGTGCTCAGCTGCTTCAAAGAGCACAGAGCCCTTGTGCCTGGCCTGGCTGTCACCCACTCCCACAGGATGTGCAGCACCCGGGGACCCTGCAGGCAGGAAGACTCTAAAAGTCTTTGAGCAAGGATGCAGGAGCTCTTGCTAATGCCCAGGAGCAGGAGAAGTAGTTTATAGAATGCTGGTGTCCAAGTGTGTACGTGTTTCACTGACCTCTGCTGGAACTGGGTTTGCTGTGGGTGGCTGAGATGTGGCTGAGCTGTGGGCAGGGAGGCAGGCAGGGGTGCAGAGGGGCAGGCAGCAGGGAGGGCTCATGGCTATGCTTGGTGACCTGGGCCAGGTGTAGCTCAGTGTGGTGTGTGCCTCCACCTAAGCTGGTTGTGCCTGGGGTCTTGGTGCAGAATAGTGAACACATCTGCTCTGCCCTCATTCACACACGGGTGGGTTGGGTGCCCTGTGGGACCCCAGAGCTATGCAGGCCATCCCACTGGTGTATGATAGGTGGATCTGCAATGAAATACAGGGTGGGGAAATAGGTGGGCTGAAGGGCTGTTCTCAGATCTGCTCCACAGGTTCCTTCTTAAAGGAGCCAGCACAGGCAGGGAAAGCTGCTCAGTTGGGGCAGTGGAGGAAATGATAAACCACATGTGGGAGAACTGTGATTATGGAGATTCTGGGCACAAAAATAACAATGGTTGCACTCATTGATTTTAGGTGTCTTTGCCAGCCTAAATGGTTCCGTGATTCTGATATCACCAGGCCGTGCTGTTGACTCCCAGATGCACAGGGATGACTCCCTGGATGCACAGGCTGAGCTGTTCAGCTCACCATGGTCCTGCTGCTGCTAGTACAGGAGCAGCTGTGCCAGCTGATGTGCTCCAAGGGTCCCATGGTGCCATGGACACTGCCACTGCCACACTGGTGGAGGAGAGAGCTCAGCCTGCCCCTGCACTGGGACAGCTGGCCCTGGCTTTGGTGACTAACAGAGATGACTCAGATAAAAGCAGATCTGTGCTGTGCTGGGGGCCTTGTCCCAGTCAGTGCTCTGGCCCTAAACATGCTTTTAATTAATCCTCAACTGTGGGTGGGATGAGCTGACTCCTGATCCGAGTGTGGTGCTGCCGGATGGGGCGAGGGCACTCCAGGGTGGGTGGGAACTGGGTCTGTCTTCTTCTTTGAGGGCTGCTTTCCCACAGCTGCTGGAGCTGGGCAGGTCCCAGAGGGTCTCCTCTGCCCAGGGAGAGCTCAGGCTTTCCTGCACAGAGCCATGCCCATGACCCAAGATCCTGTCTCAGGCAATCACAAACATTTTTTGCTTCAGGGGAAGGCATTGAAGATGCAAGATGATGCTGCAGGTCTGTGGCTGGTTCCCTGCCAGCTCTGGAGCATTGAGGGTCTTGCTCATTCTGTAACAAGGTGCCAGTCTCAAGTGGTGCCAGTGGGTGCTGTATAAGAAACACAATCTCACAGAACCTCTTAGTGTTTTTTAATCTAGTTAAACCATCACTTGCACATTTCTGAAAGCTAATACTGTATGAGAAGTATTAGCTCTGAATTAATTTGTTTCCAGGCATGTCTCTCCACTGGTTTTGGGGCTGGGAAGCTGCACTCTGAGTGCTGAGTTCTTCACAGCCCCCTCTCCCTGCAGTGCCAGGTTGCGCTGGTGGCAGTGGCCTGGAGATGGCTCTCCTGTCTTTCCCTAGCAGATGGCTCTTCTGCCTAGCCCGGATCTCTCTACAAAGCCTTAATTGTGAGTGCTGCGGGGCCTCTCTACCTTTTCTTCAAAGAAAGGGAAGAGTCTGCAGCTCCCCGAGCAGTGGGGGTTTGGTTGCTGCTGCGGTGGGGTGAGAGGATGGCAAAGGAGGTCTGATCTGATCTCCTGGGGAAATTATTAATGTCACCTAGGAAATTGCTCCAAGAAAACTCATTTTAAGAGTTAACAACTAATGATGAATTGGTGTCTGTAACACCTGACTGCCGTGAGTGGCTTGTGTTAGGCAGAGTCTGGCAGCTGGGAAGGCTGTAGGTGCATAGAAAGAGGGATGAACTGTTCATTAACCCATTGGTGATCACTCTTTAAATCCACTATGGGTGTGTCTATGTGTAATATTCTTAGTTTAACCTGGGTTTATAACTGAGCAGTAGGGACACAGCCCCTATTTGCAGCATGTGGTTTGCAGGGGCTGGGCAGGCACAGCAGAACGTTTTTTGTGTCCTCAGAACCATCCAGGAAGCACCACATGACTGGACTGAGCAATAGGAAAGGAAAGTAGGGACCCTGTATGTGATTGCTGGAGATATGAAGTGTTGTTGTGAGGGTTTACATTTGTTTCTTCTTTACTTTTTAAAGTAGAAATTAATCTGCATGTAGCAGAGGGCTCTGATCTTTCACTGTCTTTCATGTCTTAGTTTCTTGATATCCCTGTTATTCCTAAGAAAAGGCAGGTAAAAGCCTAATGTGTTCCTTTTTAGTGGTCTTTTCACAGCTACAAACCTTGTTCACCAGATATTCTTCTTCCTCTGGCTTGCAGCACATCACACACATGGATCACCAGACTGCATTTACACTCTGGATGGTTGCACCTCTTGTCAGATCCCACTGTGTTCACCCAGGGACACCTTTCTGTCTGTCCTGTTGGTGGCTGCTGGTTTGTCCTTAGCCCTCCCCTCTGCTGTCAGTGTCCCACTGCTCAGGTCCCTACCTGGTGCTGACCCCCATGTCTTGCTGCAGTATGTGATGCCCTATAAAACTCCCTGAAACCATTCTTTCAGCCAAGTTTCTGGTTGAAGCATTTACCTTCCCCCCAGGTGTTCTGTATACCCTGTTGTGGCTGCAAGTTTTGGCCCATTTAACAGCAGGTCAGTGCAGTCCCTCTCCTGGGGAAGGGTCTGGCTTGTGAGGCTGTGGAGCTGCCTTTGCAGAAGCTGTGTCCACAGTGTGCTCTGTGCTGCTCCCAGCCCACTCTTGGCTGCAGCTCCTGCCCCGCCTGTGGATGCATTCCCGCAGTTGTCTGAGGCATGTCAAGGTATGAAGCATTATCCATTTCCTGATGTCTGCTCTTAAATCTGCTGGAAATTCTCCTCATCTCTGTTAAACAGAGTCCCGTTGTGGGGTACAACTCATCTCTGGCCTGACAGCACAGGTAAGGCTCCTCAAAACTACTCTGCTGAACTTGGCTAACCCTGGGGCGGGAGCTCCTTTGCTGCCTGCCCTCCTGCTTTGTGCTTTGATGGATGACTTGGAGCCTCCCAGCAAAGTGATTCCCATGCTGCTGGGGTGAGGGAGGACGTTTCTCATGCAAGTCAGGGCGCTTCCAAGGTCCAGCATACCATAATGCTGAGTAGGAGCAAGTACGTAGTTAGGGAAGTATGTCTGGGTCAACACATGTCTTCTGTTGCCTTAATGATCTCAGAAGCACAATATCTATGTCCTGTTAGCTTTTCCACGTGATACTCGCAGCTGTAACTAATGGACAGAGTGATTTGTTAGAGAGTAGTGATGTCTCTTGCTGTGAGTACTGTACTTGGGCTCTGGGCTCTGTTTTCAGACCCTGGCATCATGTGGGTAGCAGGGAAGAAGGTTCTGGTAGGTAGCAAGCCCTATTTTAGGAGCAGTCTTATACCTGAGAAAATGTAAGTGAAATTTCTTGTTCTGCCTCAGATTTTCTGTAACTCATTGGGAAAAGGCAATTGTGCTCTCATTCCCCTTTGCTTTTGGGTAAGGACTCTGTGTTTGGGTCTCTGTGCTGAAGCTCCCTGTTGGTGAAGGGAGGTCACAGCAATGCCCACTTGCAGGGGGAGCTCTGAAGCTGTCTGTGCATGTTACTAGTGCTTGGTGGCTGCTCTGGGCAGCTGATGGAGACAGCATCCTTTATATACGTGCTTAACCAATGTCTGTGGACAATGACCCCTTTACAGCAGAGTTTCTTATGCTATATCCACTGCTTCTTCCCAGTGGTGGCTGTTTGCAAGGGCAGCTCCTCCTTTTCTAAACACAAACAGTGAAAACTAATTTCCCTGGGGCTGAGTGGGACTCAGCACCCTCTCTCCTCTAGCACTTCAGGCTGCTGCAGTTATACTGATTTATCCTGTGCTAGCACTCAGGTGCTGCATCTTTGCCACAGGATGACTGTGAGCCCCTGCTGCTGGATGGAGCTGTTGTTTGAGTGCAGTTGAAGTGAAATAGCCCTTCAGTGTAAGGTTCAGAAGAGTTTTGGGATACTGATGCTGAGAGTGTTGTTAGAGGATTATAAACAGCTCTGGATTGTGGCTTGGGGGAGAATGGGCATGGTTTTACAGGTGAATAAAATGCACTACTTTACAAGCAAATAATTACACAATAAATCAGAAAGTGGGTTTTTTTTCCATAGAATCACAGCCCAGGTTGGAAAAGATGCCAAGAGATCACCTGGTCCAGCCTTTTTTGGGTAAGGGAGCCTAGATGAGGTTATCTAGCACACTGCTTAATCACATTTTCAAAATCTCCAGGGGTGGGGACTCTACCAAGTCCCTGGGGAGCTTGTTCCATTGACTGAGTGTTCTCACTGTAAAAAATGTCTTTTTTGTATCAAAATGAAGTTGTTGGGTTTTTTCCCCTATGGTCTAGTCCATGTAAAGTTGGTGCTGCATAAGCAGGTCTGCATTAATTTTGTGATTATAAACTAAAGCAGTTGTTCTTGAAGCAAATTCTGGTTTCCACTGAAACCAACTGGATGGGTGATAAGTGTGATTGCTTGGATGTAGCATTTGGGGAGAGCCTGCCATTACCTCTGCAGCATCCCCAGGTTGCAGCTTTGACCGTGATGTAGCTCGAGGAAGTGGAAATAAGTGTTTTTGAATTTAATTACCATCTGGCTCGTCTGAAAAATTTAACCACGTTCTCAAGGCAAACTAAGTTTGATCTCTTAACACATTGGAGCAGAGAAATACCCACATGTTGGTGCTTTTGTTGTCTGAAATGTTGATTCTTCTAAATCCCATTAGGTTTGGAGAAGCCATGGTCAAGGCACAGAACTGTGGGCAACCTCTGGTGTGGCTGCTAGAGAAAGAATTAGTCCATATATTCTGAAATGAGGCTCTCCTTGACTCCCTCAGTGCTGGGCTCTCCCTTCATGGCTTCCCAACCTGGGCCAGCCCACCCTGTGCCAGCTGGCACTGCCTACATGTATATAATTCTTTCTCTTTTCCTTCCCAAGGGTGCAGGATATGGGCTCTTTATTAGTTTCAGATGCTTTTTCTTTCCAGGGTTGTGGCTTGAACCTCTTAGTCATGATGATGGAGAGGCTTTGGTATTGTAGGCCTTGAGGAGAGAGGCTGACAAGGGGGGATTTGGGGCTAGGGACATGTCCCTGATAGGTGCTGGGTGTTTTTTGGGTGCCTGATCCTTGGCAGTGTCAGGGAGCACCAGACCTGCCCAGCACGCCCACTGGCTGAGCATCTCTGATGAATTGTGATGATTTGAGTCCATCTGGGTGGTTTAGAGGGACAAATGGAAAGAGTTAAACCCCTGAATTGGCAGGAATGCTTGCCCTGAAGGACACCTAGGAAGCTGAAAAGCAGGGCTCCCAGCTCTGCCAGGAGTGTAACTGGAGGGCCAGGTCGTGGTGACTTGTACAGAGACGTTATAAATGTCACTTTACAACATCACTTGTAAAGAGTCAGTTGCCTGGGGCTGCACAAGTGATCAGCCTCAGATCTCCCACTTGCCAGCCCAGAGACCTGTATCCTTGACTACACCAAGCGTAAAGGAGAGAGAAGAGGCTTTTTTTAGCTGCTTCAGCTGACCTTTACAAACCTACACTCTGTAAAGAATATCCAGAAACTCCTTGCTGCTTTTTTAGCATATGTGTGAAGGGGATCCCTGCATAAGAAACACCTCAGTTGGCTTCACTAACCACCTGAATATGCCTCTTGGAGAGCTGTACCTGCTGGGGCCAGGTGACCGAGATCCCTGGACTGACCCCTCTGGGGCCATCCTGCACTTCAGCAGCTCTGTGCCAGCACTCCTGGGCACTGCTTTGCAGTGGGCAGAGGATGGATGCCAGCATCCCCAGAGGCTTGGTTTCTTGTCTCTTTGTCCCCTGAGCACGCCTTACCCGTGACCCCTGCCCCAAGCCCCCTGTCCTGACATCCTTTTGGCCTCCCCCTGTCCGCACCCTCTGCCTGCACCAGTATCACTCATCCCCTTCCCCAGGATGTCCCTGCACCCTCCAGCTGCCTGCTTGAATTTCACCTCTGAAAGGTTGTGTCCGGCTGTAAAAAGCAAATGACTGCTGAAGCTTTCAGCCGAGGAGAGTAAATTCTGATTTTATGTGCTTATGTGGAGGGGTTTTATTCAGTCAAATAGACAGGTATTTCTCACTGTGTTGCTAAAAACATCAGGGTGCCCTTGTCCTGAATGCATCGGGGTTCCCCTCTCCTAAACAAATCTGGGTTTTGGCACAGCTTTTATTACTAGTGAGTCAGGATTTGAGCTGCAGCAGGAGGGAATATCTCGTGGTGGTTAAAAGTGAAGCTGTCAGAGCCCTTTTCCTGCTCTTCCACTAAATCGCTCTGTATCCTTGCGTAAATCATTTAACACGTGTGCTCTCACTTCCTATGTGGAAAATGAGGGAGATACTTTCCGTTTTTCATTGGCACTTCGGGATCTGCTGCTGGACAGCTGCGAGGGATTTGTCATGATAAAGCTGGGAATTTGACCCTTTGAGGTGCCGGTGCCCCCACGCAGGGCTGGGATGAGGCTCCCTAAGGGGTGGAGGCAGTGAGTGGTGCTAATCTGAGATGTGGGGATGGGTTGTAGCTGGACATCAGCCTGGGGGCATGAGTCATTCTCACTGGATCCATCTCTGCTGGGGAGCATGGGCCAGAAGAGTAAAACATGGGAATTCTCTTTTGGGCAGCAATGTCCATTCCTCAGTCATCACAAGCACAGGCATAACTTTCTCCAGAGGGATGCTGCTGCTGCCAGTGCCATATTCACAGCTAGAACACCTCTGAACACCAGCTGATGTGTCTCTTCTCTCCCCCACTCATCAGCGAGAACTGTCTGACTCTCCTCTGTGCACTGAGGAGATGGAAGGTCGCATGAAGCTGTTCATCCTTCCTTACTGTCTTCTGCTGAAGTCTATAAGCTTAGCCCACTCCCTCTGGAGTTGATGATCTTCTGGCATGGGCCTACCATTTCCCCCAGCTTGCTCTCCTGATTCCTCTTCCCAACCCTGAAGCAGTTTTGCTGAATTGTTTTCCTTCTCTATGTGCAGTGACAGGTCTGGAGCTGCCACTCCAGAAACGCTCACCAGGAGGGCACCTTGCTCCTAAATTTTAAGTGTTCACAGATATGTTAAGATAGAGGCAACCTTGAGAGCAGATGAGCTGTTTCACCATGAAGAGAAGGTATTCAGCACCTAAAATATTTCCCGTTTCTCCCCTCTCTTGCATTTTTTTTGTTCCATTCAAGTGGAGAAGTGATCAAACCCGACTTTAGCTGCCTAAAAAGCCCTGGTTGACATCTGTATTGACAGCTGCTTTCCAGGGAAGGGAGCCCTGTTGGAAACAGCTGTGGTTGGTGAGTGGTTGGTGGTTTTGGGGTGGGTTTTTTCCCAGAAAATATGAAAAGTTCCTGGTGGGTGGAGAGGGAAAGTGAACTATGAAATCGTGTGTGTCGTGCTCTCTGTTGAAGCACACCCTGGGGAAGGCATATCCTCCATAAACAGCAGTATTGGCTACAGACCAGAAAACCCTTCCCTCCCTGCTCCCCTCTGCAGCAAAAGCCTAGTGCTGTAGGCACGACTGGATGTGGTGTTTCTGTCCAGAAGGGCTGTTCCTGTTCTTGTACCTCTTCAGCCCTTGGGACACCCACTGAAGTGGCCTGTTAAAGCAAAGGTTGTGCTTTGGTGTTCTCTCCTTTTTGCTCCTCAGTTTGTTCCGGCAGACTGGTGGTACTGGGTTCTGTGCTCGGGTTTTTTGCTAGTTGTGCTGTGAGACTATTGGGGATGTTGATGAATCTCATGTGATGCCCTGAGAACTGGCAGAGGTGCATGGTTTTAGTGTCTTCTCCCAGCCTTGCTCCTAAATCATATGGCAAGAGGTCTGTCAAGGCATTGGCCCTGTTTTTTCCACATTGAAATGGCTCATCCCATAGCACTAAGTATCCATCAAACCCAGCAACTTGCTCTTTCTCTTTCACAAACTCACTCTTGCACAGGGCTGCAGGTTGTTCTGGTGGCCGCCAGTGCCCTCTTTCTGGTGGGAGGCCCTCTGTGCTGCCCCAGCAGCCACAAGTGTTGCACAACATAAATCATGGGAAATCCGGTCCTGTGTCGGACATACTGTTCAAAGGCACCTTGGTTGCACTCAGGACATTCTACTGACAGATTTTCCCAAGAAATAAAAAGTTCTACCTGTTGGCATATGAATGTATCCAAAGTGTAAGCTTTTCCTGTCAAATTTCACTGCTGCTGGCTTAAAATCCAGTGCAAAGCCAAGGATAGCTTTAGGGGACAGAGGTTGCCTGAACTTTAGCAGAAGTTTGCCTTGTGTTTTGAGTTGAAACTCAGGTTGCTTCTTCTCCCAGCTCCAAGGATCCCTGCATCCCTTTAGGAGCTGATGCACAGTCTTGTGCAGCTGGGCAGGACCAGCAGGAGCAGGACTGTTCCCTAATTGCCTCTGGCCATCTGGGAGAAGCCCTTTGAGTTAATTGAACTGTCTCTTGTGCTTCCTCCTCTGCTTAAACATTAAATAGGAACTGCATTAAACTGTGCAGGTCAGCAGTGTCTGGGGATGTGTAGAGTGTGGTAATATGTGTGAGGATGGCTAAGCTGAGGCATGGAGGCATCACCTCCATCCAAAACCCATGTACTTCTGCTGTTCCCACCTCTGCCTGGCCAAGGTCCTCAGCTCCAAGTAGCTGTCACATGTTCCTTTACATCTTGGCTCCCAGGTCCCTGACTTGCTTTTCATTGCCTTTTGCGTGCTTTAAGTGTTTTTCATGTTAGAAAAGTGAATTAGTGTCAGGAGCTGCCAGTATCTGTAAAGCTGCTTTCTGAGGCAGACTGGATTTAATACAGTGCTCATCAGCTGTATCTATTGTGAACAGGAATATCTTATGTTGCAAGGACTTTGCTATTTTCCATTAAATAGGAAGTTACCCTTTTAGTATTAAAAGTTAAAGGCAGATTCTTGACTGACACAGGCCATCAGAGCTCCACCAGCTCCCGCAGCTGAGAGCATATTGCTTGGCAATCCTGCTGTGCTTGGCGTTTTCCTCGGGTTATGTAAACATCCTTCTTTTATAGATGAGGCCAGGACATGCAATCTGCAAATTGCTGACAGTCCCGTGCAAGAGGCAGAGTTGCCCCAGAAGCTTCAGCAGCTCTGTGACAGTGGAAAGGGATGGTCAAGTGCAGGGCCATCAGGATCTGGCTGTGGGGTGTGTGATGTGGCTTTGGGTCAGCCCAGTGCCTGCTGCTGCTGAAGAAGTTGTTGGGAGCTGATTCAGGCACAACAAGAGGCTCAGGGGTACCTGCACAGGGAAGGTCATTCTCAGGAATTTGGACTTGTGTGTCTCCACCTGAGTCTCTCACCTCCTTATGCCTTCCTAGTCCCCTCTCGCAGATGTGACTTCCCATCAGCTCAGGGTGCTCCAGGAGCTGGACCTGCACTCCTGCTGCACCACAATCAGGTTTTTCTCCTGAGGAAGGCGTAGGAGTTGAGGTTTATCTCAGTACTGGCAGGCAAAGGAGGATGCCACACCTCTGGGAGCTTCTGGGGCTGGGTGGAGCGGCAAAGTGGAGCAGCAGGACGTGGGCTTTGAGGAGCTGCAGTTCATGGGCTTGCCATGAAGCCAGGGCACTTTAAGATTTCCAGGGGCCCTGGGGAAGGAGAGTAGCAATAAATCTGAATCATACATGACAGTCCCTGGCCCTTCGAGTGATTTCTGACACTCTGTGCTCCTTTGACAACACATGGAGCAACAGGCTCTAATCCACAGGGGCTTTTCTTGGCTCTCAAGCTGAGACAGTGCTCTCTGTAAGTGGGCTTGGCTTGAAGAGCTCCAGCTCTGGGTGTGAAGGTCAGAGGGAAAGGAAGCAAAAGCACAGTTAAAACACAGTGGGGCTCTTTCATTGCCAGGCTGGAAGATTTTATTCTCCTCATAATCGAGTTCTGGGTAGCTTGATGGGTGATGATGTGGCTGTTCCTGTGGGATCTTCCAGTGGTGCTCCAGGAGAGCTGTGCAGCTCCCTCAGGAGAAGCACTGAAGGGAAATGCAGCCCAAGTACATCCCGTAAATGCTGAAAAGGTCTAACTGCTGGGCTTGGAAATTTATTCTTGTGAGACTGGTATGGGCTGGGGGAGCCCTTGTGATGGAAGAAAGATACAGACATCCAGTCTGTCTTTGAATGTGGTTGAAAAACAGAGTTATCATCATGTAAAAGATCAGGAGTGGTTATGAGATGCAAAGAGGTCCTTGTCTTTGGGATGGACAGTTTTTCTTGAAGCCCCAGACAATGTGGGACACCTAGAACTGTGTCTGGATTGATGTTTCTCCCTGAAATATGCCTGTTTTATCCCCACTAACCATCCTGGTGCTGCTTTATGTAAACTCTAGTCAGACCTTCCCAGGCAAAGCTGTGGCTGTTCTGTGGTGTGTAGAGGTTGTGGCTGATTCCTTATGAGGGGTTTATTTTCCTTTATTCCTTTCTCAGAGGCTGTGCCTGTTTCCTTCTAAGATGAGAGATTTATTTAGTTTTATTCCTTTGTCAGCCTTCTTTGAGTTTTGCCAGCTCTTCTATCAGCCAGAGGTCTGCAAGATGTAAAAGGAAAGCATTGTCTTCAAAATGTTTTTTAATGCCTAATTCAGGAAAATAAAGAATTGTTTGACAGTGCCACTCTGAGTAACAGGCATGGCTGGGGGTTTGTGAGGGAGATTGCCTTTTTCTCATGATGTGGATGGGGTGTCTTCACATTCTCAAATCTGCAGATGCTCTGCACATCTGGCATGTGAGAGCTGGGCTGGACTATTTGCCTTCTTTAGCAACTGGAACCAATCCAGCCTGCCAGTTCCTGCAAAGCTCATCCTGTGGTTTTGTGGATAATACTGATCCTTGTTCAACTCCCACACTTTTGTGCCTTTCAAGCAGGTGGAGAAGACTTTGCAGAGCTTGTACTGTGCTGGGATCCCAGTTCGTCACTGTGGATGGCAGCATGAATATTCATTATGCTGTAGAGTGCTTCCTCCATAGTTTTAATAAAACGTTTATGACTACAGGAGCAACCATGGAAATCATGACTGGTTGTGGCTGTGCAAGGTGACAGCAGTATCTGAGGAGGAAAGGTTGAACTTCACTTTGGACTTCACTTTGAACTTACTGAAGTGTCTTCACAAGTGCATTTATGGGAGTTTGACTTCTGCTGACACGTCTTCTGCCAGGGCGAGTGTTTCGTGTCTGTCCCTGTGTAGTTGTGGAGCTGACTGCAGTCAACACACACTTGGCTGAGCTCAGGGACCAGGAGCTGCACAAACCTGCATTTTCTGGAGCAATCAGCAAAGCTGCTGAGCAACACAAATCAGAGTGACAGCCCAATCAAGGCAGATCTGGTAGGGCTGTGCAGGCAGGCTTGATTCTGGGACTGCACCAACATGACTGAAGGTGAATCCAAGTGTCCCAAACCTCATGTTGTCCTTAGCAGACCAAGGATACTCTCATGGTTGGTGAGGCTGTTTCCTGTTCACACCCCTCTCTGAGAGGTGCAGAGGGATGTGGGGCAAGAAGGTCCCCATGAGAAAGAAGTGGCAGTGATTTTTGGTGCTCTGAGAGGCAGTGGGGCACAGATATGTTCCCTGGATAGGTTGAACTGGGCTTAGAGCAACATTACCCAGTTGAAGATGTCCCTGCTTGTTGCAGGAGTTGGACTTAGATGGCCTTTAAAGGTCCCTTCCAACCCAAACCATTTAGTGATTTCATGATAGGGTGCAGCAATGGGGCTTCTTGTCTGAGAGTGTTTCAGATGAGCCTCATCACAGCTGCAGACACAGAAGCTTTGAGCCACCTCTGACATGGGAGTGCTGTGGCTGCTCCACACCACTGACCTCCCTCTCTTACTGAACTCTGAAGAAGGTGTTTGATGAAGACAGGGTGGAGGTTTCACGGCAGAGCAGGACAGCACAGAACAGAAAGGAGTTTGCAGGCAAGCCCTGCAGTTCTGCCTGCACTCCCACCTCACCTAAATCCGTGGATGTATAGAAGATAGATGAGGTGAGAAGATTTTGGTCTGACTGGCTGGCAGCAGACACAGATCATGGATTACACATGTGGGTTGCAAGAAAGGGGCTTTCTTGAGGCAGACAGAGAGGCCTGCTGTTGCTGTGCAGCCCTATTCATCTCCAGCCCCGATGCTAACAGCATTATCAATGTGTTTATATGAAGCTTGGCTGCAAAATGGCTCATCGTCCTCAAGTTTTTTCAAGCAAGTCTGTAGCTTTGCTAAATACTCCTTTTATTGTGCTGCCAGAGGCTCTCCCAGAGGCCACTGAAGGAGGTGGCCTGTTTGGCCACAGTCATATCTGGACCGGAGATTCAATTCCCGCATGTCTTAAATCTGTCTACAGACTGGCAAGTGACCAAGTGGGCATCTTCTTCTCCAACTAATTGGCTGTTTATGTGCAAATTGGCCTCTAGCTGCTTCCATGATGCTTGGCTCACCAGAGCTGCACGAGAGCATTGTGCTTGCAGACCTCATTGAGTGCCCGGGCTATGCAGGGGACAGTGACAACGGGGTCAGCCCAAGCTCTGCTTTGGAGTCAGGTCACCATGCTTGGCTCTGAGCAGGCAACTGGAGCTTCTCTGGCCTGTTAGCACTTCTCTGCAGTGTAGGAATTGCTGTCCAGCCTCCAGCTGGCAGGAAATACTCTCCCAAGTTACAAGCAAGCGCTGTGGAGAAGGTTTGTTTGGAAATCACCTACAGAGGCAGAGCAAAGCTGCAGATGAGATGCCTCTGATAGGGGTGTGCAGAGCTGTGGCTGGAGTTGGTGGCAGTGGTGTGTGTCTGTGGAGTGATTAAGGTCCTTCTTGTAGGAGGGTGTTGCTGTCACATCAAGGCACATGTTTTTGCAGGAGAGTGCTCCCCAGGGACCCTGACACTGGATTGGGGCAGCAGGACAGTTTTATTTGACTCTCAGGAATGTCATCTGGTTGTTAAACCAACCAAACTGAGGGTTCTGTGGTGCAGGGGTTTAGTTTTTTTTCTGGAGGTGTGAGGAGAAGGAAGGTATGTAAGGACAGAGCTCAGGTCTGGTAGTTTGTTCCCTTGTGTTAAGGTAAACGTGGCTGTGCTGGTCTATCTGTGATTACTTGTGTGGGAATAACAACATCCCTTGAGCTTATAGACACTGCCAGTCCCTGCTGAAGGAGAAAGGCTGATGCTTAATGCACGCAGCACTTTCTTTCTACCATTCCTTTATAAGGAAAAACATTTCAGATTTAGTTCCTACCTTATTTTAACTTCTCATAAATGGGGACTATTTAATTCTGCCAGTGGAACATCTAGTCCAATACACCCTGACCTGGTGTGGTTATTATGGGCACTTGGAAAGATGACGTATTAACAAAAGTCAGCACAGCGAGGCTGAGCTCACCAGAGAGTGGTGTGGGTGATGGGGTGGCAAGCAGTGCCTGCAGTCTGGAGCTGGCAAATGAGCACCATATGACCTCTGTATGGTACAGCTTGATGTGATAGTACTGACCAAATCCCCTTGGAAAGGGGAATTTGCCCTGTTTCCCTTCTCCTGCTGGGCTTGGCTACAGGTGTTATGGATACAAACAGGATGGGCTACATGTGGGTAGAGATAGCCCAGCCCTGGCTGGCATTGCCAGGGAGCAGGGCCAGCTCAGCTCCTTCAGGACATTTGAACTCTGCTGTCCTTGTTTAGATACACAAGTGTCAGAGCTAATTGCCCAGTTCCCTGCAGCAAAATGCTCTGTACAACTTCCCTAGGAAGGGCCACGTCCCATGGCTGGTGGCAACACAGGCACTGCCCAAGTGCCTCTGAATTTTGCCCTATTCTGGAATCCCCAAACTCAGCCCTTCTCCAGGGTTTTACTGCCCCATTTGTTGGGGGATTGCCAGCGGGGAGTTTCTTCCCCCTGGTATTTCTTGCAAGAAATCTCCCCCTCTCCCTCCTGGCTTGGTGCCGTCTCTCTCCGTGACGGGTGCTCTGCCCCCAGTGTGCTCATTCCCATTTAGGGAAACACTGCATGGACCCTGCTTTTGGCCTGCTTGCAGCACATCTCCCGACTGACTTTTTTGGTTCGGGTGGGTTTGTTTTGTTGTTTGGTTTTCTTTTTCTTTTCCATCCTCTTTTGTTTCTGGAGGCTGAAATCCCCAGCAGCCCCCAGCCGCTTGTGCTGGCTGTGGCTCATGCCCAGGGATGGCTCTTGGAAAGCTGCAGTGGGGCGGGTGAGGATGGGGGAAGCCCAAGTGTTGTCCTGCTTGGGATGATGCTTGGTGCTGACAGTCTCTTCCAGCAGACAGGGTGAGCCCAAGAGTGGTGGTGACAGCGTCAGGTCTTTCCTGCAGTAATGATTTAATCTCAGCAGAAACAAGTGGCCTGTGGCAGGGAGCAGGGATGGGAGCTGGGACAGGCAGCAGTGGCTGAGTGAGCACAGGAAAGAGAGAGGAAGCTGAAGGCAATTCCCCTGTAAAAATGTTGAATCAGGATTTTATTTTTTCTTTGGTTTGTTTTTTTTTTTTTTTCCCCCCTTCAGATTTTTAAATCAGCTGTTCAACTTCTGCATCTGCAGAAAACGCTGAGTCTGTGTTGGCAGGGCTGGGTGTGTGAGAGGTGGATTGGGGAACAGAGGCTGGTGCTGGTGCGAGACCCGATTAGAGGGGGCTTTGCCATGCCCTTTGCACAGCTTTTCCAGCAGGAGAGGCAACTGGAGTCTGAGCTCCTGGGTTGCCTCCTGTAGTTGGGGTTGCTCCCCTGAAGCCACAGCTTGGGGTTGTGGCTTTACTGGTGCCCAGCACAGCTCTGCTCACTCGGCCTCTGGAGCCCACTGGATTATACTGGGATCTGGTTAGTGGGGGGCGTTACCTTGAGTTTGTCTTTTGTGTGAGTCTGAAAGGGCTGTAATAGACTTTTCAACAGGGCAGTTCAATGAGATGTAAAAGCCAAGGCAGACCCTGCCCTTGCTGGAGGCAGCTGGTCCCTCTGTGGGTCCAGACTGGCCCATCTCTTTCCCATGTGCACCAATATTGCCTAAGTTTGTGTGCTCACGTTAGACCTGCCAAGCTCTCCCAAGCAGCAGCAGTACCGGAGCTGAGGGCATGGTTCCCTTGGCCAGACCACTGCAGGGTGATGCCAAGCCCCATCTGCATGGAGATGAGAGCATGCAGCCCACAGGCCTTGGCAGCAGTGCCTGTCCACTTGGGCATCCTTCCCATCCCTGCCTGGTGGAGCTAGAGCAGAGGGAAGCTACCAGTGATGCTCGGTGCTGTGGGGATGCTGATTGCCACACCTCAGCATCCCCCTGGTCCTTCCACTGGCATCTGCCAAAGCCTTTAAAAGGAAAGGAAAATTGTGTTCATTCTTCCTCTCCTTCCTTTCCTCCTGCCCTTGTGTCCTCCTCCCACTGTGTAGTGAGCTCCCACACTGTGTCCATGCTGCCCAGAGGAAGCTGTGTGGGTGTGGGGCTGCTTCTCCATCTGGGAATTGTTCTTATCAAACTGGTTTATGTCAAAAAGGAATAATAATAATAAAACCTTTGATGGTCAGCAGGGAGATCAGGAGGTACAGCTGCTCGTGGGGCCTGACCTGCAGCTCGTGGTGCTTCCTGAGCCTTTACAGGGAATTTTAGGGTCTTTGTGCAGCAGCAGGTTTTAATGCGTGCCTGAAATAGCTTGGAAGAGCAGGGAGAAACAACCGGGGGCTGGTGCAGGGAGCACAGGCTGCTGGAAATGGCTCCCTGAGAAGCAGGGAGAAGTATAAGAAAAGCAAGTTTCCTGCCATAAGCTGGTATATTTATGACTGGAAAGTTTTGGGTTGAAAAGGTCGTGAGCAGGCAGCTGAGAGAGCAGCAGAGGCAGGGGCTGTAACAGCCCATTTCCCAACTCACACCCTGCTCTGCAGTGGGGATGGAGGGTCCCGTGGGGGTTTGGTGGCCCTGTGTGATGGGAGAGGGATGGGGAGCACCAGAGGGGTGAAGGGCAGTGCCCAGGGCAGCTGGAATGTGTGGAGGGAGGCAGGATGGCATGGGATTTGTACCCGTAGGGGCTGCCAAGGGGGGTGAGCTTGGCTTGGGGAGGCTGTACAATACCTGCCTCCTCCCCTTGCTGTGCAGGGATGGAGCTTCCAGCCCTGCCTTGGACACCACGTGAAAATGAGACATGCACATCTGGAAGTGGAGTGCATGCCTGTAACACTGCCAGTTTATTTATTCCTGTAAAGTCTCCTTAATTAGGGATTGCTTGGAAGTTTACAGTGCTGGAAATGGTCTCTTTCTGAGGGGCTCAGTATTCTGCCTGACCCTCACCTTCTCTTTGCCCCCCTGCAACTACATAAGTGTACAAGCAGTGGAAATGGGGAGAAGGTGTTCCCTACCCTAAGGTCCAGGCTCTTCAGTTCCTTCTGGAATCAGATGCACCCTCAGCCACACAGGAAGGTTTTCCAATGGAAACGTGCTGGGCCCTGTGTGTTAAACTCATCAGAGGATGAGCAAGGTTTCTGAAGCCTCTTGTTTCTATTAAAACATCTGTGCTGTCACGTGCTGCTGAGTCTCGTGCCTACTTGCCCTTAATATTAAAATGCAGTAGTTAATAATTAATGGGTTTTAATAATTAAAGTACTTAAGTAAGTTTTCTGCTTGGTTTCTAAACTGCACCTCCCAGGTTCTTAGGAAAATCTGACCTGAAACTAAATAAGAAGAACAAGTGCTTGAGACTGAGTTTGTTTAAAGTGCCTGAGGTTCAGGCAGATGCAGTTCCTGATCCTCTTTCCATTTCCTTCCCCTGCAAGTGTCCCCTGCTGTTTAATCAACACCAGTGAGTTGTGCTTCCCTTCCCTTCCTTTTTCCCTTCCCAGGCACGTGGGCTGCCAGCCTTCTCCACTGGTGTGATGGGGACACCACAGTCCCCTCCCCACTGGGAGCACCAGGGTGGCTGGGACAATGCTCCTGGCCCAGGCCCAGGACAGCATTTCCCTTTCCAGATTCTCAGCACCCACAATAGCCAAAATCACTGTCTCCATGTGAAACACTTCAAACTGGGCTCTGGTATGAGGTTGGTGGGGGCACAGTGAGCCTGGGCTTGTGAATCATCAGGTTAACAAGCTCCTTGGAGGTGATGAGGCTTGAAGCGCACAGGAAAGTGTTGGTGGGGGGCAGAGCTGTGCCCCCCAGCCCAGCCACATGCCACTGGAGCCCAGCAGGGTGAGTGCTGACCCACATCATCCTTCCTGCTGGCAAGCAGTGGGACTGGGTGCCTGGTTTGGATCCCACCTGAGCCCCTTTGTAGCCCAGAGTGACCTCCTTGGTCGCCGGGGTGGCAGGGGAGGTGTTGGGGACCATCAAGGATGAGTACATATGTGGTGCAGGACAGGCTCAGCTCTGTTTTCAGCTTAGCAGGGTGAGAGGATGGATGTTGGTTCTCCCCTTGCCCTGCTCAGTGTAATGACATGTGAGACATCCCCTTGTCCTGTTCAAGAACAAGCCAGTGCCTACTCTGCATGCTGATTTTATGGAGTTAAAGCTGAGATGAAGTTAAGCCTTGATCTTTATAGCTGTGTCCCTGCTGGAGGTGGGGAGAAGGGACTGTAAGAGCATAGTGGCTGTAGTTGTTTCTCCACTCACCCAGCTCCAATGGGGCATTTCAGCTCCAGGGTTGTTCCAGATGTGTGGAACAGACACATGTGTTCCAGAACACCAAGTTTGCTGTGTCCCCTGCTTGTGCACTGAGTATCTGAGAAGCATCTTCCCCTTGTCATATTTAATTTCCTAGAAACAGAAACATGTTTGGCTTTTTGCCCCCTTGATTTCACGGCAGTCCCTTTATATCTCCTATCAGTAGCTGGTAAAATCTTCTTCTCATTTCCTGTCTTATTGATTTGTTTATACCATACCCGTGTTTGGGTTGGGATTGGGTTTTTTTGTTTTGCTCCCTTGGTAACAGTGGTCTGTGCCTGCAGCAGCTCTCCCCTGTGGCACATCTGTGGGTGATGCTTCTGGCAGCCCCTCTCCACCTTCGGGTGCTGTGTGACTGATGCTGGGCAGCCAGGATGACTCAGGATGGAACACAAGTGATTTCTGCTTTGCTGCTGAGGATCTCATTTCATACATTTTAGGATTGTGCTCATGGCAATCAGTGGCTTGTGGTCATGCTAGAACCCACTGGTGCAGTGAGGTCCTTTGTGTTGATGCTCTTTTCATGAGCAAAGCCTTTATTAAAAGCCCTTTAGGTATTGACCTTCTATCATTCTTCCAGATTCCATCCTCCTTTTATCCAGCCTTCAGTGTTACCCAACCTTTTCTGTGCAGAACCCTGGCTCTGTGTTGGTACCAGGAACTGCATAGCTCTGTGGCACTAAGGGATGAGATCTGGCTGCATTTTCTTTACCAAAAGAAATCAGTTAATTGTCCAGAAATCTCAAATCAGCAAAGCTATTTTGAATCATTGTAACTTTTCCCATGATCTGAGTTTCCTTGCGAAGGAAGGGAAGTATGACTAGCACTGAAGTATTTTCTACTCCTTTGGAAGCAGGAAGAGCCTGAAGTCTTGGGAAAGAACCTTTTTTTGTGATAATTCCTGTGTAATCAGGGCTGGATTTGTGCTGTCATCTGCATGAAACCATGAGTGGAGGTGATGGGAACTCTGTCTCTGGTTTTCCTTCTGGAGTTCCCTCATCCCCAACCAGTAAGACCAGCACTTCCCAAGGAGCTGAGGGCTGGGTTGGGCACAGCTCCCTGTCACAGCCAGCTCTGGTCTTAATACTTGTCAGCTCCCTGTTTCTGAGGGATGGCTCTTACATGCCTCAGTTTCCCCAGCTGTGACTGCACCTCTTCCTGGTGGGTTTGGAAGCAGAAATGGGGTTTGGGCAGAAGCAGCACAGGAACTCAGCAGCTGCAGGGAGCAGAGGAGGGGAGGGAAAGGTTGTAGAAACAGCTTTTTTTTTTTTTTTTTGGCTTGAAGAGAAAAGCTATGACTCACCATCCCTTCACCTTCCAAATCTGTCCTGTCTGGGTTATTATATGTCTCTTTCTACCTGTTATCCTGTGTTGGTGCTGCCAAGAGCCGAGTGGGTGGTGCAGCTGGTGCTGCCCTGTGCTTGAGCTGCCAGTGATGCTGTGAGGATGCTGGGGTTGTGTCTCAAGCGCCTCCACCTACTCAGTGAACCTTCCCGTAAAGGCTGGGAAGGATGTTTCATCTGTGATCAGCAGCAAAAAAGATATTTGGATTCTTAACAGAAACATTAAGTGGTTCGTAATAATATTTAGTGGCTCCTACATGGTAGTTTTGGTCAGTGATTCTCAGCGTGTTTTATGAAAGAGGCCAGAAATCAATAAAGTTTTGTTTTCTAATTAAAAGAGGAGGAGGAAGGGGAAGATCCCGTGGGTGAATTACCTGCTTTTGTGTAGGAGATAATTTAAGGCTCAGGTAGCCACAATGACTCATGGCCCCATTCTAACCCAGCCTGATGCTCGTGACTGCAGCAGATCCTGCGAGAGATAAGAGCTGCCAGAGTTCAGAAAAGCTTTGACTTGTGGGAGGCAGAAAATCTGCCTGAAAAGCTGCATTCTTAGCAGCCTGCAAGGAAACTGTACAGTGCTGTTTAAAATGTGTTTGGGTAGGAAAGTCCCTTTGCTGCTTTACCCTTTCTTGATAAGGGAACTTCAAACACCACTACCTGCTGTTTCTTTGGCGTTTTTTTCCCCTTATTTTTTTTTTTCCTTCAAGTGATTTTTAGGTCTGCTCTGCCTTATGGTCCCCCCATACCTGTGTATATAATACAGCAAGGAAAGTCTTTTACCTAAAACCCTCCTGCAGCCAGTGGTTTGTAGAACAGGGATTTCATCTTGGACAGCAATTGCTGTGTAGAGTATTCCAAAGGTCTCTTCCTACCAGGAGCTTGAGGTGAGGTCTTTGATACAATAAAAGCAGCGAGTGAGACCCTCAGTTGTGTGAGCAAGGGGAGCAGTAAGTGACAGTAAAGATGTGATCTGCTCTTTAAGGCGGTTCCCACTCTTTTAAGATAAAAATTAAAGATTGATGCTAAACACTTGTGAAATGTTGGAAGAAAGAAGGAGGAAAGCCAAATAAGACACAAGAACAGAAGAAGCAGAACCTGATTACTTGATCAAAGGGAGTGTAGGTGATGTGATCAGTGTGGGAGATTTTTCATCAGGAGAAGGCTCAGGGTCCTTAATCTTCTCAATTTACCAGAAAAGGGCAAAGTAGGGGCTGTGCTGAAACTGCATTGGGATGAGCAGTACAACACACAGTTGTGCTATGCTGACAGGGAACCCCAAAAACAAATTCCAGGGGAGGAGGCAGATCCCTCTGGGATGGGTGCTCAGCTTCCCAGGGTTGCCTGCCTTTCTAGAAGAAACATTTAGCTGAACAAAAGCTTTTGGGTTGAGGATGCAGGTAGAGAACTAGATGAAATGGTGTTTGGTTATGTGCAGGTTGGACAAGTGGATGACTTTTTGGTCTGGCACTCATGTAAAGCCATGCCTCTGACATGGTTAAATCAGAAAAAAGGGCAAGAAATTGTCCAAGAGAGAGAAGGATGGGCTTATCTCCCTGGAGGAAAGCTTGCTCCTCCTCTACTAGCAGGCACTTGGGCTATGTGCTGTGGGGTGAGCTGTTTACATACCTTTCTGCTTTAAATATTTACTATTAGAGCTCTGGATATTCTTGTTATACTTTGTTCCTGTAATTTTCAGTCTTTCTTTCCCCCTCTCAGTGCCTTAAGTGCACATGGGTGCAATATTAACCAGCTGGTTTTAATGGAAAGGAGCTCCTACTTATAGTCCACGTTTTATTTCACACTTCTTGAGGCTCTCTTCAAGGCCAGTTGATTTGCTAAACTTTTATTAGATCCAGGATGATAACATTGTCTTTGCTTAGGAAACACAGAGTGACCCAGGGAACTGGGACAAAACCAAACTGCCTCAAACTCTTCTGCTGAAGTCCTTTGAGCTTCTTCACCAGCTCTATGAGACCGGCAGACATCATTGTGATGCTCACTGCTCACAATCCATCAAGCAATATTTTGTTTTCTAGTGGTTTTAATTCTTCTTGGCTCCAATTGACCTCAAAAACGCACACCAGTTCCTGTGTGACCTAGTTCAGAGAGTGCCACCAAACTCCAGGTACTGGATCTGACACTTATGAATCTTATGGGATTTGTGAGAGTGAACATCAAAAAATGTGCTTGGTCCTTCCTCAGAACGACCCTATCACATTTTAAAATCTTTTTTACAATAATGATTTTTAGTTTCTCTTGCTCAGTTCATTTTTTTCCCCGCTTTAAACTTATTCTACAACCTTGTGATGAGGGAGTGCAGGGGTGTTAGGATGCTTAAGAGCCTTTGTAAAAGGCTGATCTAGGTTCTGCTTTTCCATAGTTTTTAACAAAGTGACTTTTTTTCCTCCCTCACTCAGTATCAAAGTTCATTTTTAACAGTTACATTTTTACTTGCTTGAAATGGACTGCGGATGTGACCTGTATATGAGCTCTTGGGAGGATTAACATAAAGACATTTTCTTTCAAATATCAATGCCAGGGATGCAGGTCACCCTGTGTGGTGTGGCAGGTGCCACTGCTCCCCGTGGTGTCACAGCAGTCACAGGTCCACCTTCATTCCTGTTCTCCTCCAAGGCACTGGGAACAGGTAGTGGTGCTCAGGCAGGGGAAGATGCTCAAGGAGCTTTACAAAGAGTGGATGGGGAGGCGTTTCCATTTCCGTTTCCATCTTGTGATGCTCAGAGATGCAGAGCCTGTTCCTCCCTGTGCTGCTGTGGTGTGTTGGTTTCTGACATCACCACGAGAGCAAGAAATTAAAATGCTGAGAGCAGCTGTCTATCAAAGGGGAGGAAAACCATTGTATCTACTGTGAAATACCATACCTCTCTTTTAAAGGTGCATTCTCCAGACTGTTTAAGCAGTCCTCACCTTTTCAAGTAATGTCTTTCCTTGGATTAAAATCTCAAGCTATTAACAGTGTGGAAAACCTGGAGCCTGTTGAGTTTGGAAAACTGGTACTGTTGGTTTCATTTTCATGTACGCTCCTGGGGAGTCTGTGGTGTTTGCAGACTTTGACGGTATGAAATTTAAAGTGTGACATCAGTGATGAAGCATGTAGTCTCTGCAGTAACAGATGGTAACAGTACTACTCTTTTGCATGATTTTTCTTTATGGTTCACCCAAAGTGGACTAAAAGCCCAACCCATTAATTTTTCTTTTCCTGTTGATGTGCCCGGACACATTTCAGTGGGTATCATCACTTTGAAATGATGCTATTAAAGCACAGGGTGGGGAGGATAAAAGAGGGTCAGGAGGGCAGGATCTGAATCAACACGGGAAGGGAGAAACATCAGATAGCGAGGAGAGAGATGCTCAGACTGAGAGTGTGTGAGAGGTGGGGAGGAGGCAGCAGTACCACAGAAGGGGCTGGTGTCAGTGCTCACAGCTGGGGCTTTGCCTCGCTGGCTCCGCCTGCACTGGAGGGTGCTGGGCTCACTGCAGTCATGCCCACTGCACTCCGCTTCGGGACAAGCTTTGCAGCCCCTTCTGCTGCTGCAGTGATGTTTGTCCAGAGCTGGCTGTTTAGATGTGGCAGTGATGGGTTTAACTCCAGCGCGCTGGTTTGATTTTGAGGATCTATAAAACGAACGGTGCAGAGTTGCCGCTTTCCAAAGAAGGGCAAACTGAGGAGCTGCAGTGTTATCAGTGCTGTTATCGTGGTGCAGAGCTGCGTTGTTGCCCCAAGCTGTTACCCCTTACGGGGGTCTCCGTGCTGCGGGAGCACAGAGGGGCACGGTGGGCGCGGGGCTCAGGCTCATCCCCTCCCTTCTGCCGTGCTGCTCCGGGGGGATGCGGGACGCGCTGCATCCCCGCACGATGCTGTCCCGCGTGGGCTCCGCGGGCCGCCCCTTCCACCCTGCCCACGCACCGCGGAGGTGCGGGGCTGTGCGGGGGTCCCGCCCGCCGTGCCGCGGAGGGGCGGGCGGCGTGACGGGCGTGGGGAGCAGCCAGTGCGCGGCGAGGGGCCGTGCCGGGCCGGGCTGGGCTGGGCCGGGCCGGGGGCATGGCTCGCTGCCCGGCGGGGCGGGGGGCGGCCGCAGCCGCTCGCCCTCCGCCATTCGCTCGGCCGCAGGCGGCGGCGGCTGCGCGCACCCGCGGAGCCCGGGGGGACAGCGCGCACCCGGGGGACCCGAGGGGTGACAGCGCGCACCCGCGGAGCCCGGGGGGACAGCGCGCACCCGCGGAGCTCGGGGGGCTGCGCGCACCTGGGGGGACAGCGCGCACCCGAGGGGCAGCGCCCCGCGCCCCGCCATGACCGACCCGGCCGTCAGCGCCCACCTGGAGGGCATCATCTCCGACTTCGAAGGTGGGTGCCCCCCGCCCTCCCCGGGCATGGAGCGCGCCGGGGAAGCTGCTTTTGGGGCTAAAGCGGCGGCTCGGCTCCCCTTCCCCCGGGGCCAGGCTGCTCCTGCCTCCCCACGCTGCTGGCGGTCCCCGGGTGTCCCCCCGCGGGTGGGGAGGGCTGGAAGGAGCGGGGCGCGGCATCCCTGGGACCGGCGGTGCCTTTTGTCCGGAGAGGCTGCGCCCGGCCGTGCCTGCCAAAGCAGGGGCTTACGGGGTGTTTTTCCCTTCCTGCCTCTCCCGAGTTGATCTGTGCGGTCTTTTCAGCTGGAAACACCCGCCTGACGAGACTGAACGTGTGAAAAAACCCAGGCACCGGCCCTTCTGTCGACTCGCAGCTTTGGGATGCAAACACAGCGCTGGGAATAGCTGGGTCCCAAGTTTCACTTCTCTCGATAGCGGGAGCTGCCCGCCCTAGAGAGCTCTGCAGTTGTCCCGGGGCAGAGCTCCAGCCGCCCGGAGCATTGCCGTGCTCTCTGATGGAGGATCCCCTTGGTGTGCGGATGGGGATGGCTTCTCTCTGCCTCTTGCCTGCTCTGCTGCCTGTTTTTCAGGCAGGCAAATAAGCTAGCGGGAAGCGTGCTGCTGCCACATGGGGCTGGGGGGCAGAGACGGGCAGGAGAGAGAGGGCTGGGGGGTTTGTGCGGAGAGGGATGAGCTCGGGGGAGCTCATCTTCCCGAGCAGTTTTGGAAGAGCCGCCCCGTCCCTGTGCGCTCGCACGTCCTGGCAATGACCCAAACTGAGCTTTTGTGCAGCGGTTTCTACAGAGAGGGGGAAAAAAAAAAAAAAAAAAAAAAACAAAAAAAAAAAAAAAAAAAAAAAGAAGAAGACGGAAAAAAACCAGCCCAGAAGAAATAGCGGAGATGTGGGGGCCGCGGTGAAAGCTTATCCAGGGGCTGCGTGTGCACGGCCATAGGCTGAGCCGCCTTCACCGCCTCCTGGAGAATCCAGCCTTGCCTTCGGGCTGTTTTTCCTGCTGGGGAGCTGAGGAAGCTCTGAGAGCACAAGGGTTCCTCTTCCAGGTCAGGCAGGAAACGGGTGGCAAAGTTGGGGTCTCAGCAGTGCTTGTCGTAGGGTTTGGACACACGGTCCTCTATTCCCAGCCCTCTGGGCTTTCTGCAGCTGAAGCTGGGGATGGAGGGCATAGCAGGAGGCTGAGGGAAGTCACGTCCCGTCTGAGGATTGGGGCTGACCAGTGCTGGGACACAGAGACCCGAACAGCACCATCTGTTCGGCACTTGGGGTTCAATCGCGCCTTTGTAGCCGCGCTGGGGGGACGCGAGAGCTTCCCCACCGCAGGGCTCCCAGCGCTGATGTAATTACAGCTTCCCTCGCGCCTGCCCCAATTGCATTTAAATCTCGGGAGAATGAGTAATTCCCTACTTGGGTATGATAAAGGCACCGCTGCGGGCCCCGGGGCTGCTCGTGCGGGCTGTGTGTGCTCCTCGGTGGCCCCGAGCCGCTCCGCAGGGCCGTGGGTTTGAGCCTATGGAGCACTTTATAGTTCTGCCTGTGCAGGGGGAGAGGCTGGGGGAAAGCTCTGTGTGCATCTGTAGCCAAAAGGCCTGGCCGTGCCCTTGAGCAGGGATCTGGGCTACTGTTTCACAATTTAATTAGCAAGGGGTGTTACGCTGCAGCTTCTCAAGATCAAGTCAATTAATCTGTAGCCCGTAGGGCAGGAGATGCAGTGTTCTTGTCTGCTGGGTGGGTATCTCAACTCCGGGCAGCCCCTGGCCAAGCAGGAAAGATCAGCCAAAAATACCATGGAGCAGAAACACCAGATCACCCAGAGCCTTCTTTGTTGCTGCTGGTCACACGCTGCCTGCCCTCCCCAGTCACCCTGGCTGTTCCTGCCTCTTTTCCTTGTAGCATCCCTGCCTGGCATAGGGCCCATAGGTTTCCTGTCCTTGCTGGAGTGCGGCAGACAGGGAGTTGCAGCTTTGGCTGTGGAGCTGCCAGTCTCTGTGAGCCCGAGGAGATGTGAGGGCCCCTGGAGAGAGGGAAGCAGTAGGAGGTACTCAATTCCAGTTTAGTTTCCAAATCAAAGCAGTATGTGAAAAGGAAAGACAGCACAGCAGAGTGTGTTCTTGTGCCCGATGATGCGATGGGGATGGCTGCATCCAGGCAGCAGGACATGTGGTGAGTGCATTTGAAAAGTTCAGAGACTTCTGACCAGAGAAACTGTGGATTTCCCATCCCTGGAAGAGTTCAAGGCCAGGTCGGATGAGGCAGTGAGCAACCTTGTCTAGTGGAAGGTGTCTGTGCCTGTGGCAGGGGGGTTGGAACTGGATGATTTGTATGGTCCCTTCCAACCCAAGCCATCCTATGATTCTAATCCTTCTTATTTAAATGACAAGAATTTCCTTGTCTCTAATGGGGTAGAGCATCATTAGGTCTGTGGTTTGCCAGGATTTAGAGAGCATAATAGTTCTGCCCCTGGGTTTATGGATTTTGGCAGGGTTTCAGAAGTGTGGCTGGTTCAGCTGTGGTTGCAGCAGTGCTTCCCAAGCTCACATCTGCCTCAGAGGGGGCTGTGGATCCCTCAGCTCCCCGGGGTCTCAGACACGGACCCCTGAGCTGCAGGGAAGGGAAATTGCAGTGATAAATCAACCCAGGTGGTGGGATGCTTGTACAGTGTGTTAACATTGGGTACACCCCAAACAACCCTCATCCAGCTCAGGCTGGGTGATAGGAGAGTGTTGGTGTCTACAGAGGAGGTGGATGTTCCTGCTCACAGCTTTGGTTGGTTGTGACAAAGCACAAAGATAGTTCCACAGTGTGGTCCTCATCTTCCTGCTGAAGGTATAAAGCACTGTGCACTCTGGTAGTAAGACAGAAGAGATCTGCTCCAGCCCCCCATCCTGGTGGGATGTGGCTGCTGCTGAGCAGAGTCCCAGGGATAACTGAGGTGTGCTTTTGCTGGCAGTTGCTGGTGGTGAGTTGGCAGCAGCAATGCTGAGTGTTCCTTGCCTTTGCCAGTGCTGTCAGTCAACACCAGATTCATTTCCTCACAGTGTTGAAACACAAACTGTCATAGTGGGTGTAAAGCTGTGCGTGGTGGAAACGCTGAGCAGGGCTGTAAGTGTGTGAAGAGGCAGGAGGGTGCCCATGGGTTCAGTGTGGTGTCTGGAGGTAGATCCTGGTGTGGAAACAGGCTGGCAGCTTTGCTCTGGCAGAAACCGTGGGACAGCATTTGTTGATGGTTCTCAATCCCTGATTTTCCTATTTCTCATAGTCCAGCTCCCTCAGGGAACATGTGCTGGCTGGTGGGTGAGCCTTGGCAGTGCTGCGGAGGTGGGCACTGAGGGCAGGAAGCCTCCAGCCCTGCTAGGACATGGCATTGCTGACTGGCAGACTTCTTTAGCTATTTTATTTATTCTTCCCTACTATTGCGCATTATTTTTAGTATTTCAACAGCAGACTTTGTCTCATGAGGTACAAACTCATGCTAAGTTATGTTCCGGTTTTAAGGGTCGTCAAAAAACCATCACCCAGGTCGTTTCCAGGAGGGGGCCACATTATAAATAGGCTTTTCTACGTGCATGAAACTCATGGACTTGTCCTTAAAATTTCCTTGAGCGAATGCCCAGGATGTCTCTGGGACACATGGCTGTGGTGCATCCTGCATGCCTGCTGCCATGGGGAGCAGCTGCTGCTGCATGCTGCGGATACTGGGACTCAGCCCTGCTGCTAATATTAGCAGGAACGTGCCAGCAGGACAGCCACAGTGTTATGTGGGTGATGTGGCTTGAATTCAATGTAGTGAAAAGCCCTGGAGACGGGATGTGCTTGGTGTTTGTGTAAGCATCTCACTTGTGCTCAAGGTCTCTCCTATAAGTCCAGCCTAAAGGTCTGCAGGATGAGCACTGGGCTGGGTTCGCACGCACAGGAGTGGGCTGGGAGGCCGAGTGTGTGACTAACAGTCCCACGTGTGCTGAGCTTCAATGCCTGGAAAAGGAAACGCAGAAAGATCTTTCCGATTGCATCTTGGATCATCTCAACTCTAGGAGTGAAGCAAAGCCCTTGAATGTCAATTGTTGGATTTCCTGGGCTGTCCCCAAAAAGTCATGCTGAAACTAGTTTCTCCTGGAGCTCTTCATCACCAGCTCAGCGTGGGCAGAGGAAGAGCCACTGATTGATGTAGATGCTGCTCTGAGACAGCAAAGTCACTTCTGATATCCTCAAAGTCGAGCTTTACAGCCACTTCAGAGAGTTTTCTCTCTTTTTCCATTCTTCTTATCTATGCTTTTCAATCTGAGACGAAAGATGGAATGCATGGGAGTTTTCTGCCAAATCATCATGTGGTAGGAGAGGAAGAAGCCAGGGGAAGGTGCCTGTGGGAAGAGGGAGGGTTTGTGTCTTCCCCAACAGAAGTTGTATTTTCCTCTGCAGAACTGGCCTTCAAGCCACAGAGTCAAAATCCCACATCTGCCTGGTTACAGCTGTAGAGACCTGCTGTTGTGGATTGGGTTTTTCCTTATGCATATTGAATTCATTGGGAATTAAAAGGTTGTGAGAGAGTGGGAAAGGGAAGAACAGGATGTGGATCTCTGTCCACATGAGCTGGACTCTGGGGATAGCCTTTGGCCCTGGTTAAGGTCTAGAATTATCCTCCTGTTGTTTATAATCATCTCCTGCAAGTAGGGCTGGGCTGTGTGTCCTTGGGGACGGGCAGCCACTGCGGCACAGAGCAGAGTGTCCTTGGCTCTGCGTCAGCATGGAGTGCTTCCAGTGGTGCCTGGTACAGGTGAGCCCTTGCTTTCCATTTGGGATCAGTCTTGGGCACAGTGAGCACAGCATTGTGCTCATCATGAAGAAACCTTTCAGAGGTGTCTGGGTAGGGAGGGACAGAGAGAGGATATGACTTAAAACTGAATCCAAGGCAGCTACTTCAGTTGTGCAAGTGCACTGCTGGTGCTTGGTGCTGAGTCAGGGCTTGGAGCACATACACTATACTGGCTCTTCAAGTACTCACCAGTCTCTGGGACTGTGGTAGCATCTTCCCCTTAGTAAAGGACTCACCTACAAGGCTTTATTCTTTGCTCATTGCCTTTTGGTGGTTTAGGGCAGTGGAGTGAGTTGAGTAGGAAGCACTTCTAGAACACGTTGGGTCATGCCTTGTAGATTTCATTGACCATGGCTTTGTTTCTTGGCCAATACATGCCAGCAGATCTGAGGCTAAGTGGGAGTCCTGGCACCTCTGGGTATCCTGTGGCCTTGCTGGGTGCTGGTTTAATTTCTGGTTTGCTGCTCTTCCTTGCAGGAAGCTGCTCAGCCCATTTTCCCAGGAACCAGAACCCAAACAGCAGCCGCAAAAGCCTGGACTGGGACTTGTCATAAATCCAAACACAATAACGGAGACTTCAGAGCCCATAATCACTCCAGATATTCATGTTTCTGACTTTGATATTTAAGGCAGCGTCTTTCTTTGCAGGATGATTATTTAGGCTCTCCCAACCTCAGTGCCTCCTTCTGCTGCAGTGAGCTCTGGCACCTTCCTGGCCTTTAGAGATGGGATGTGGAGGTAACAAGCCAAGTGATCCTAAATCCTGGTTCATCGTGTTTCTTTAAAATTAGCCAGTGGGTCTGAGTCCAATTCTGGATGTGACTGTGCCTGTTTGGTGAGGGTCAGGGTCCATCAGGGGAACTCTTTGTGGGACGGGGTGAGCTGTCATGCCCTTCAGCATGGGGATAGGGTTGCATCCTGGCTGCCTCTCATTTCATACCTGCAAGGGTATTGTTTGGTCCTGGCAGCCCTCTGATGCAGGCAGCAGTATTTGGTGCCCACCTGCTGTACTGGTGCTGGGAGAGCTCTCCTGACTTCCTTCTCTGCCTCAAATAATGCTGGTCAGGAGGATCCCTTGGGCAAGAAGGGGTTTGTTGCTGCCTTCAACTTATTCTGAAAAGCTCTCATCTCCTGATGGCTGTGACTCAGGCTTTTACCCTGATTGCTTTTCTGAGGTAGCTGGATGGAGCTCAGCCTTTGGGTCTCCTGGGGACACACTCAGAGTGGTGCCCACCTGCAGTGTCCATCCAAGCTGGCTCTTGGCTTGTTTGCATGCCAAATGTCATGGGAAGGCTGTCCCCCTGCATCCTTTCAGTGCTGCAATTGTAGATCCTGTTGCTGGCACCCAAGTTACTGCAGTTTGGGGTGGGTGCCAACCTGTTGCCTGGGTGAAGGCACTGCCAGTGCCTGTGAGTTGCAGGGCAGGGGATACTGTGGCCACATCAGTCTGTGTTGCCCTCCTCCTGGCAGAAGAGGTGAAACTTTGAGTACACATCACAGAATTGTACAGACCATTGCTGCTGGTGAGTTAGGTGCCCTCCAACATGTCCAGCCCTGGGAGCTGTGGCAAGGGTTAGTGGTGAGGGCATTGGCATGGTCTGCTGGGTTGGTTTGGGAGGCAAGGAACATGGTGAGGAGTGGGCTTGGGACTTCAGTTTTTCTTTCACCACGGTCCCTGGAAGTGGAAATACAGGGAAATGTAAGAAGGATGGATTTTTTTCAATTTTTTAAAAGCATGTTTAGTTTGCCAGGGAGGAGAAAGGAGAAGGGCTTTGCTCTCTGCCAGCCTTCAGGATGTTTGGACAACTGCTCACCTTGTGGTGCTGGGTGTCCCCTCCAACAGAGTCCTCAGAGCTGGCTGCAGTGACACCAGCAAACAGTGGGGAGTGCAGGGTGGGCAGTGTGGGCAGTGCTGTGGGGCTGAACAGCTTCTGCGTCCCTTCTTTAGCCTCTTTTACTAATTTTACCCTTTTCTGTAGCTTTTTAACCAGCATGTTGCAACACCACCCATCAAAGCATCTTCTCAAGTGGAGACTTAGGTGATTTAATCACCCAATCCCACCACCAAGGCTGGTTGCCCACCTGAGTCACTCTCCATGAGGCTGGTCACTCACCTGAGTCACTCTCTGTGTCCCCTGTGTGTGTGCTGGGGGAGTCATGGCTCGTGGGGGTGGCATCTGTGGCACCAGCACACAGCAGTCTGGGGTCTGCAAGACCATCTGCATCACGCTTTTGTCTCTGGGCAATCATTTTAAGGCATTTTAGAAATATTAGTGAACCAAAACAAATCTGCAGTCCCTTGGGAGGTGCAGAAAAGATTTATTTCTCTCCTTCCTCCTGCCCTTGTGAAAGGAAACTGGAGCACAGACCGGAGGCAGAAGCTGGAGTGAGCCTGTGGCAGAGCCAGTAATGCAATCTGCTGGGCTGAATACCCTGTGTTTTATGTAATTTTCTGTACAAGTATGAAATGAATATAAGGGATATAAAATATACTGGTTTGATCTGGAAACATTTTGCTGAGGGCTAATGGTTATATAAACCAAAGTGTAATAGAGAATCAAGCTAAAATCTTTTGAGAACTGCATTATAGGGACTGGAAAGCTGGGATTTTGAATTAATCTGAGTGTTTTTTTTCTATTCCTAGTCCTGACTTTGTTTTTGTGTGTTCATTTCTGGGAAATGAGAGGTTTGCTGCATTGGCCTTGGGCTGTGTTATGGCTTACTGTGAGTGAGAGAAATGCTGCTTGAAAAGCTTTGGTTTGATGTCAGAGCCCTGACATCAGAGTTCCCATCAAACTTCTCTAACTCCCCTCTTGGTACTGTTTGCACAGTTCAGGAAGGCCCTGCATTTTGACAGCACGTTGCCTGTGTTATCTTCTACACGTGATTCATGTCAGACCAGGCAATCTATTGCAGCTGTCTGTGGAGTCAGAGAAGGGATTTATTTGTGCATAAACCATTCATAAAGTGACCCAACATAGCGTGAGAGTCAAGCAAAGCCAGCAGATTGTTGTTTATTTATATGTGTGTATATATATGTAGTGCAGCAGGATTGGTTTATTGGTAAAAGAAAGGTGTGAAGCCTCCTGGCAAAAGCACAGGGAGAGGATCCAGCAACCCTGACTTCTCTCTGGTATTGAATGACCAGAAACCTCAGGAAAGGTGCTTTTAAAGTTTCCTTCCTTCATTTCTCCAGATGTAAGAGGGTGGATCCAAGTTTCTTGTGCTGTTTTGAAGTTGTCAGTGTACTCACAAAATGCCACCAGCGTGTGTAGCATCACTTGCTGCCCTCAGTGCCAGTGATTTCCCAGCTCAGCCCCATGAGAGGCTCAGTGGAGTTGGGAGCACCTTGCTGTTGAGGATGGGATAGGGATATCCTTCCCTGAAGGTGTGCAGCTTCCTTCCCCTTCTGCTGTGGGACCTTCAGGTTTAATATACAGTGGATATGCTCTGTAGGTATGTGAAGAACACCCTCCTTGTCCCTGTAACTGAGCCTTTAGTTCACTCAAATGCATCCATCTCTGTTCTGGATGGTGGCAGCTATTCAGCAGCATTGTGGATGGTAGGTTTGGACAAGCCAAACCCAGGTGGTCCTGTGGTAATGTGGGCGAACACACTCTTTGCACTCAGCTTGGGCCAGAAAACATCCGTGAGCATCCTGCTGCCTGGTGACAGGAGTCTGGAAAGCTTTAAGGCCTGTGAGCAGTTAATGCTGTGTTGGGTTTCCAAGGGTTCCTTGAAAGATGAGACCTGCAGCCTCCCCCTTTTCCTCCCCAGGAACAGGAGGTGGCCATCTGGTAGCAGTTTAGAGAAAGTCCACGCTCTCAAACGGTGCCATTGTACTGTGGGAAATAACGGGGCGCCCGCCTGCCCCGGTCCCATAAGGCTCTTATGTGTCAAAAAAACCCAAGGAAAGCTTTCTGTGCTTAAGCAAGCAAGCAAATGTAACCCCTGGGTTACAGAGACCACGTGAGGGGCAGAGGATGTTTAATGGGAAGCAGTTGGGCGCTGTGGCTGCGACAGAGCCGGAGGCTCCGGTTGGGAAGCAGATCCCAGAGGAGTCAGCATCTCTTGTTGTTTATTTTGGTCTCCTCCTGAGCTCTGTGCATAGAAGTTTCCTTGTATAAAGCATCCCCTGGACTGGTCCTGGGATATTCTGTTTAAAAAGGGAAGAAAGAAGGAGCAGATGTTCCAGATGTTTCCTCCTTGACCCCCCTAGGGTGCCCAGAGCCAGGCTGCAGAGCAGGATGAGCCATGGTGGCAGCATGCTGTGTACTCCAGTGTTTCCCACAAGGAGATGTGAAGCCCTTGGGCAGAAGACAGAGCCCTTCACAACATCTGGGCACCTTTGGCTTGTCCAGGACCCCTGAGGAGGGACTCACCTTCTGGGAGAGCAGTGTGTAAATGGGAGTCCTTGGCTGTACCACTTGCTTGTGGCTTCTCTGGAAGAATCTTGACTGTTGTATGAGCTGCTGGGATTTGAACCAGACCTCTGCCCTCTCATCTCCATTTACAACATCCCTAAAGAGCAGTTTTAACTGATGGCGTGTGACCTGCTGGTGCCTGGCCATGGGGTGACTGGGAGGACACAGTGACCACACTGTGCAGCCATCCCCAGCACTGCTGCAGAGAAGAGAAAAAGAAATAAGTGTTTTGCTCATTCTCAGGCCCTGTGCTTGCTGGGAGAGTGTTTGAGTCGGGGGCGAAGACACACATTTCTTGTCCCAAAGTGCCTGTCTGGCAGAGACCGTATTTGGGTCAAAACTGGGGATTTCAGGAGTGAGTGCTGTTGTGCCCAGCCAGCAGAGCCATCTCAGAGTCCATGCTTCCCTCTTCCCTCATCCAACAGGATTAACAGTGGTATTTTTAGAGTTGGCCCTGCAGAGTGGGGCCATGGCTGCACAATGCTGAGCACAACACCACAACCTCGAGAGGTTTGAAATGTCTGGCCCCCAAAGGGACACCACAGTGAGCAGCTCCCAGCCCAGACATGATGGTGTTGGAAAGAGGCTGGCAGTGGCAGAGGCTGCATCTGGTAGGAAGCTCTTGGAAATCTCATTTTAAGGGATTTTGGGCTTTCCCTGCTGTGAGAGGAGAGCTGCCACGCTCAACAATGAGCCAGAGATGCCTGAGTTGATTTGGAATTGGTTAAAAGGAAGCATGTGCTGATGGTAGTGCTGATGTTGTGTGCTCAGGCCCCATGGACACACACCTCCAGAGGAGGAGAAGGAAGGGTAATGCTTGTCCCCTTCACCACTTTCCCTGCCTCTGACACCACCCAGCAGATCAGATGCTGCTGGTGGCGCTGGGGAAGACCTGCTAGCACCAAAAATCCCCTGGAAGATATGATAGTGGGCATAGCCCTGCAGCATGGCCAGCCCTGACCCTGCTGGGGCAGGGACACTTTGGTCCAGACTGTCAGGGATATAAGGACCCATGGGGACTTGGAGCAATAGCCATGACTGTTGGTGTGGGACCCTGGCGCTGTGCAGGTGGGAATGGGGTGAGGGACCCTGCAGCACTGCCTTGCTTTGGCTCCTGTTGTAAGGAATATGGACACTTCCCTGCAGGAAGTCGAGAGGAGGATCATCTGGAGCAGAGGCTGTTTACTTTCCTTTCCTGGCTCTGGGCAGGACAGGCTATTTATAAGTGTTGTCTCTTTTTTTGAGGGTTGTTTTGCTTCCTGAGGTCCTTCTCTCTTCCCTCTTCTCTTGCAAGGAGGAGAGAGGTAATGCAGAGCAGGGGAGCTACAGCCATGCTCAGTCCCTCTGAGGGCCACTATTGCTGAGGGTGGCATTCCCAAGGATCATGTTTATGGCAGTAGGTATTTGTCTCAGAGGTGGAAACACAAACTGTTGCTTACAGTCCTCCTTCCTGTCTGGGATGTTTGACTTTCTCCAGACCACATTGAATTCAGGACAATGGACAACTTTTCTGGCAGGACAAGCTGGTACCAAAATCCCTGTGCAGCCAGAGGCATGAGGTGGACATCCCATCCTGCAGAGAGCCATGGGTGAGAAAGCTCTTGGATTGTCCCCAGGCAAGTCAGTGACACTGCTGGGGCTGGAATGCCACTGGGGCCTCGAAGGTCCTTGTGATTTTGCTGTCAGAAACTGTGCTGAGCCATTTCTAACCCTTCTTTGTGGTGACAGTCCCTTGCCCACCCCCTCAGTACCCCCTTATTGCCCACTGGGACTGCAGTGCTGACATGGGAGGTGTTATCTGGATGGCTCAGGTCTCCTGCAGCTGTAATCATGGTTTTGCAGCTCTCCCTTAGGCTTTTTGAACCCCTTTGTGTCTGGGCTTTGACCTTTTTCTCTTCTCTGCAACAGGGCTCAGAAAGAACTGGAAAAAAGCCATTTTGGGGTGTTGTGTTCAGTCCAGCCCTTCGATAAGGGAAAAGGCTGGCTGTGCTCCAGAAAAACCATGCTGTGATATTGGGCAGTTTTATCATGGGCTTGGGGCACTTTGAGGGGTTAGAAGTCCAAAGAAAGGGCCATGTGGGTCAGCATTGCCATTGAGTGACCACCATTTCTTTAGTAAGGGGTAGTGGGGCTCAGAGGAGCAGAGGTGATGGATGTGGTTCATGCAATGAACCCTGGAGGTCAGCAGGGCTGTTTGTATCCAAAGATCATTAGTGGGTCAAAAAGAAATCCCCAAATCACTTTGTACTGAGATATTTCCAGGACAATGTCCATTAAGGAAAAGTGCTTGCCAGCATTTCCTTTGCTGTAGTTCCTTGAGAGCATTTACTCCCAAACTGTTCCTCAAGACACATCTGTCATGAGGTCACTGGGCTGCTTGTTGGAGTAGATGGAGACTGAGCTGGCTGGAGGAGTGACAAGCAGGTTTTAGAAGCCTGACATGGATAGGATTGCAATCCCATCCCTCAGGGGGCTGGCAGTGCCTGGCTGGGCTGTATCCTCTGCTGCTCTTGCCCACCCAGCTTTGCTCAAGGCCAGGGAAAGGCTCCCTGTTGGGTCGTCCCTTCCGCTCTCTTTGTTTTCCTGTAAAATGCAAACTGGGCTTGGCCAGTGCATTGTTTTAAACTTGGGATTTTGGGGGGGAAAAAAAGCAAAAATGTTAGTTTCTGGATTAAGTGTATGATGCAGAAGGAAAACTATAACAAAGCCTGTGCTGGGAAGTCTGAGCTCCAGCTCAGTGTTGGAGAGCTGAGAGTTTGAACACATTGAGAAAGCTCTCAAATGTGGGACTTTTTTTGGATTAATTATTCTGGGGGTGCTGAGAACTGAGACTTGGGCACAGACTTTCAGAGCATGAGCTGTGCCAAGCATGAATTGCAGGACAGGGACTGCTGCAGAGAGCATCTCACCTCTGTGAGACGGTGATGACATAGCTGGGAAGTCAGAAAACAGCAGATAAATTGAAGAAAAAGCATCTTTAGTTTCCCTCCCTACCTCCCTCCGTCACTCAATTTTTGAATATTTCCGAGATGCAGGACAGACCATTTTGTCACTAAGTGCCCTTTATGGGACCCCTCCTGGGTTTTACAGGGTGGATGATGTGTTTCATGGTTGTGCTTTCCTCTCTCTGCAGCCATAAAGCAGCAGTGGCACTATTCCCATCAGGTAAACATTGAGGTTGAATTGCTTTGTGCATCCCTCCCTGCCCATGCCAGCTGGGACCCCCTCCTTGGGAGCCCATCCCAGACGCCCATCACTTCCCAGCAGTTCTCATGTGAAGGTCTAAAGCACAATGGGGGGATGTGGAAGTGTGTCTGTGCCCATGTCTGTCAGTCCCTGAGCACGGGGAGGCTTTTGCTGGGTCACTAATCCAGAACATCCTGGGGAGGCTCCTGGTCCCAGGCTCTGCAGTGCCTATTCAGGCTGGCTTTGCAGCCTGACATTCATACTGAGCAGGTTTTGGTTTCCCATAGAAAAGGGAAAGCAGCCCAAAGCCTGTATCCTCATGCTTTAAGCCCTGTCAGCCTCCCCATGGTGTGGCTTGTCCAACACACAAGCCCCAGCTCCGTTTTCCCATTTTCCTCCCCATCTCCTTCGGGACATCCTGTGCTGCTGCCACGGGACGTGACCATGGCTGTCCCCAGGCCCTGCTGCCAGGACAGAGGTGGCTGCATCTGCCTGGTGTCAGCAGCTGTGTTCACAGTCCGTGGTGGAGCAGAGCTGGAGGGGCTGCCACGTGGACAGCCCTCCTCGTCCCGCCGGCCGGACCCAGCCGGTGACAGATGGCTCCTGTCCAGAGGACAGGATGTGGCCGAGGGATGGAGGGTCCCCACGTCCCCAGGCCCTGCCCTGCAGGGTCAGGACAGACATGCTTCCTGCGTGGTGGCTCTGTTCCAGCTCCACCCTAGGGGTGGGTGGGCATCCTGGGATGAGGGAAGGCTGTGCTCCGATCTCTCCCCTGGATCGTGGCATCCTGTGGGATCTCCAGCCCAGGTTTTTAGAGGTTAAATCTCACTGTTCCTATCCTGTTGAAGTAAAGGGTGGGTGGACTTGTTACCGAAGCTCATGCTGGTTATTAGCACAAGCTGTCATCATGCCAAGGCTGTCACCACGCTGGCTCAGCCTCACCTCATGGAGGCTCCTTTGGGACCCCAGGGCTGTGCCCCATCCTGCCCTGACCCTGTTGGGCAGCCTGTTGGTGCTGTGAGGCACAGGGTGGCTGTTTGCAGCCTGTGGCATTTGGATGGGATCCAGCAGCAGTTCTCTGCACTCCCTCCCTTCCCCTGGAGCTCAGCCTGTTCTTTCCATCTAGCTGGGTGCTGTGTGGAGCAGGGATCTGATGGGCCCTGTTGACCCCTTCCTTGTGTCAGGGTTTCATGTTCATGTACTCAAAGTACTTCAGTTTTTGGCTCATGTGGTCTCTAGGTTTGTTTTTTAGGATATGAGCTTCTGTGGCTGCCACCTTTGGTTTTTTTACTGCATTTATGTGCGTTTGGTGCTTTCCTGGAGTTGTCCTGTTCCCAGTTTGGATTTTGCTGGCTATGTTTATCTGTTCATCCTTCAGATGTGAGAGGGAAGGGGGGACACTGGGAGCTGGATTACTGGCTGCCCCCAGATCCAGTGCTCTGCTCCACTCTTATACTATAATGGGACCCTCTGCTCCCCTCTGAGCATTTGTGGAGTGTGGGTGGGATGGAGGGCAGTGTGGGCATGATTTCTGCTCTGGAATTGAATTTCCTGACTGTGATTCCAGTGTTGTTACTGGGTTTGCAACTTGTTTGAAGAGGCAGAGCATGGCCCTTCGTACCCTGCTTAAATGCTTTCTGAACACTCAGATGAAGGAGCAGAAGTGGAGTTATGAGCCTTGCAGTGTCTGTAAGCATCTCTGGAGGTTCTCAAGTGGATGGGAACTAAATTCTGAACTTCTTTTCATGTTTTTCAGCTCTGAAAAGGTCTTTTGAGGTCGAGGAGGTAGATCAGTCTTCAAATTCCTCCACCCCACAAAGACGGGCCCCGAACACCCTCCTCAGGTCCACTGTGTCCAGCTCCACGCAGAAGTTTCAGGAACTCGGTGCCAGGAATTCGGAGCCATCGGCCCGACATGCAGAACCCACAGTCCAAAGATCACCCAAGCCCCCTCTGAGGAGAGTGGAGCTCTCTGGACCCAAACTGCCTGAGCCAGTGTCCAGAAGAACAGAAATCTCCATTGACATCTCATCCAAGCAGGTGGAGAACTCCACCTCAGGGTTGTCAAGGTTTGGCCTCAAACGAGCAGATGTGCTGGGTCACAAACCCCCCGAGCCCAGCCCAAGGAGGACTGAGATCACCCTCGGCAAGCCCCAGGAGCCGGGTCTCCGGAGGGTGGAGGCGCCGGCATCCAAGATCCCGGAGATGCCCCAGCGAAGAGCCGAGACAGCCAATGCTCCTGTGCCTGACACGGCCACGAAGCGCGTGGAAATCCAGGTAGCAAAGGCTGCTGAGGTGTCAGCCCCACCAGCACGGCAGGTGGAGAGCTCAGAGCCTCCCCTGCCCACCCAGCCTCCCCAGGCAGAGCCAAAGCCACAGCTGGTGCCGATGGAGAGCCCCCCAAAGAGAGAAGAAGGTGAGTGCAGCTCCAGGCAGCTGCTGGGGTGAGACCCTGGCTGGTACCTGCCTCAGGTCCCTGTGCAAAGATACCAAGCACTGTGTGCTGCTCTTTCAGCTCTGGGGGTGGCGCCCTCCGAGGCTGGTCTTGGATCTGTGCTCAGATGTGTCTACATGCATAGCTGTTATCCTTGGGTTTATCCTGGCTGAAAGAGCTGTCAGTTTGAATAAGAAAAACTATCAAGCCTATAAGGGGAGAAAAAGGAAAATGCCAAAAGCTCGTGTGCTTGCAGCAAAAGGCAGTTCTGCCAGCTCAGAGCCCTTTTGCAGACCCACCTGCCTGCATGATGTCCTGGAAAGGCTCTGAGGGGCAGGAGAGCTGGTGGCTGTGGAAGTGTTGTTGGCATGGCTCATTGTTTAGTGTTGTTGCTAATGGTTGTGGGGCAGAAACCACCTCTTCATTAGCGGGAGTCAGGGTTTTATTGACCTTGGAGCCAAAGTCTAATAACATCATGGACCAGAGCCACTATTAAACCGGAGCCCTGGCTTATATTAGCTCTGTCTTGTTTCCAATTAATCCCATATTAAAACCATCTTCCCCCCCGCCAGCTGTCATTTATTCTCCCAAATGTTTTGGAGATGTTTTTTTTTCCTCTTCTGACATGTTAATTATTTTTCCATTCCCCATCACCCATGAGCTCTCTCCTGAGAGGGATGCAGAGGTTGGTTGGAGGGCACCGTCTCCCCTCCCCACCCGGTGCATCTCCCCAGAGGCTGTGGGATGATGCGGGGTGGCTGAGCCAGGACCTGGGAGGTCTGTGCCTGGCCCCAGGGCTGGACTGTGTGCCCTTGTCTCACCCCACCATGGGGTAGTCCTGCTCCATCCCCTTCTCCTTGGGGGCAACCGTGTAGTCACAGGGCAGTCAAAGGGTCTGTGGAGAGGCCAAGTTTTAGAGAGTGCATGCTCTAAAATCAGGAATCAGCAGTGAAGTTGATATTGAACCTGCAGGACTCAAGTGGGTTTCTCTCACTGTGTATGGCTTAGGCACTGAGCTGGATTTTAAAGAGTAGACCAACACTTGCAGCACCTTACAGGTTGGTCCATCTCCAGCTGAGCATGGCTGAGCTCTAAGCCCCAGCCCAATTACAGGTTTGTCTGAGCCTCCCTTTTAAGTCCCCAGCTGCCATGTGCATGGTGCCCAGGAGGCCCATCTTCTCCCATGGGTGGGTGTCAGCCTTGTCCTGCTGGGTTCAGTCTGCTCTGAGCTTTCCAGGCTTTGAACTGCAAATGGTTGGGCACTTTAAGAGCAGGAGACCATCTAAGCTGCTGAATCCTCCAGCTGCCCAGGGCAAGGGGAGAGGGAGAACAGCTGCTGGGACGAGTGTTACCCATGAGCTCAGCTGTCTGGAGTCTGCCTTGCAGTGTGAGACAGCCTTAGTCCTGCTACAAAAGGGGCTTTCAGTCCAAACGTCACCAGGAGTCATAGAATCACAGAATGGTTTGGCTTGGCAGGGACCTTAAAGATCACCTAGATCCAACTCTGCTGCCATGAAGCCAGGGGACAAAGTTTTAGGGGTTGTGAGGGCTTTGTCTTCTTTTCCCTCTGTGTCAGCATGAACATACAGTCCGGAGTCACTGCCAGAACAGTTGTCCCCTTCCCGATCATCTCCACCTCCTCCATTGCCGTAACTTGAGGTTTCCCTGGTTTACTCTTGCACAGGACCCCATTTTGGGGTGCTCCTCCCATTGTGGTCCACAAAACCTACCCTGAGGTGGTGCTGGATGGGTGGATGGCATCTTTTCTTGTTGCTGGTGTAAGCACACAGAGAGGTTTGGGCAGGCTGCACAGGGACCCTTAGGATGTCTCATGGATGGGTGCAGGCATGTTTCCAACATTCATCAGCTCCACTGCAGCTCTGGCCCCATCACAACTCCCTAAGTGAAAATGCTGGCTCTCTGATGTCTGCAGCAGAGGTGACACACGGCAAGTCCTGTTCCCAGGGTTTGGGTCACCCAAGAGTTGCTCCTATGGCACTGGACACCCCTCAGTCCTGCTGTTTGGTGGCTCTCCAACACAAACAGCTGAGCAGGGGATGCAGGCAGCTGCCTCCAGCTGCCTTCACTGCTGTGCTGGGATGTGCCTTTCCCAGCTGTCAGGCTCAGCTGCCTTGCCCTTAACCCCTTGTCCTGCTGCTGAAGGTATGCAGGAGAGCGTGTTGTGCAGGAAGAGGCCGGTCAGAGGAGAAGAGCAGTCACATAGAGCTTGGCAATCCAGAACAAACCACAGAGGAAAGGAGTAATTATAGCCCTGAGCTTCATTAGGGTGGCGTGGCTGCTGGTATGGGCTGAGCCCGCTCTGGAGCTGTGGTTCCCAAGGTGGGAGGAGGGCAGGAGGTGTCTACATAGGGCAAGAAATACTCTTCCCCATCCCTGTTCTCCCTCTTGGAGTCATTGTGCTCTCCTACACTCCCAGGGGAGCACTTAATTCGCTTCTGCTGATATGATGTTGAGGTGGGCTGCTGGTGACAGGGAGATGGGACATGGGTACCCATTACAGTGTGATGTGCCACTGCACCAGCATCCTGGGTGAAGCTGGACCTCATGTCTCCGAGGTGGCTGATGCTCCCCAGCTGGGACAAGGAAACGCAATGGGATGATTGGGAGATGTGGATTGCAATAGCTGGAGTTGTCCAGAAAATCTGAGCTGAGCTGGGCTGCTCAGTGGGTGTAGGCAAGGGCAGAATATGCAGAAGGCAGAAAGAGGCACAAGCAATTAAAAACAGACATAAAATCAAAGTGAGGGGAAGTGCTGTTTATGAACCCACAGCCTCAGGCACTGTGGGAGGCTGCCTTTGCTGTGTAGGGATTACCAAATCTTGAGATCCAAATATGACTGCCCGTGGGTTGTGGTGACCTCTGCCGAGCCCCTGCCGTGGGCAGCAGTTCACTCCCAGTCCCGGGGCACTGGCCCAGGATGGAGCTGGCAGACGAGGATGTTCCTCTGCTGTGCTGGCAGGGCAGGTCTGAGCAGGGCACATGGTGTCTGCTCCAGTGTGGCAGGAGCTGTAAGGAGGGGAACAGGGAATCATTATGGGAGCAGCAGTGCTTCATCCAGAGGCATCCACTGACCCTTCATAGAGGACAGATCTTGAGGGCTCCTCGTGAGCTGGATGAGGGACAGGTGAACCCTCAGGAAGACCCACACTGAGTCTCTTGTGGCTAATCCTGCCACATCCTCCTGCCTCAGCATCCCCTTCCACTGGTGCCTCCTGTCACTGGTGCTGATGTTATGCAGTGTGGCTGAATGTCTTGATCTTCTGTTGTTTCTCAGGACTTGCAATGTGATGGTAGTCAGGTTTGGAGAGCGGGGGGAAGGCATTGCTGGTCCCAGAAAAGTTTATGTTTTCCATTTTGGTTTAATAGTCTGTCTGCTCCCCCCAAATCTGAATCTGTTTGTATCTGGGGTGAAGGCTCAGTGCTGAGATCTCAGGTGATGGACTGGAAGCAATCCCAGGTGAGAAGTGACAGCTGGTCTGATCTGATGCTCCTTTTTGTCTCACATGAGCTGCTGTGGTTGCCCAGGCCCTGAGGACAGCACTCTGCCTGCTCCTGCCCCATGGTCCTTTCTGGCAAGGATGCTCTGGAGCTTGTTTGGGTAAATCAAGGCAGACAGAATAACTAGCAGGAATGTTCACCTAAAACAGGACATGACCTTCCTTTGCAGTAGCCATGTGATGTACGAAACAGTCTGAACCATCTCTGAGCTTTGGGCTTTGCTGGAGTCTTTGTCCCATTGCCACCTGATGTCCCACACTGGGACAGCCACATGGGGTGCCAGGTGCCACTTAAAAAGCTGCAGGGTCCCCCCTCTTATTTCCACTGCAGAACAAGCAGGGTGACATCAGGAAAGTGAAGCAGTTCAACTGTTTCACTTTTTTTTCCCAGCTTGAACACTTACAGAAAGACTTTTCTTTAGAACTCTCTGAGTTGAGCTAAAATTAAAGCAATAAAAAAATATTTTCAAAAAGAAAGAAGGATACTTTCAGATTTATTGAGATCCTTGTGGTCACTTCCCATTGCTGTGTGCTGGGAAGCTGTGGAGGGGGCTGCAGCACAGAGGCCCCCTGCCATGGACACCCAACAAGCCTTGGGGTGGCTTTTCTTCTGTACTCTCCTGCAAGAGTGACACCAAGTGTGGAGCTGCTGTGCTGGAGCTGGGGTTAGAGGGATTTGGGCAACTATTGACACAGCAAGACACTCCCTGGGATGAAGAGCCCAGGGCTGAGTGGAGATGCAGTGAGTCACCCTTTCCAACTCCCAGAGCTGCACTGCTCTTTAACTGTACAAAGAGATTAAAGCTGTAGGGAAATGTTTCCTTAAAACCAGCTGACAGATTTGGGCTAGATTACTGGTAATCTTTTTCTGTTCTTGTTATTCTTTTTAATGGGAAAGTGCCTACAGCCCGAGATACCAAATGGAGGGGCTGAGTAGGAAACGCAAAGTCCCAGCTTTTGGACTCAGGTGCCAAAAATGAGATAATGTGGAAAAATCTAGACCTGCAGCGCCAGTGAGTTGGAAGGAAGGAGCGGGAGCATGTGCGGGGGAGATGATCGTGTCCCATCAAGGAAACTCTGCCTGATCCAGGACGCCACGTGCGTGGCCTCCTGCCTGCACGGGGAGGGGAGCGGAGGGGCCAGGCTCTTCCTGCTTCCCCCTCCCACTGTCTGCTCTGTCCCTCCTGTGCAGGGAGTACCCTCATTTTGGGGTGTATTCTGGGCTCTGAGGATGCCAGGAAGGAGGGCAGGTGATGTAGTTGTGATGGTACTTGTGCTGCCCATCATTCCCCCTCAGGGAATGCTGTTCCCAAACTCATTATGTTGTGTTTGTCTCTGGTCACGTTGGCATTCACATGTCCCCTTCTTTGCGTGGGCACGGTTTATGTGTGTACTGTCATGGGCCCACGTGGATGCTCCACCCTGGGCAGTGAGCCTGCCCACCCCCAGACTCCAGTGCAGCCAGCCAGGAGAATTTGTTTGCTCTGTTGGAAGTCCCTGAGGGGCCATAGGGAAAGCAGTGATCTCCTCAGTGGAGCTTCATTATGCAAAGGGATAGTTTCCCATAGGAAACATTACAGTTCCCACTTCCCTTCCCTGCCAATGGATCATCTAAGACCAGGAGAGGGCGAAGCTGTGGATGCTGCATCCAGCCCTTGGGATCCCAGCATAAGAAGGATGTGGACCTGCTGGAGAGTGTCCAGAGGAAGCCATGGAGATGCTCCAAAAGCTGGAGACCCTCTATGCTGGGAGAGCTGGGGATGTTCAACCTGGAGAAGACAAGGCTCCAGGGAGACCTTAGAGCCCTTTCCAGTGCCCAAAGGGCCTCCAGGAGAGCTGGAGAGGGACTGTGGAAAAGGGCCTGGAGTGACAGGATAAGGGGGAATGGTTTCCCAGTGCCAAAGGGCAGGGTTAGATGGAATATTGTGGAGAAATGCTTCATTGTGAGGTTAACGAGGCACAGGAACAGTTTGCCCAGAGAAGCTGTGGCTACTCCAGCCCTGGAGGTGTTCAAGGCCAGGTTGGATGGGGCTTGGAGTAACCTGGTCTAGTGAAAGGTGTCCCTGCCTGTGGCAGGGAGTTGGACTAGATGGTCCATAAGGTCTCTTCCAAACGAAACCAGTCTGTGATTCTTTTTTTAATGACCTGGTAGGTCTCTTCCATTGCTAGGCTGGGTCTGTGGGTGAGGTTAAGCAATCCATGTCATCACCTCCTGAGCCCTGCAGGAAGCAGCTGTGGGTGACCATGTCTCTGTGGAGGTCAAAGCCTCCTGTTCAGGCAGAAGGTGACCAACTGCATTGCATGTGGAGTGCTGGCTGTCTGCAGGCTCGTGGGGTCTCTGCTGGAGCTGGGCTGTGAGCCCTGTGCAGCCTCAGGACCCTCTGGCTCTGCACCTCCATGCCTGCCAACTGGGGCAGCCCCTGGACAGGGGTGCCTTTGCTAGCTGAGAAACAGGGGGAGTGCTCCTGCCTGCTGCTGGATTTGTGTTCCTCTAAGTGGTGCTGAAAGGCAATGGGAGATACAGCCCTGGCTGAGGGTGGTGTGGAGGAACCAGACCCAAGAGTTTCTCTGTTTATCTTGTGGTATTTGCATGTCTGGAGCCCAGGGCAGTCGTGCTGGGGAACATGCTCCCCACCCATCAGCTCCTTTGGCATCTTGAAGCTTTCTCACATTTAGGTTAATCATCCTACAGGCTGATAAGGCAAATAAAATCCGTTATCTTGACTAAGATAAAACAAAGAGTTTGCTTTGATCTCCTGCAATAAGGCCTGGCCACTCATTTTGTGACTTCTCTGCTGTCTGCCTGAGGGAGGAAAGTGATGGCAATGGTGATGAACCTTCTGTAATTAAGAAATCATTTTCTTTTAAGCTATTTCTAGACTTCTGTCCATGCCTGAGATGTTTCTGTTGGCCAGTAGTTGAAGGGACACCATAGGCTGGGTGCTGTGCCAACTCCATAAACTCTGTCAGAGGACTTGAGGAACTGAATTGAGATTATTGAGAGATAACTTTGTTTTGAGAAGATCAAACATTGTTGTGAGCAAAAAAGATAAGTTGACAGCAAGCCAGTTGTGTTCTTGACTCCAGCAAACAAACAGACTCAGAGACACTTTTGCTTTGTCCAAGATGCTGTGATGAAGCTGAAGTGAACGTGGCTATAAATGGAAAAAGCAGCCGGTCTTGGATTGCAGCCTGTGCTCAGACTTCTTTGAGCCCAGTTTTTCTTACGTCTATTACAGGTTTTAAAGGAGGGATATGGGGAGGGAGCTGCTTTCCCTTGGGTTGGTTGAATTTGGGTCCCTCATTTCACTGGTCTTCTGAATGGGTCTCTGCACCCTCAATTTCTGTAGGGTCACACACATCAATGTTTCACCCTCTTCAGTTGTTTTGGTTTATCTTGGCATGAAGGTGGTACCCGACACACTGAGAGACAAAGCTGGACTGAAGGGTCTGGTCCGAAACATTTTGCAAACAACAAAACTTTTGTTGTTTATGAAAAGCAAGTAACTTTAGAAAAGCCATCTAAAGTTGCTATGCCAGCTCAGGAGTGGCAGCATGGGGATTTTGGGTCTCTTGACTTGTATTGCCTGCAGTTTCTTCTGTGTGGAAGCAGTGGGTTGTTTTTTTGCATAGCAAAGGCAATCTGTGAACAGGAATGAAGAATGGCTGAAATGAAGCATCTTGTAACACCTTGAAGTTCAAAGGTTGGTGATGCCCTAGCAAATATGAGCATAGCTTTGGATTTATGTTTAGCTTTCCAACCCTTGAGATGGTGTCCAGTTTTGTCTGAGTTGTGTGGTCTTACCAGCCCCTGGGTGTTCTCTGGATTCTGGGTCTGCAGAGACTTTCCATGGTGCAGCTTTAGTGTCATGCCTGGCTTATGTGTCCAAGGGGTACAAAAATATTTAGTGGGAGCTGAGCACCTCCTTTTGCCTCTCTGTGAAATCAACCTTCATCCATCTATGAGCAAGATTTTTACAGGGAATACTCCCAATGGATCCCTTGCACATGGCTTTATCCATCTGTAACATTCACCCTGCATTGCCTGAGAGGTCTGCACTTGAGTTAATCATGCCTGTCTCAAGCTGCTGTGAATTGTGTCCTCAGAGGGTTTATTTTTCTCTGCTGAATGTATAGAGAGCCTGGGGGATTCATTCAGCTGGAGATGTCTCCATTTGGCTGAGACAAACTTCACCCTTCTGTATTCCCAGAATCAGAGATGGAGGTAAAAAGGGATGTTGCAGAAGAACAGAACTGTGCAACCCACTAATCCCTCTTTATCAATAGTGCTTGACAGTCCCCCAGCAAATGTAGTCCCCTTGGGTCAGGTTGTTTTATCGCTTCATTTAAGCACTGAAGTCTGTGGGTCAGACTGTCCTTGATGCTTATCAAGGGTACTTTAACTTTTTATGATGGTTCTGCCTTCTCCCCTTTCCACCTCTCTTGCTGCACACGGAGTAGGACAGACATTCCTTCCTTCTTTCAAAGAAAAGCTCAGTTTGGGAAGATCTGAGAAAGAAGATTAGATGAGAATCCAAAAGGATATGGTGCCTAGGAGGAGAGGGCAGTGATAAAAGTTAATGATACTTAAGTTCTTTAAAGAAGCTTTCTCAGTTACAGCTGTGTGGTAGCTCAGAAGTCTTAAATCGTAAGGCATTGCTTTTAACCCCAGCATGAATGCACCTGGGGTGTATTTCATGTGGGATAGGTAGATCTGGAGGGACATCACAGGAATTGCCCTACCCAGCTGAGGCTGGAGCCCCTGCCTATGTTTTCTTCCCCTGTGTGTTTTGACTCTGGATGAGAGTTTTTGTTTACTCTGCATATCATTTGCACTGATTTGGACGCTGTGAAGCTTTCTACTGATGCACCAAAGTGTTCATGTGATCTGAGCCCTCCTCTGTATTTCTGGTACATGGAGATAGGGGAGGAGTCCTTGGTTACAGTCTCTGTTCACTGTCCTGGAGGACTCCCTCTACCCACTCCAGTTCCTCCTTTTGTAACAGGGAGCTGGTGCAAGTGGCAAGGTACTCGGAGCTTGGTCTTTCCATTGGGTCCTTTCTTCTTCCCAGTTCAGCTGGTGATAAGGAAATTGCTGGACTTGATCACAGAGGTGCAGGATGGGAGAAGCTGTTCCACCCAGGCCACTGGAGTGGCTCTACAAAAAGGTCCTCATCTGTCCAGGAGAAGAGGGAGGGTATCAGATGGTTTCTGTATCAAAACCTGCTCAAATCTACCCTGCTTTCCCCTGAATTTGAAAAACCCATGGTTTAAAAGGGAAAAAAGGATTTGGAAGGCAAAGCTTGGATGTGTTTGGGGAGCAGATGTAGGATGGATGTTGCCTCCTGACTGATGAGTGTTGCTGGCACTGATGGGGGTGCAGCAGACACTGGCAGGGTGTTTGGATGCTCTTTGCCTCGTGTCCTCTTCCCCTGCTTCCATCTTGTGCAGATAGGATGGAGAATGGTGATTACCTTGGAGTTGTCCAGATATGTCCTGGGAAAAAGGAGCAGATCTGAGCAGTTTTTCTGATAAAACATAATTGTTTAGACAAACTCTGGCTGAACTTGCTTCCTCCTGCATCCCAGCAGGCAGATAAATGGGGTGAAAGTGGGAGGCTGAGTTCACAGGCTGCTGAGGCCCTCCCTGGGGTCGTACAGCCCCTGAGATCCCCTGTCCACCCGTTTTGGTGGCCTTGGAGAAGACAAGAGGACGCAGCTGGGTGGTGAGGATGATGCCCTGGCTTTAGGTAGTTCAGTGCTCTGAGATGTGGCAGAGACCTTGATAATGCAGCACATCAGAGGTGTGGGTGGTCCTGGTGGGCAGCAGTAAATCCATCACGGTGCATAAGCAGAGAGAGGACCTCAGTGGCACGTTGCTATGTGAGATGCAGGAGGTAAATTTGCTCCATTCCCATTCTTTTCAAATCTGGCAGTCCTGGGCATAGGGTGGCTGGGCAAAGTTGTGCCCCTGAGAGATTCCTGTTTGACCTGGCAATGATGGGACACTCAGGATTTGGGATGTGGCCACTGGAGAGGTGTTTCCATGCCCTGCGTGGCTTCTACTGAGATCTCCAGGAGTTGCTATGTGGAGGCAGATAAAATCTGAGATCCTGCTGTAAGGCTGATGTTCCTCCCTCCATCCCTCAGGGAAACGGTCCTCCTTGCCCTACTTTGTGTAGTAAATAAAAGTTTATTTACAGCCCAGGAGTGCACGCCCTGAGGCTGGGAGGTGAAGGGTTCCTGCAGGGCCCTGGAGCAGCTCTGGGGTTTCCTCTCTGCTTTGTGGCTTCAGTTCCTGAGCAGAAAAGTCTTGGGAAGGAGCAGCTCTGTGGGTGGGAGCTTGGGGAAGCAGAGCCCTTTGCGTGGGCCCTGGAACAAGGCTTTGTTTCCCTGTAGTGAGGTCACCTGTGTCTGTGTCACCTGGAGAAGAGCTGGAAGGAGATAACCAGTGGTCCCATGTGGCCCGTGGGCTGGAGCAGCCAGGGACAGCAGCAGGGGGTGGCTGCCATCCATCTGTCTCCCCCCTTGGCTGAGGGTGAGCTGGGGTCAGGGCTGAGCTCCACTGACCAGGGTCTGTGGGGTTTGCAGCTCTGCCCTGGCACTGCCCAGGATTGCTCTGTGGAGCTTCAGGGAATGAGCATTTGGGTTCTGCGCCACTTGGATGAGTGGAAAGGGTCTCTTTGGGGTTCTTTCAGCCCATGTGTGGGACAGATTGTGTATAGGACAGTCATTTGAAGAGTGAGTAAACCAAAGCCATGATTTGGGCTCCACTGAAAGAGCAAAGCTGGTAAAGTTTCAGATCGTGACTGCAGAGACAAGGGGGGACATGGCTGTGGCTTTCTGCTGGGGAATAGTGTTGTGTCCCTTGGGAGGAACACAGAGAGCATTGTTTTGAGCTTCTGCTTTTCCTCCTCATTTTTTAGACATGCAAAATTAATTGCTCTCTTTCATTGTCTGCAGCAATATTTATTTTGCTGCTCTGCAGCAGCGGGGACTGGATAGGTTTCACAAACTTGGTTTTCTCTGGACAAGCCCCTCCTCTGATTTTACACTTCCAGCTGCCAGGCTTGGTTTTAAAACAGCTTGCACCGAAGCTGAAAATATTTGAAGGGCAGAGCAATGCCTTTCAGGAAATGGCTTAAGCTTCCTGCTCCCAAGATGGTGTGAGTGTTAAAACAGAACTGGAGAAATATTAGACATCCTACATCCGGCCCTGCAGAGGAGGGTGACCCTGGGGTGATGGGATGGAAAGCCCAAACCCCCCTGCTGCCTGTGCCCAGCAGCTTCCAGCAGGATGAGGGGCCCCCCCACATTCCCACCCCCCTGACTTTGTAGGGGGGGGGGGAAAAGGGCAAGTTGTTTTGTGCTCCTTGAAGCTTTGCTGTGTTTTGTGGGAAACGTGTGGGGAGAACTGGTCAAAGGCGTGGGGCAAAGTGTCAGCAGAGTGAGTTTTCAGCAGAAAATGGGAGTTGGGCAAGCAGTGGTTCTGGTGAAAGGTTTGTTTCAGTTTATCCACCACCCTCCAGCCTGAAGTGAAAGGTGAAACTCGAGGAGGGATGGATTTGAGTTGGTCCCGTTTGTTTGGGGCTGGAGCAGGACTTTCTGCATTTGTCAGCAAAACCACATTATGTTACTGCCTTAATTAGAGGCAACTTAATTCTTCCAGCTCTGATGAATTCCCACTCGGTGCTGGCTGAGCACCATCTACCTGGCCAGACAGGGAATAGCAGCTGGCTGTGAGTCCGGGATGGGTGGACAGGGTGGAAGAGCAATGGGAATATGTGTGTGCAGGAGCGTGGGGAAGGGCAGGCAGTGAGGGGGGAGGGCAGCGGACCTGCGGGCAGGGTGGTCCTCACTGCAGCTCTCAGATGGGTGTCACATCTTCAGATATAGTTCAGCTGCCTGGGGGTTACTGCCCTGTTATGGAAAACTTCTCCAAACCCCAGTTTGTCGACTGGAGCATGGAGATTTAGGTAATTTTGCTCAGAATGTTATCAGCTGAGTGAAAGATACCAGAGCCGTGTGGCTGGGGGTCTGCAGGTGTGGTGGAGGAATGAGGTGGGGGCTACAGGCAGAACCAGCAGGGCACAGTCCAGAGCTTGGACTGCTCTGAACTCACTCCTGACTTTATCCAGCAGCCACTGGGAATCATAAAATTGCTCCTAATGGAAGGAAAATTCCACCAATGCTGGGACCTGAGTCCCTTTGGGAGGCGTGTTCCAGCTCCAGGAGCAGCAGCAGAGCATGTGGGTGCTCTTTGGGTGGATGCACCATGAATGGAGCATTATGCTGTGCTCCAAACACCCTCCTCCCAGGCTCTCCGCCTTGACCCCTTCCTTTCCTGTGCTGTTTCATGTGGGATGGTGGGAGCCCTGGCAGCTCTGCAGGAGCGTGGATCCAGAGGGGTAAGTTCCATCCTCAGCAGGCAGATCTGGGCATTGGGAGGTCAGTAGCACAGGTTGCTGATGCCCACCTTTCCCCATGCCACATAACCCCCCTAAACCCTGAGCAGGGCAGCTCTCGGGGCTCAGGATTTGGCTGAGCATACCCTGTTTGTTTTCCCAGGTTTTTCCATGGGGTACTTTTCCTGGGAAGGCTTTGACCAGCAGCCTTGGGGGAGGGGAAGATGATTTAAATCCCAGAAGTAGTTACATCTGGCTGAAAGCTGTGTCTGCAGCCCTGTAATACATCAGTGGTGCCCACTGCTCTCGGCCAACAGGCTGGGGCTGGTGAAGCTGGGGGAGTGTGAGCCAGCCCTGGGGCTGCCACCGCAGGGTATGAGGGACAGGAGAGGGTGGGTGGGCTTCATGGGGGCTGCAGGACTGGAGGGGCAGATGCTGGGGCTGTTTGGGGACAGAATTACAGTTGTTTGACTTGGAGTCATCCCCATTTGCCTATGTGGCTGTCACACTTTGCAGGGTTCAGAAGGATGGTCTCACAGAATGTGGGGCAGGGCGTGTAGATGAAAAGGCTTTGCTGTTCCAAATGGTGCTGGGTTGAAGGCTGTTCACCCCATCAACTGGTGAAGAGATACCCACACAGCGTCCTCGGGTCCACAGGGCTTTGGGTGGAGGAATGGGGAGAATTCATTGAAAAAGGAGTGTCCTGGAGCCCTTCAGATGGTTCAGCAACCCCAGCTCGTGCTGAGCAGCTGTGGTGAAAATGTGGGTCTGCAGGAAGGAGTGATACCGCTGTGTAGTCACTGCATGGTTGATTTATTTTTACTCTTCTTTCTGGCTGACCCTTGGCCTCCCACTCCCAGCCCTTCCCTCCATGTGACTGGGCCAGTGCATCCCTCCTTCCCACGGCTCCCACAGAGGGATGCAGAGCTCTGGGGCTGCAGAAGTGGGAGGGGCACAGAAAGGCTGGGGAAGAGGTTTAGAAAGGGCTCATTGAAAGGCTCTGTGCAGGGCAGAGGGCAGGGCTCATCTTGCTGGACCACAGGTCTGTAGGGTCACCAAAGTTTGTCTTAGATCTTTCTTAAAGCTTGTCTTAAATCTGAAATGCATTGGCAAATTGGGTCTTGGAAAGTGAGTTTTAGCAATCTCTGTGAGACCTTGAGCTCCTGCCTTGCCCTGTTGTGGTGTGCACTGCTCTGGAGGGCAATGGATTGAGAGGAAAAGGGCAGGGATATCTATTCCCATCAGGCAGAATGGGTTTGCTCTGGACCTGCCTCCATCCCCCGCAGGATAAATCCAGCAAACCAGCCTTTGCCTCCAAAAGGCACATCTGTTTTCCTCATTGCTCTTAATCTAAAAAATAAATTTGCACCACAGCCTTTGCTTGAATGGTCCCAAACTCCAGATCTAGGGTCTTGGAGCCCTCAGTAATGCTTTTCCTCCAGGACCCAAAACATGACTGGTGATTGATAGATCCCCAAGAGTACTTCTGGGGTTGTGGGGGGACCTGGGCTCCCAAGGGCATCCTGAAGTCAGCAGCACTCTCCGCTCTCAGCTTTAAGAGGGTGTCAGACATGAGAACTGCATCCTGCATAACTGAAAACCTCAAACCTCACTGGGGCCCATGACCTTTAAGAAAGAGAGTGAAGCCTCTGCCTTTATCTCCAGATCGCAGCCTGGGGAGGAGGCTCTGAGCAGTGGTGATGGGGCTCTGCTGATTTCTCTGAGTTGTGTTTGGAAGGCAGTGGGGCTGTTCTGCTTTCTTGGGGTGATGGGTGCTCAGCTTGATTGCTGCTCTGTGCTGGCCAGGTTGAGATGAGGGTTTGGGAAGCTGGTGGGAAGCACAACACCCAGGGGAATGGAGCCAGGGACAGGCATTGCTGTGAGTCAGGGGGAGCTGTCTCCCCTCCTCAGGTGCTTATGGGGGCACCCAATGGGATTTGCAGTCTGGAGCATGTCCTAGACACGTTCTCCAGTCCTTTTAGGAAATGGAGACAAGACTGGGCGCACCCTTTTGTCCTGCAGATTTGGGTGGAGGAGAGTTGCTCTGAATACATCCCATGGAAGGATGTCCTTCCACTGGAATAGATAGTCTGACCTGCTGTTACAATGTTAGGTCTGTGGGTGCTGAAAAGGATTAGGTGTAACAAAGCCAAACAGGTACAAATTAACCCCAAAATGAAAACATGCACCAAGCCTGCAGGTCTGGAATAAATGTTCCTTTCATTCCCCAGCCAAAACCAAGCTCTGCTTTCTTAAAGGTGACTGTCTCCCCAACCTCTCCTGTGGTGGTTCCTGATGATCCTTTGAGCATTTATTCAGCAGCAGCTACTACTGGTTTTGGGTCTCTCCCCTTCCCCAGCAAATGCAGCCTGTGTGGACACCCTGTTCTCAGTCTGAGTGCTGATCTCAGTCCATATAATGCTGGGTAGGCTGGGGGGGTGATGGAGGTCTGGGTGCAGTTGCTGAGTGCTTTATTCACCACTTGGTATGACTGTGGTGCCAGTCTGCCCCTAAGTATCTCTACTAGCACAGCTTTTTTCCTGTCATGATGGAGCCCATCGCAGGCAGACGTCAGGTTACAGCTTAGCACGACTGACTCAGTAGGTGATTTGCTGTAAACACCTTCTGTATTCAGTAGGATGAGGTGTTTCTCCAAAGAGCAGGTCAGGACATCGCAGCTCCTGGTCTGCTACCCCACCTCTCCTATTTTTCTCTGACAATTAGGCACCTTGAATCCATCCAGCCCCTCATTTAAACTCCTCCTTGAGCTACAGGATATCCTGTGAGATTACTGAGCTCTTGAATGAGGGGCTTTCTGAGCTTGGCAGAGGCTGAGCAGACCCCAGAAGGCTCCCGTGCCGGGGGAAGAGTCTGTTGCCAAGTTGTAGGAGGAATTCCCACGTTCCTGTTCCTTCCTGCTGGCTGCCAAACGCTTGTCCTGTCCACAAAAGCTGATGTATTTGGTAGGATTTAACCTTTGCTCAAAGAAGTGAGTAACAGAGATCTTTTACTTTTGGTTTCTGGGTGTAAATTCACAACTCAGTGATGGTTTTGTATGCACAACACAATTCAGTGGTGGGAAAAACGGAGGAGAGACAGAGGGAAACTTTGCTTGGGTGAAGCCCTTTATAGCTGTAGCTGGGAGCCTGCAGGGAAATTACCATTCCTTCCTGCCCTGATGAACCCCCAAATCAGGCTTTAGGTGCCAGCCAGACTTCTTCATTTCAGTAGAAGCACAAAGGCAGCCCTGTGGGATGTGGAATGTGGGATTTCTCACGCCCAGAGTGGCTGCAGGTCCTGGACACCTGGGCATGCTCCCAGGTTTTCCTTGTCAGCAACAAGGATATCTATGGAGTTTCAGGGAGGGGAAATGCTCTTTTTCTTACTTTGTTTCATGCCTACAGCAGAAGACACAGCTAGTACTGTTTTTTTCTGCCCTGGGCACTCTTTCTGCTCTCTGGTTGGTGTCCTTTGGTACAAGCCCTGGTGATACCACTGCTAGTGATTGCCAGCAGTCGTGTAATCAGCAGCACCCAGGGCTGTTGAAGTGGTGTGTGAAGCACAACCTGGCCACCTCTACATGGGGATGACCTGGTCTGGGAAAGCTCCCAAACCAAACCAAAGAAAAGAGGAAACCAGCAAGTCCAGGTGTCTCCACACTGGAGAGGGACAGACCTCTAGTCTCAGCTTCACTTTCTGTGAGCCAATGCCCCCATCACTCTGCACCCAGCAATGAGCCAGAAGTCGCCCTGATCAAGGTCAGCTGTATGGCAGGGCAGTGCATGGCCTCCAAAAAGCTGGAGTGACTCCATCTCCAGCACAATAAGTTTTGGTTCTAATTAAATGGACACCCATGTAGTTGACCCCAGGCACTCCTCCCCATAGTTGGGTAGAGAAGCTGCTGGTGGAGTCAGGCACTTGCTTAGCGAGGTTGCTTTGGAGTGGACTTGCAGTGGGACCCTGGGGAAGCAGCATGGAGAGATCCAACCTTCCCAGTGTTTGCTGTTTCTGTGCCAGCAATTCCTTCCTGGAACTAAAGCTCCAGGGGATCAACATAGCCAGGGGTATGGAGCATGTGGAAATCAGCTTAAGTGGGCTTGTGGCCCGTTAAAGAACAGGAATTGGAGTAATTGCCCCCAGAATGACCAGGTGTTGATTGTAAGTGCAGTCCATGGCATTGCAACTGGCCCAGGGGTTATGACCAGTGCCATAACCCCACAGACTTCTCTTGCATATCTGTGCAAATCTCTGCTCTCCCATTAGTGCCTGCCCTCAGCACTCCCTGAAAATTGCCCAAAAATTCCATCTTGGTGCAATTTAGGATATGCTCCAGCCTGCCCCGAGAACATCTGGTATCTGTGCATCGGGTGATATTAATCACAGTGTGAGCGCTGCCAAGTGTTAAACGGCAGAGCCCTCCCACCTCCCCCCTGCAAACGGAGGTTGTTTCCATGTTCCAGCAATAAAATGAAGCTAACAGTCCCGGGCAGGCGGTGATCTGGCAGGAACAACGTCTGTGTGGGATGAAGGGATGAGGAACACTCTTAAATGGGCCGAGAAACCATGTGGTCCTAGGACTTTTTGAAATCCCTGCGGTGTTTGAAGCTATTTTCTAATCCTAATTTTCTGGATCCAGGGCTATTCCTTTTGCATCTGCAACTGCTCCCTCTCCCCTGGAATTTTGTGCTGAGGTCTTGTTGTTTTGGGTGTAAATGCTGCTCCCTGTTTCCAGGAAGGTAAACACCCCTCCCTCTCCCTGCTTTGCAGATATCAGAGTGCTTCACAAAGGAGGGGAGATGCTGTTTCTGCTTTGCAGACAGAGGGAAGGAGTTGCAGAGGCTGCTGAGAAGTCCATGGGAATCTGCTCACTCGGAGGGTGCTTGTGGTTTTGCTTCAGGACACTTAGTGGCTTCCTTTAGAGTTGGGCAATGAGCAGACAGGACTGGCACAGGGAATATTTTCGCTCCCCTTTCTCTCGGGTGACCACACGCCAGACAGCCAGCAAAACCCCTTACTGGCATCATGCTGTTTGCATTGCCCCAAAGGAGAGCTGGGCTCAGATTTGCCCCCGAGTTCCCCAGTTTGTGGCTGAGTTTTGAAAAAGAAACACCAGAAAAAATAAATCAAGACTGTATTTCGAGCACAGTTGGCGCCTCAGCCACTGAGGCTGCTGTGCTTTCAAGGGAGGCAGCCCCAGCACTGCTGCCTGGGAGGGACGGGAGGTGGGGGGCGAGAACTCTTGTGTGGTGCCTTTGATGTTGGAAGCTTTTACCCGCGTTACCCGGGGAGAAACTGGAGTGCTTTTCATGTCTGGTGGTGAAGGAGGCAGAGAGCCAGGAGGAATCTGCTTTGTGAGACCTTTTTGAAGGGAATTGAGCAAAACTTTTCAGAAGCTGGGGGGAAACTGACTGGGGTGGCAGCTGAAATAGGTGCTGAAGCATCCTTGGCTCTCAGAGGCACCAGGCAGCGTGCATTGTCCTCGTCATCCTTGGCTGAGTAAGTCTCTGTTTGAGCTCTCTGCAGCCTCAGGGAATAAAAAGCTGTGCCAAGGGCTTTGCTTGGGTCTCTAAAGCCATGCTAGGGAGAAGTTGCAGAATGGGTAAGCTGGAGTGTGGCTATGCAATGAGTGTGTGGGGATTTGAAGGGCCAGGAGGGGGAAAATGCCAGGGACAGGCACAGTCACAGCAGAATGATTTGTCATGGCCTGTGCTAAGGGAGGAGGCAGAGCTGTGTCTGCCACCCTCTCGGGCTCACTGTGGAATGGGATGTGCTTGGTGCTGAGCCCCAGCACCAAGGTTGGAGAAGGCAGAGGGCAGGCAAGGGGAGTCACAGCAGCTGGTGACAGGACCTAGGGGTGAAATGGGGTGGCAGCAACCCTGACATGATGCAGGCAATGGGGGCTCCCTGGGGTGTCAGCCCCCAGCAGGCTGGGACCCTGGTGCAGATGATGTCCTCACCCAGCTCCCGCAGACCTGTGGTGAAAAGGGACCCTGGTTGCTGGTGATGCCAGGCGAGGGTGAGAGTGCTGCCTGTGATGGGGTCTGTGCCGAGTTTGGGAGCCCTACCCCAGCCAGAGGGGCCAGGCATGGTTTGCAAATGCTCAGGTGGTGGGAAGGGGCTGCTGTAGCCCTCCCAGCCTGGCAAATGTGTGGCTGTGTGGGCTATGCTGATTGCATTGGAGACGCTCTTACATTACTTTTGGCAAATGCGTTTCTGTGGCATCATGGGGAGTGTGTCTGGTGATGTAAGGGAGCTCTGGCAGGCCGTGTTTGCCTCCTTGTTTTCTGCTCTGGAAGTTGGTTGTGAGCTGATGTGGAAAAGGAACGTCTTGGTGTTTGATGGCCCCTTGTCCTGATGTGCACTGGGGAAACCCATCTTTTGAGCATCCTTGGGCACATTGGTGGTGCAGGGCTCCTCTTCCCAGCCCTTTTCTGTAGCTCTCAGCGCCCATGTGGGAAGTGCTTCCCAAAAGCAACCTCCTGCTCTCCCCACCTCTCACTCATCCTTGTCCCTGCACTTGCAGCAGCCCCAAAACCTGAGCTGCCAACTGTGCCCAGTGCACATGTCACCCCCTGTACAGGGGGATGGACTGTGGTGTGTGCTGGTGTCACCCAGAACCCTGGGGACATCCCGGCCCCCCCAAAAAGGGCGAGGGTGTGAGGATGCCACAGGGATGGGGACACTGTGGGGATGGGGATGCCACAATGATGTGGGCATCAAAGGGATGAAGACAGCATGGGGAGGGGGGCACATGGTGATGTCCTTGGAATGTGGCCACCGTGACGACTGAGACTGCACAGCGCTGGGGACCCCGTGAGGACAGGGCACATGAGGATGGCTGGCTCCTGCCGGGGGGGGACCTGATCCCTTCCAGGGGGGAATGCTCAGGGTCCTGCCCGCGGGACCCCCGGCCCCGCAGCGAGGTGTGCGGGGCGCCATCCGCTCGCTGTCCCCACGCGTGGCACAGCCCACTGAAGTGGGACTCGCCTGCCCCCGCCCCGAGAGCGTCTCCCGCGGCTTTTCCCTTTAATTGGCTCTTTTGAACCAGCCCCGGCCAAGCCCCTCCCGCCCCCAGCCCCAGCCCCGCGCTGGAGCTGCCGCCGCCGGTGAGTGCGGGGCTGGGGCTGGGGCTGGGGGGTCCTGGGTGTGGCGGAGCCGGGGGGACACAGGGGGTCCCCCAGCCCTGCGGCTGCAGGAGGAGAGACGATGGCCGGGCTGGGGAGGGGGCTCCGGGGGCGACAGCAGCGCTCGGTCCCGCGGGGATGTGCGGTCCCTGCGGTCCCCGCAGCGGTCACAGCGCTGGAGCCCTGGGAACCTCACGCTGGTTTTGTCCTCCCTTTCTTTGTCATTTTTCTTTATAACTTGAGTGGCCCTGCTGCATTCTTCCCTCGCTGCTCACAGGGTTGTTTGCCCACTGACCGTGACACCCGATATGTGTAGGTGACACAGGAGGAACCCTCTGGACTTACCAGGCAGAGGGGGTTTGCCTTAGGCTGGCAGAGCAATGGCATGCTGGGCATGGCAGCCCAGGCCATGGCAGTGTGTGCCCCCAGGACTCACTCTTTCCCCCTGTATCCCAGTGTCTCGCTGTCACCGGGCACCTTTGCATTCCCTGGAAGCAGCCGGGGGTCCCACTCCTGCCCATGCTGCTCCTGCCTACTTTTCCATGCAGGAAAGGCTCCATGCCAAAGGATTTCAGGCCAGGCTTTTTATATCCATCCTGGTGTGACCACACTTCATTTAGGGAAGGAGCATCCGGGATTGATCTGGGCTGACGTATTCAGGGCTCAGACAGTCTTGGATCTGCCAGAGCAGATTGGGGCTGGGGAAGCAGCAGGGCTTCAATGGGGCCAGTATTGCTGCCCTGTGTCATAATTTGCAGCGTGCACCAAGCTGTTTATATAGGATTTCTTGGAGATTTTATAGGCATCGTGCCTGCCTTTCTGTAAATCTCAGGTCACTCCATCTCTCCTCCAAACTCCTCTTTGGAGCCATGGACATTCAGCCCTCCATGGGCTGAGCTGCCACATGCCCTGCACAGCACAATGGGCTTGCTCCCACTTCTTTAAAGGCTCGACTTGCAGGAACACACAGACCAGAGGAGTGCAGGGACAACCTACTATAGTGCCAGGCAAGTTTTGGGTTAAAGTTGCTTAATTTTATTGAACTCCTGCTGCTGTGCACGGTGGGTGTGGCAGCTGCAGCAGACCGGTGGTGCAGCTCTAGGGTGGGAATGGATTTTACACTGCTGTTGGGGATGTGCTGGCTGAGGGTTCTGGGTTCCCTGGTGCTCATGGCAGTTGGTTGGTTTGACTGAATTCTCCTGGGAGATAGGTGGGAAATTTGTATGTGCAGGCAGTGCTGGCTTGAGCTTTGGTTTTCAGACCCAGGCACCACCCTGTAATATTCCAAAAAAGCAAGAATTGTGGCTACACATGAACCCATAAATACCTCATCCAGGTGCAGTTCCAGATTGTAGGATGCAGCATCCAGGAGGAGTACAGCTGTCCAGTGTACATGCCCTGCTGTGAGGGCATTCTGAATGCACAAAAGTACATGTTGAGATAGATAAAATAAGTTTTGGAGCACACGGAGGACTGCAATAGCCTCGGGAACTGTGACCCCTTTCATGCTATTGTAGTTGCCATCCCTGATTTTTCATGTTGGGATCCAAATACCTGTGGGGCTCGTGGGTAGCTCAATGGTGTGTTTGAATGTGTTTGACCTCACAACCATTCAGCATGTACATTCTCACTGGTGTGTGCTGGCCAGAGCTCCTCCAGGTATGCAGATGTGGCAGGGTCTAATGGCTTGGTAGCTAATAACCCAGCAGTGGTGGTTCCTGGATGCCTCTCCATAGGGAATCCAGACTTCCCCTCTCTGAGCACGGTGGAATTTTTATAGCCTGTGGTTTTAAATGCTGTGATTTCCGTATGGCCCTCACACTGCATCCAGCCCTGTTGAAGCTATGCTGGAGCTGGGTGAAACCTGTGCTGGAGCTGCTGATCCTTGAATAATGTGTCTGAGCTTTACTCCGATACGTGGGAAAAGCTGGGCTGGGAAAGGGAAAACCAGCTCTCCTGGGGTTATGCCTGCTGGGTGCTGTGACCTCATGGCTGAATACAACTGTACCTTATTTAATTTATCCCTAAAATTTGGGAGGTGCTCTGAGGAGAAGAGTACAGTAAAGCTACCTCATTTGTCAGAAAATAATCACCAAAACCGGAGGGAAAGAGTTAATCTTGCAAATACTACTCTGTGGCATCCTAGGAGTGTCTGTCCAAAAATCCCTCAGGGAGTGGGCAATCCGAGGTAACAGGAGCTGGGGCAGAGGGGTCAGCCTGACAAACCCCATTTGCTAAAGGGATGTAGCTGTTTGAGCCGTGCTGTAACATGGGGAGGGACATGGCACTGTGGGATGTGTGCCCTGGTGTCAGCTGGGAGATGAAGGCAAAGGTAGTTCAACTGCCTCTGTAGTGGATGTGAGAGCTGTCTGCTTCCCAGCAGCATCCCTGGCTTTGTTCCCTGGGGTCCCCATCCTGGCAGAGTTCTGCCATAACAGCCTGAAGATCTCTGGCTCATGCTGGCTCACCCTGGTTGTCCTGGGATGTGGTCCCCAAAATACCAGATATTGTTGGGGTGCTCACAGGTCCCTCACCGTGCCACTGGTGATTGCTATGGCAGAGAATGTTCAGCAGGAATTGAGCAGTGGTGCTTTCTCCAGCCCCTGATAAATCCCATGAAAACCACTGCTGGGGTTTGGCTGCTCAGGGTGTGCTTTGGGGTCATCAGAGTTTGCCGGGCTAAGACATCCTTGTCCCCCTGATCCTGTTGCAGGAAAACTGCCTGGGTCCTGCCACCTCCACCCAACTCTCCCTTCTCACAAAGTTGTGAAAAAGTGATTTCTCTTCCCATTTTCTGGCCCCTTCTCAAACAGGGTTAACTCTTGCTGTGGATGCAAAACTTGTTGGAGGGCCCTGGTCAGGCGGGATTGTAAAAGCCACATTTTCTTTGGGAATCAGATTAAGGCCCCTTTTTCTTCGTGCTGGGCGGATGCGGGTGACATGAAGTCTCTCTTTGTCCTGAATGTATTTCTGGGCCAGCTGCAGCGGGTTAACCCTTTGTCATCCCACACAGCTCTGGTGATGAATGGTCCTTTGCTAAGCAACAGAGATCTTTTCCTGGGGTGGTTTTGGGAGGAAGTGGGGGTGCTGCAGGCTGTGTCCTCCCCACACACAGCTGGGGGCTGAAGTGCAAAGCCTTGGTGCCTGGGCAGGGGACATGTATGTGGGACAGGGACCTGCCCTAATGCTGCTTTCTGCTGTGTTTCTTTGGCAATTTTTAACTCTCTTAAATGAGCAGAAGGGAAGATGTGCCCCCAGTGCCGTGCTGGGACCAGAGCCCTCTCCATGCTGAGGCAGCCCCAGGCTGTGTGAATGGCACAGATGGACATGGGTGGGACAAGGAGGGGGCAAAAGTGGCAGTGAGTGCAGAGGCTGGGCCAGCTGGCAGAGCTTGAGAGCTGCCTGTGTGCCCCTTGGAAAGCAGTGACTGTGTCAGTGGTGCTCCCAGGACACCAGTGCCCAGGCTGGTGCTGGCACAGGGCTGGGGGAGGACCTTCCTTTTGCCAGGAGAGCTGGAGGGCTGAATAACCAGCCATCAGCAGGGCGATGGCAGGCAGAGAGTGTGTGTATGTCTCCAAAGAGCCCTTGGCTCCCATATACAGGATCCAAGAAGGAATCTTGGTTTGGTGCTTGATACTGGGCTCTGATCTGCTGTTGCCAAGCAGAAATGAAGGTGATTTCACAGCCGTGCCCTGAGGGCTGGTGGCTGTGGAATCTCATGCCTCACACTCAGGGTTTGGGTCCATTTTGCCTTGTTTCCCCCACTGTGCTGCATTGGTGCATCACCTTGGGTTCACCTACATTGCTCTGAGCCTTGGCTTGGCTTACTGATGTATGCAAAAGCCGAATTGCAGCAGGGAATGTCTCTTTCTGGTGGCCTGGAAAAGCTGGCAGGGGCGCACAGTGCCTGCAGTGCAGATCGTGTGCTGTTATCAGGGAGGCTCCTGATAAGAGCAGAGCAGGGATTTCCCCACAGGGGGTCCTGGACCATGTCAAAGTGGCATCAGGAGGAGCTCCCCCAGCCTCCCAGCAGCAGTGGGAGTGCAGCCACGGGCCTGAGTTCTCCCTGTGCCCCTCTCTGCACTGAGTGTCAGGACGTGATCGCCCCAAGGTTGTTGGAGGGGTGTTGCCGTCTCCCAAATCTGGCCCCAGGAGCAGATGGGGACTGAGTGGGACTCGCTCACGGCGTCGGGAACTGCAGGGAAGCAACGCGTTTCCCTCCCACCCGTCCTCCTCCTCCCCGCTATCCTCCTGACCTTTTCCCATCAAAACACAAAGCACCATTATTCGGAGCAAGGCACCTCTATCCGAGGAGACAGCTGGCGCTGCAGCAGCTTGCTGGGGATGGGTTGATATTAATTAAGCTGCAGGAGACAGCCTGGCAGCTTGAATGGAGTTTTCCTTCTTTTCAAGGTTAGGATGCCCTAAATTCTCTTTTCTTTACCTCCAAACGGAATTCATGGGCTTAAAAGGGGCAGCAGACAGAGGATGGAGAAAGGCCCATTATGTGCAGCTTGCACAGACGCGTACCCATCACACTGCTGGCAATGAGCACGCATGTTCCGGAGGTCTGCGGAGACCATTGGGGCACTTTGCAGCCTGGTGGGTACCAGGTGGATGCTGTGACCCCCAGGACTGTCACTGCCTGGGCATCTCCCCATCTAGAGAGATGTTACTTTGGGGTGAAATAGAGTTTAAACTACTTCAGTGTGTTTGGGATGGCCCAGGCAGTTGAGTTTTTCACTCCCTGTTATTCCCCCCTTGCAAAGGTGATTTATTTTTCACCGAACTCATTCTGTGCCCCAGCTACTATGTCCACTTTGACTGTGCTGCTGGTGGTGAGAGGAGCAGAGGCAGCAGTGGAAGATGCTGGGGCTCTGTGAGGTGCCCCTTGCTGTGTGAGATATGTGGAGGCTCCATCTGCTCCCCCTCTCCCCGCAGGGCAGGATGTGGCAGTTTGTGGAGTGGGGCTCTGGGTTGATAGCAGAGTGAGATAAGAGAAGTTTGCTTTATCCTTTTTGGGGGTAATTTGTCCTCTGTGATAGTCTGGGGAGTTCCCTTGAGGAGAAGGGAGGGGGATTACTCCTAGGGAAGAGGCAACAGCCGAAGGAGCCAAGTGCATTTCCTTGGGCACGGCTGAGCTGTGCCGTCTGCAGAGCTGTCCTGGGGACTCGAGCAGCAGCATTTCAGTGCCAAGGCAGACCAGTCCCTGCTGAGAAAAACCTGTGCTCAGAGCTGAGGCCGGGGGGAGTGCCTGGAAAATGCTGGGTGTGCTTTATGTCTGTCCAAACTGGCATGTCAGTACCCAAACCAGTGCCCCCTGCAAGGGAAAAGGATGTTGGGAACAATGGGTTGCTTTCTTGCTTTTTCCAAATATTTGTGACTCCAGAGTGGCTCCCTAGCAAAGCTTGTTCTCTTTTGAAAAATGGTGGGTTGCTCAGGCATGGCAAGGAGTCTTCTGCCCTCCCTGCTCAGGTGAGCAGACACTGCAGAAGGAATGTGCCAGAGGAAGGGAGGCTGCTGCGGGGACACTGCTGGGATGTGACACCGGGAATGGAGGCACAGGCTCCCTGGGGAGCGAGTGAGTCACTCCAAGGACACTGTGCCAGCTGCGCGTGATGGCTGATGACAGCATGTGAAATAATTCCTTCCTTCCTTCCTTCTTTCCTTCCTTCCTGGAGAATGGGAGTGGTCTCTGGAGATGTCCAGCTGGAGGAGCCTCCAGTGGTTGGTGCAGTGGAAGCTGGGACTGTCCTGGTGCTGAATGTAACATGGGTTCAACAGAACAGCCATGGTGCAGGGATGCTGGTGGGTTTGGCTGCTCCTGGCCAAGGCGTGGAGGGGTTGATGGTGGTTGCTCCATGTGTTGGCTCAGGATGTCCGTGCCCTGGAGGGCCCTGAGATGGTCCCAGCAGCACCTGTACCCATTACCTGTTGCTCCACTGCCCTCTCTGCCTAGGGAGATTAAAGCCACCAAAGAGCTTCTTTTATGAAGGAACCAGTGGGATACTTGCAGGGGTGTGTCTTTGATGTGGGCTGCTCAGAGAAGCTGCTCAATGCCAAAAGCTTGAAAGAAAAAAAACCCAGCATCATCTATAGACTTAAGAGTTCAAAAGAGCCAGAGGGGAGGAAATGTCATTGATCTGTAGGTCTTAGAGATCTTCTGGAGAGTTACCCTGCACATGCTGAAGGGGGACCATGGTGGCTGCCTGCCAGAGCCCTTCCTAGGTGGTAACACCTGCAGACCTGCACTCAGGGTCTTAGAAGAACATTAGGGTTGATTTTAGATGTTCCTGGTCATAGAATATCCTTTCTGCTCCTGCTGTGTAATGGTGCCTCTTTCAGTGTTAAAAAATTAAATTTTAGTCTTGTGATCTGCAAGCCCATGTCCTTTTCTCAGTCATGCTGCCTTCCAGTGAGCTTCCTGGTGTTTTACCAAGGTCTCTGGATGTGCTTTTCATTCTGCTATTGATCTGAGATTATAAATATAGCTGGCAGGATTTCCAGCTGTCCATCAAAGTCATTGAGGACTTGCAGATAGTCAGCATTGCTGCAATATTAAAACAATAAAAATTATCTACTAAGCCCTAATAGTGCACTTTTAACTGGGGATTGCTGCGGTGCAGTAAAATTGGAAATGTCCCTTCAGCATTCCTGCAAGGGAATATGTCCTACTTGCCAAGGGATTTGATGTTTTCTTAGAGTTGGGCAGCTTGGGGTGAAATGTGTCTGTTGGCAGGTCTGCCCACAGGCTGGTTAGTCCTGGTGAAGTTGCCTTCATGTGCAGATCTTGGTTATTCCTCAGAGCTGGGGATTTATGGTTGGAACTGGAGTATGTGCTGGCCAAGGGCAGAGCATTGCTTGGCATAGGGGAGAGCTGTGGTGCTGCTGGGGCAGAGCAGGGCTGATGTGCCTGGGGAACAGCCCCACTGCCACGTGGTTTTCTGGTGCAAAGGGCTGTGGTTGGGATTTCCCCCAAAACTCAGGTACTACTGAAATCCTTGCTGCTCCTCCCACTGCCTCCCAACCTTTCCTGAGCATCAGTGCTGGACCACCTTGTCCAGTGAGCCCTACCAGGCTGACACAGGGGCTTGTCCCTGCTGTCCTGTGCAGCGTGGCTGTGACATGGGGACCTGCTCTCACCTGCAAAGATATCCCATAAAGTAGAACAGATTGGATTGCATAAGGCAGGCAGGAGTCTTCCTTAATATTTCACATTAGTTGCAAAACTAAGAGCTGGATGTCTAGTTCAAATCCCTTGGTATGACACAACAGCAAGGGGCCTCTCTAGAGTTGCTCTTAACTCTGATTATTGCTATTTTAAAGAGCAGAACAATGAGTCTGTGATTTTAAAACTCTTTGCTAGGGGATTTGGATCCAGGCCCTGGCTCTGTTGTAAGATTTCTGTGTGACCCTGGGCAAGTCACTTTATCCCTCTCCTGCTCATCTGCCTCGAGGGGTAAGGCTTCTTCCTTCCCAAGCCAGTGGGTCCTGCTTGCGTGCAGAGCCAGAAACAAGCAATGGGAGAAGTACAGCAGGGTCCTGCTCTCCCTGCAGGAATTGAGAGGTGCTCCTGTAAGAACAAATCCCAGAGGTGGCTGTTTGTCACCCTGTGAGAGCCTCTTCTCTGTGAACACCCCATTCCACCCGAGAGCCTCAAGAGGAGCAGCACGGCTCCCAAAGCCCTGTGTGCTTGCTGTGAGGCCAAGAATGCCACTTTGTTGTTCTTTTGAGCTGCTTGCTCCCCCACCTCCTGTCTCTCCTGGGAAGGATGAGATACGAGTTGAAACAAAATATTTTCTGTTAATTAATCTGAGAAACAACTTGTGCACAATGGGGAGTTCCCATCCTGCCCCAGTTTCTTCCCTGTGAGGGTGGTGAGGCCCTGGCACAGCTTTCCCAGAGAATCTGTGGATGCCCCATCCCTGAAAGTGTTCAAAGCCACATTGGATGGGACTTGGATTAACATGAGATAGTGAAAGGTCAGAATGAGATGAGCTTCAATGTCCCTTCCAACCCAAACCTTTCTGTGATTCTATGAAAGGTCTCTGCAGGGTTTCAATGACCACGGGGGAACTTTTCTATGTTTTGGTTTGTTTGTTTGTTTGTTTTGTTTTTTTTCTTTTTTTCTCCTTCATGGGCAAGACTAAAACATAGCTATGGTTTCAATGTGAAAAAAACACTGAAGGGTAAGGGGCTGGTTCATGTGGCTGTGCACATCATGATCACCCTGCCTCTGCTGATCTTGGTTTGGGCAAGTGAACCCTGTGCTGGATGCTTAACACCTGCACAGCCTTACAGATGTGGTTTGCTTAATGGCAGGGACATGTAGAGGAGATCGTATCTGCAAAGCCCACATGCACCTGAGATCCTTCCTTAACTCTTCATACAAGCACAGCACCTGAGCAAGCATGGTGCAGCCTTTTCCTGCCTTTTTGCAGCTAAAGCAAAGCTGGAGTGACTTGCAAATAGACCCAGCTGCTCTCCAGGCAAGCCTAGTTTGGCATCTAGCATTGGATTTTCCCAGAGATTAGGGAGATTAAAACACTAATGCCCACTGATAGGGGTTAAAGCTTTAATAAGTCATAAAAGGTGGTGTAATCCAGCAGAAAGCTGTTTGCAGCTGCAGCATAAGCAGATTGAGGCTGGGTTTCCTGCCTGGGTGCTGAGTGGAGATTTCTCAGAAACTGGTATTTGTGGCACTTGATGAAGTGAGGGGGTGTGAGTCTTGCTCCCTTGAGCACAAATCGTTTGCAGGGCAGCCCATGCCAGCCTTGCTGGGCATCATGGGAGGGGATGCTGCCAGCCTGGTGTGTGGCAGCTGCGCTGTGTGGAGGAAGATTCACCACTGCTGGTGGTCTGGAAGTGGAGAAGGAAGGTGACAGCCACACTAGAGCCACAGGCAGGAGACAGGGCAGGGTGGGCCGTGGTGCTGCTGGTGGCAGGGTTTTCATCAAGAGCAGGAGTCTGACAGAGGCTGGTGATGTTGATAATAGGTCAAAAAGGAAGTACAAGTACTAGTCCAGTGCATGGGCTGTTCGTGGGAAATGCTGTCCTTTGGGTGTTGAAGATTGCAAATGTGCAAAGCGGTCTTAACCCTCTCATCACCAGCAGACCTTTGTCTGGGAATGCAGATCTGAGAACTGTAGGGAGCTGGGAGGAAAAGTACCCCGAGATCATAGGCTAGGTCAAAGTAACATGTCAGAACCAGGAGTCCAAAAGAGGCAGGTTGGCTTCATCTTGGCTTTGATGGGAGAGAAAGCCCCTTGTGCTCCTGGCCCTGCAGCCAGGGCAGTATGAGCACTACACAGCTCTCCCTGCCCTCTGCCCCTGGGTGTGTTGCCATCACTGCTGAACATCACCAGGGGGTTTTGCCCCACAGCAGGGTGGCCTGGACCTTACATGTCAGAGGGAGCAGGGCCAGGTGGTGCAGCCCAGCCTGCCTGATGCTGTGCCCATCGTGCCTTCCTTCCTGTGGCCCAGGCCCTTCCCTTCACTGGTGGGAGAGGGAGAGGTGGGGAATCTCTGGGATCAAGGTATGAAGCAGAAAGGGCTTATCGAGACAGCTAATAGCTTTATTTAGCTTACCTGACATCAGTTTAGAGAGCAGCCATGCCCGGGGGTGTAAGTTGCCGTCTGGTCCCCGACAGATGTGAGAGGCAGCCCAGGGATTTTCAGCCAGCTGCAGAGCAAAGCGAGCCCACGCTCCCAGTGCTCACACCCACCCGAGACTGCTCTGGGGTTCTGCGGGGAGAAGTTCGGGATGCTCGGAAGCAAAAGGCAGGTTTCCCTGTGCTCAGGGATGGGGACGGGACCTCGCCCCTTGTCCCTGGAATAGTGGATGGGCTGGGCTGTCCCGGGATCGGGCTGCCCCGTTTGCCTCAGCCTCTCTCTTTCCCCGTGGAATTATCCCCGCACCTCCTGCGTGAGCCCAGGAGCGACCGCGGGTCCCCGTGGGGTGGGACGTGCCCCCAAACTCCTCTTCCTCTCGCCCTTTGCGGGCCCCCCTGTGCCGGGCAGGGCTGGGAGCGGCGGGGGGATGGAAACAGCCCGGGGGCGAAGCGACTTCCCGGGAAGAGGCTCCATCCCCCCGGGCCGGGCTGGAGGGGGAGGAGGCAGGGTGATGGGGGGGAGGAGGAGGAGGAGGAGGAAGGGCGATGGGGAGGAGGCGGAGGGCAGCGCGGCAGGAGGAGGAGGAGGAGGAGGGAGCTCCGGCTGCCGGAGCCGCCGCCGCGGGTGAGTCCCGGTACCCGGGGGCGGGGGCGCCGGGGGGCGGCGGAGCGGGGGGATTACGGGGTGGAGAAGGGCTTTTTTGGGGTGAATTGTTCCGGGGGAAGGGGCTGAGAGCGCGGGGCGGGGAGGGTCCCGCTGTTCCCACGGAGAGCACCGGAGCGCAGCGTGGGGATCCCCCCGGGACGGGCAGCGCATCCCCCCGGGACGGGCAGGGGTACCCGGGTGCTGCGGGGGGCTCGGCCCTCAGCCCCCCCTGCCCCTCTCGCCCCTGTGCCCCACAAGAGGGGCTGTTGTTCGGCACCGCCTGGCCGCGCTGCCGGCATTGTCCGCGATGAATAGCGGCTGTGGCCGGGGGGGTACCCCCTGCCCATCCCGGGGGGCTGCCCCTTCATCCCTGCCCATCCCGGGGGACCATCCTGTCACCCCCTGCCCACTTGGGGGACCGCCCCTTCATCCCCTGCCCACTCGAGGGGCTATCCCATTCACCCCCTGCCCATCCCGGGAGACCACCCCTTCACCCCCTGCCCATCCCGGGGGCCACCCCTTCACCCCCGGCCCATCCCGGGGGCCACCCCTTCACCCCCTGCCCATC
>JAWWEE010000041.1:7929641-8135077 GCA_035221455.1 Xenops minutus | reverse complement strand
CCGGGGGCGACCCCTCCACCCCGGGCCCCTCCCGGGGGCCACCCCTTCACCCCCGGCCCAGCCCGGGGGCCACCCCTTCACCCCCTGCCCATCCCGGGGGCCACCCCTTCACCCCCTGCCCATCTCGGGGGACTACCCCATTCACCCTCTGCCCACTTGGGGGACCACCCCTTCATCTCCTGCCCATCCCGGGGGTCTACCCTATTCACCCCCTGCCCTGCCTGCCCAGGGTCCGGGCTCCAGCCCACCCTGCTCTAGCTGCTGCCCCCCACAAACGGGATGACGGGGCGTCTGGGGCACAGCTGCCTTTAGTAAAGAAAGCAAGAAACAAGAGAAAAAAGGAAATTAAAAAAACACCCTAGCCTTCAAAGAACAAAACCAAGAAAAAAATTAAATAAGGGGGGGAAGCAAAAAGGAGAGGGGAAAAAAAAAGAAAAAGCTAAACTGCAAGCCCCAGGATGTGAATCCCTTTGGAGTGCTCTTTTTTTGCCGTAGCTGCAGTCAGTGCCTCCTGGGATGCTGGCATCAGCCCTGGTGTGAGGCTCGGTGCCCTGGGCACACACAGCTGTGCCCAGTGCCCATTCCTGATTCCCGTGCTGGGCTTGGCCAGACTCATTCCTCCTGTAGGGTTTTCTGGACAAGCTGAGTTTGGGGAGCACTACCTGCCTCTTTGTTTTCACAGCACAGAGCTCTGATGGGGTGAAGTGTGGTTTCTTTTGGCTGGGGACTGGGAAGGGTCTCCATGTCCCACCAGTGCTAAGCACCATCATCCAGGGTGGGTGGACAGGGACTGGCAGGGTGTCTCATCCTCAGACCTCCCAGGGAATCAGTTTTGAGGGTGTCTTCAGATCCTCCTGGGCTCGGGCACCCTGAGCCTGTCTGAGGGGCAAGGACTCTGCTGGCATTGGCTTTGTGGGGCTGGTTGATGGAGCAGCTTTGCTGGCATCTGTATTCAGGAGGATTCCTCTGCAATGGGGCTGTCCCAAGTGAGGAAGGGCTGCTCTGGGGTCAGCTCTTGCTCCAGCTCCAGGGTAAGCTGATTGCGAGGGGACATCACTAGGCTGTGTGGCCAGAGACCTCCGCATGCCAGAGCCAAGATTTGAGGTTGTTCAGGTTCATCTCCTTCATTTTAAACATGGGGAACAGCCTAACACCTCCTTGCAGATTTCTCTAAGGGTTTCAGAGCTGCTGTCTCACGTGGTTGGAGAAATGAGGATGTAGGACTGCTGGCCAGGCTGCCAGGGCTGCACATGTCCTAGCTGGGGCAGGATGCTGGGTCAGCCTCACACCAGATCTTGGGGGGCACATGGGCAACACTTTGAGGTTGTGGAGTTGGCACCACAGTTTGACCTCTGGGATGGACTTACTGCATCCCAGTCCAGAAATGCCAGCAAGCAGAGCCTGCAGAAGCTGGGGGATTAAGATGACAAGGGAAGCAGCAGTGGGGAGAGCCCTGAAGCATCCATCTCTTGTGAATAAAAGAGCCCGGAGGGGTGAGCCACAGAGGATCGCTTCCAGAGTGGGGAGGGGAAGCACACAGTGAGGATGGAAGAGCACGTGGCAAGCAGGGACAGCCTGACTTGTGTGTGATGTGTGCCCATGACTTCTGCCTGTGGCTTGCTGCTCGCTCCAGAGCAGGAATCACTGTCTTCTTTTTCTCTGAAAATGGGTTTATTCCCCACCTGAGTAAAAGGCTTCAAGCCTGGAGCATCTGGTGTGCTCAAGAGGCACCTGGCCACCTCTCTGATGGCTCTTGGGTGGATTTGGTCTAACAAAACATAGTTGAGCATACTCTGCTATTTCTAGGTTGTGTTTGTTGGCACACAGGTGGAAATGCAAGCTGAGAAGGAAACTTAACTGGTTGGTAGGTGGGCCTGGGCTAGTGGCCAGCCTGAAACTGTAGCCCAATGCCCAGGCATGTGAGGGACAGACTCTAGCTTAGGCCTGGCAGTGCCAACCAGTTGCAGATGATTGCAATTGAATAATAGGAATGTCCCTTGGTTACGATTTGGTGCTGCAGGGTCTGCAGCAGTGGCTCTGTGTGCCAGGCTGAACCTTCCTCCACTCTTGGGAGTGCTGAGTGCCCTCCCAAGATGTGCCTCATATTCCCTGGTACCCACACACCCCTGTGGGGCCACATGGACCTGCAGCGTTCAGCACTGGGGCAGTGACTAGGCAGCTGAAAAAAGCAGCAGTGCCTCAGCCATGCTGGGTTTACATCCAGTCCTGGCTTTGCTAACTCCCTCCCTCCTGACTCCTCCTGTCCCCTCGGAAGGGAGATCTGTGGCTTTGCCACCTCCTCCGCAGGTTGGATCAGTTTCCATAGCTTGTGGTCACTGGCTCTGTGTGCCAAGGGGAGAGGCCCCAGAGGCTGCGCATGCTGCAGTCCTGCCGGCCAGCTGTACTTAACCAGGAGCTATAAATTCACTCTTTAGATCTAAAAACGTCTCTCTTACTCCCTACAGGCACAATTTTCTAAGATAGCTGCTCCCAAAAATCAAAAGGTTAGTTGGTCCACACTGCTCCTTTGAAAACTTCTGTGGATGCTCAGCTGCCAAGGAGGCTGTTCTGCTTTCACACCTTGATACACCGCTGTTCTCTGCTCTGAGCCTTCTCTCTGTGTTTGCATGAACACATCCAACAGAGCTGGAAGCCCATGGTGTTTCCAGTGTCTGCTGTGTGAAGGGAAGGGGAGTTATCCCCACCACAATGTCCTGGTCTTCTGGCTGCTTGCACAACTGGTTACCCCATCACCAAAAGGTGGCCAATGCTTGGTGCTCCCAGCATCTGAGGGTGGTTTCTTGGGTTTACCCCACAAACATTAGCATTTTTCCATTTATTGGATGTCCATCTATATAGTTTGCCCGTGGTTTGGATTTGTTGACAGGTGACCGTGGCAGAGGTGCAGCCTCCTGACCTCTCTCTAGTTGCTCTGTGGCCAACCCCACTTCAGGATCAGCTCTGCTCTCCCAGATCATCACCATCCCACTCCCTGTGCATCACTGGAGGAGAGCATGGAGCTGCTGGGTCTAGCCAGTACCTGGGGTCCCAGTTTAACCTCTCTGAGGGTTCTTTCACCTTTGTGTATCTGCGGTGAAAACACCAGTCTCCTACATACCCCTATCCCAGATCCTCAATGAGGATTGCCAGCCCCCAGGTTCAGATTTTGGGTGATCCCATGGCTGTCCTTGCACCCCCTGCCCTCAGTGTCCTGGGCTGTGGCAGCCGTGTGGCATCAGTGCAGCATCTCTGAGCCCTCAGTTTGCTGCAGCCCCTGGCCAAGCCCATCCCACCCGCACACTGTGTCCAGCTGGCTGAAGGAGCAGGAGGGTCCCCGGGGGGGTTCCCAGAGGCTTCCCTCCCCATGGGGTGCCTTTCATCTGCTGCTTCACAGATGTTGGGTTTGGCTCGTGTCTGACATGCATCAATTATAGTGCAGCAGCCTGGAGTCTTTGGCAAAATCAACTTTGGAGCAGCTGTTCTGAGTCAGCCTGTGCCTGAGCTGGAGCTCTGGCCCTGTCTCCACTCGGTGCAGCGCTGCCCTGACCATCTCAGTGCCCACGTGGAGAGGGTTTTCCTGGCAGAGGAGGTCTAAATATGGCACAAGCACATCTTCCCATGTGCTTCTAGTTCATCCAGGAACACTTGAGCAGGAGAGGGCTGCAGGGTCTGGGCCTCATCAGCAAAGCAGTGTCCCCTCATGGAGGGGACATCAGCCAGGTTATGGTGACACTGGTGGAAGAAATGGCATGTGAGGTCTGATCCTGCTTTGCCAGGAGTTCAGTGGGCATGGGCAATTTCAGGTATAAATTAGGTGATTATTAACCCATCCCTCTTTGTAGTGCCCCTGAAGGGTCAGTTCAGTGATGCAGACGTTGACAGCAGCACAGGTTTGACACCATCCTCACAGAGAGCACAGTGGATCAGACAAGTCCAGGATCTGCCCATGATGCATCCCAGACATCCACTGCTCTGCTCCAATTTATTTGTAGAATCTTTCTGTTTGAGACAAGTGACTCCCAGGAGTGCTCCCTGCCACCTGGCACAGCATCTCCATGTGCCAGGTGCTGCAGAGTGGTCCTGCAGTTTGGCTGCATGCTGCCTCTGCTGGCACAAACCCCTTGGAGCCAAGTGGGATACTGGAGTCCTTGCTAAAAAGAAAAGACCAGCTCAGTGCTGGGAAGCTGGACAAAAAAATTGCAGGTTTGGTTTGTGGCATTTCCCTTGGGAGGCTGTTTGCTGGTGCTGCTGGTGCATTGGTGTCTTTGTATTCCTGCTGTCCTGCAGTCACTCCTACTTGCAATATATTGACTTTTATTGTATTTTTCCCCAGTCAGGAGTCAGGTGCTGGGTGCTTTCCCCAGCAGATGAACCGAAGCAGTGTGGGCTGCACTGCTGGTGCTGCTTGAGTGCATCCAGAGCAGCCATGCCTGCATGTTCCATGTGACAAACCACTGCCTGCCATTGCCTTGTGCTTCCTGTGGCTTTGGTCTGGCTGGGAAGCCCTGAGCCCTCCTTCTCCCACTGAAGGCAATGTGCTGAGGCAGCATGTAGTCTCTGCTCCCCATGGTGGGGACAGGTTTGCCTGCAAGTCCCCTACCCAGGGAGGAGTCAGCCCCTCTGCACACTGTGGGCTCCCAGTGGAGCTTGAGCAGCCATGAGGTGCTGGAGATGCTCCTGACCTTGCTCTGTTTAGTTTCTTGATTTCTCTGTTCATGATGCTGCACCTTACCTGCACCAGTGTCCCAGTTTGCTGTCCCATCCTGCAGGTCTGGGACACTTTGTGAGTGGAGGAGTTAAAACCATTGCATAACCCAGCATTGCTGCTGGTGGCAGCATATTTTCCACATGATTTAGTTGTCATTTTGTTTTTCTGGTGTTATGTAGGAATTATTTTTTTTTCTACTTTTGGCCTTGCCAGTTTGGAGCGGAGCTAATTTGGGATTTGTGGTGAGAGCTCTGGCACACTGGGCTGGTTGGCATTGCAAGGGGCAGCGTGGCAGCACGTTTCCAGCTGTGCAGTGTCCCTGGGAGGAGTGAGATGCTCCCATTTGTGTCAGCAACACTGAGTTAACACTGGGCTGCACAGCCTGGGATTGAGGGTTGGAAAAAAGTGTTCAAACTGCCCCAAAAGTCTTTGGAATTAGTTCTGGATTTGTTTTTTCTGCTTGGTCTGTATTGAGTGTGTCAAAACGCACTGTGCTCGCAGGAAGAGAGTGGTTCTGCCTCACAGACCCCAGCAGGCTCCAGTCTGACGTGGCTCCAGCCTGTCATCAGAGGAGAAGGGATGCTGGGTTCATGTTTGGAGGAGCCCCTTTGGCCCAGCCTTGCTCCTACAGAGAGAGGGAGGGAGAGAAAACCAGGCAGCACATTGTCTAAGACCAGAAAAACTGGGGTGAGATGAGCTGTATTGGTGTCTGGAGGGATGAGGACTTTGCAGTAAGTCCTCTGCAAAGAATAATGTTTTTATTAATAATAAATTATAAATAAAAATAAGCATTGCAAACAGCTGAACAACAGTAAAAAGCTCTCTTAGCCTGGTGGTTGCAGGGACCCAGGCACTGAGCAGCAGCAGCAGTCTGTGGTGGGAAGGGCTCTTAGAAATGTGTTTTCCTACAGCCTCCCTCTCCATGCCTGGATCAGAGGAGTGTGCTGCCTGTGGCTGATGCCTTTGGAAGCTTACAGAGACCGGGCTGACCTTGTGCATGTGCTCCCTTCAGGATATTTTCTGTATCCAGTGGAGCAGCTGGGGCTGGGTGGGAGCATTGTCCCCTCAGTAGCACATTGGGGCAATTGATGCTCCTGCCTGGTCCCTGCGGGAGTGGATGGTTCCCTATTCTTTGTTTCAAAGCTGTTGACTGAGGCAGTAGTTGTACATTCAGTTCTTCTGAGGTGCTTTGCTAACCTGGAGCATCTTGCAGTGAAGACAAGCACCCCTGTCTCTGTGTGACACCAAAGGGTTTGGGTTTCTGGGGTGAATAGCACCAGAATCAGAGCGAGACCACAAAAGCTCCGTGGCTGTGTGGGTGTTGTCTGGCACAACCTGTTTTGATGCAAATGTGTTGGGTTTTCTGCAAGCCCAAGCCCAGCCAGCAGTCTCTGATCTGCGTCAGCTGGAGCTCGAGGAGGGCACATGTCAGTAGGGCACACGTCAGTAGATGCCAAAGACTTTTCTGTGTCTTCAGAGCTATCCAGTTCCCCTAAACGTGGCCATGGGGCATGCACACCAGCAGTCTGCACAGTGCTGTAGTTCCAGTGGTATGGAGGATCTGGCAGGCTGTAGGTCTGCCAGCCTTTAGCAGCAGTGCCTGGGCACAGGGCTGTGGTGCTAAAAGCCTTTGCCACTCACTAAATAAACTCCCAGATGTGGGCAGAGGACTTTCTGGGTGCCGGGTCCTGCTCCACAGCAGCGGATCAGCTGCTGTGGGACCTGGTGTGCTTACACCCCCTGCAGCCGCATCCCTTTGCTGTGGCAGGTTTGGTGAAGCAGGCAGGAATCAAGGTGAATCCGGTCAGATAAGAAGGGAAATCCCAAACTGAAAGTAATTACAGGTTAAGGAAGTTCCCACGTGCCTCCTCCCTCTCAGCCTTCTGGTGCCCTGAGTCTCCGCTCTCCGCACGTGCCTAATTCCTGCTGCACATCCAGCCAGCAGCTCCTTTGCTTCCCTGCCAGGAGCAGCACCCAGCGTGTTTGGCACTGCCTGCCACCTCTGAGCAGCCTCTCTTTGCCCCCACAGGTCCAGAGGCCGTGCCCAGCCACGCACCCGGCATGACGGACGCTCCACGGGATGCCGGCCCCAAGCCGGCGGCGCCGACGCGGCCGGAGAAACCGGCGGCAGACTTTGGCTATGTGGGGATCGACGCCATCCTGGAGCAGCTGAGACGCAAAGCCATGAAGCAGGGCTTCGAGTTCAACATCATGGTCGTGGGTGAGTCCTCCCCCAGCACCAGCAACGTGCTCAGCCGGTTGTTTTTCGTTGTTCCTCGACAATGTTTGTCCTCTTCGGCGTCTCCTCGTTGGGGTCTCTGGCTTTGGGGTCAGCAAACTCTGCTCCCAAGGAGCTGGCTTGAGTTCAGCTGTCATTAAAGCTGTCAGTGTGATGTGGTCCACAGTCCTGTGTGTCTTTCTGCATCTTGGGGTGTATTACCCATAATCACATCCCAGAGTGGAGCACCTCGAGGGGTGTCAGGACTCCCAAGAGCTCCCTTGCCAGCTCTCCTGGGAGCCCTTCACTGGTCTGAGCAGTGAGAGGGCATGTTAAGGGCTCAAGGGGCTGCATTGCTGCTGGTATACCAGAACCCTCATCCTTGCTTGTATTTCCAGCAATTTGGATAAAACTCCTGCTCATGTACTGGAGAGCTGGGAAGGCACTGTGGGGAACCAGGCAAAGAAAAAAAGGGAAAAAAAATCAGTATTTTCTGCTTTATTTCAGCTATTAGTGTGTGGCCTGCTCCTGTGGAGCCCCTTGTGGGAGCTGGGCTGTGCTCCCTGGGGTTGGGCTGGGCAGGCAGCAGTTCTCCCTTTCTGTGTCTCCCATGGGAGCTGCAGGGGGATGAGGAGAGTAAAGCCCGGGCCATGACCAGTGGCATGACAATGGGGCCTCACCATCCCTCATCCTCCTGGGAGGAGCTGTGTAAGGCTCCTCTTCTTGCAGGGATAGCTGTAGAGTGTCCCATGGGGTTTTCAGGGGATTTTCCTGGGGTTACAGAAGGGCCTGATCCAGAGTTTGCCAATGCTGTTCAAGATATCCGTGTGCTGTGGCTTCCCAGTGAGCTCTGCTGATGCTCTGCCTTTCCCATTTTTATATTTTCATTCCCTCTGTAGGGAGGGCTCCCCAGGCTGCCTGATCACATCAGGCCAGGTCACTGCAGAACCAGTTACTGTGAGGTGTTCTAACAAATCCAGCTCTTCACTGCCCACAGAGCAGGATTCCTAGGGCAGAGGGATCACTGCACTGGTCCTGAGAGCCCACAACTGAGATTGCCTGAGCTGAGCCTCCATTTCCCTGCCAGAGGAGGCTCCCATCCCTCCAGGAGCAGGCTGTGCTGCTTCAGCACCTCAGCTTTCTGCTGTGCAGATGTGGAGGGATGTTCAGGAACAGGCCTGGCTTTGCTTTGGCAGCTCCCTGTGTGGTACAAACGCCCGTGCTGTAGTGCTGGAAAACATTGTTCTGCCCTTGGCAGGCGCTGGGCTGACTGTTTACAGGCTGGGGAATTCGTGGCAGCATAAACAAGTCAAGCTCTGGCCCTCCCAGAAGACACAGGAGGGATGCAGGAGGAGCAGCACCTCGCAGGGTGCCCCTTGGGAAGGGGGTGCTGGGCTGAGGCTGGGAGGCAGCAGCCAGCCCTCATTCTGATGTGCTTCTCTAGGGATGGTCAGGCTGTGAGGGATGAGTTTAGCTCCATTATTCCCACCCAATGTAAGCTGCAAGTCCTTGCCTTGGAATTGTTACAATCCCTGTTTTACAGGCAGGAGATGAGGGGAGGGAGGAGGGAGATGATTTCTCCTGCAGGGGAGGTAGGAACTGAGCATTACTGCTGTGTGTCCTTGTGATGGGGCTTTGCAGAAATCCTCTGCCCAGTGTACCATGCTCTCTGTTCAAAAAGGTTTTACCAGCCCAACCAGACCTCTGAGAGGAGCATGTGGTCTGAGGTCAGCTTAGCTCCTTGTCCTCTAAGGCTGCAGAGATGAGGAAAAATGTCTAAATTTTAAAAAAAAAAAAAAAAACACAAAGCACATCTTCTGTGTTCAGTTTTTGGTGCGAAGCAGCTGGAAGGAGAGGAGAGGTGGCCAGGCTCAGCTGTGCTTTCCCTGATGAATTTCAGCTCTGGGAAAGGCAGTGGGCTGCAAACCAGGGGGGTTGGAAAGGGATCTGTCCTGTGCTCAGCCACCTGCACCATGGCTGTCAGGTCCCTGAGTGCAGCCACATCATTGCTCAGCAAGGTCAGCCTGTGGCCGTGGCACAGATGGGGACATTGCATCCATGGCAGCTGGCAGCTCTCATTCTGATCCCTTTCCAGGCAGTGCAGCTCCAGCAGTTTAGACAGGCATGGCTGCAGAGACCTGCTGCCTGGAGCTCTGGCAGTGTCATCCTGCTTTCACCTCTCCCAGGTGCTCCATTCAATGATGGTGGTGCAACAGGGGCTTTGCTTTGGCTCTGCATGCCCAGCTCGTGACCAAGTTTGTGCTTGGCCCTGCGTTTTTAGGCAGCAGAGGACTGGGACCACCTGTACCCAGCCTGGGCCGTGTGTTTCTCTTACAACCCAGCAATGACAGGGTTTTCCTGCTCTGGATTGCAGCATGCCACTGGTAATGTTGTAAACTCAGCTCTGAATTGCCGTTTGATGAGGGAGTGGAGTGATGCCAGGAGATGATGCTGATGTGTTGGTTGGCCCTACATTTGGCTTTGGCAGTGTGGATGGGTCAGGGACCTAAAGGACATGGGTGAAACCCTTGTTGACTCTGCTTAGGGACACTCTGGAACAAGGGACGTGCTGGTGGCAATGCCAATCTGGCTGCAATGTCTTGGCAGAATGGGGCTGGAGGGGCCCCCGTGGTGTGTGCAGGAACTCTGTAGTATTTGCAGGGGGCACAGAATACCTGCTCTGAAGCCAAGTGTTTGCTCCCTGGGTTTTGAGGAGTTGCTCTGTTTCTTTTGCTGTGGAAAAGTTGTTCTCAATGCTCATGGGACAGTTGGTCTGGAGAGTCAAGAGCTGCTGGTGTCCATTCTCCTCAGATTGGCCTCAGCTCTGGGATATAAAGCATGAAAATGCTTCTCTCTAAAAGCTGTTTTTTTCTGAAGTTGTGGAATCTCATGTGCTTCCTGGGATGATGTTTGTGGGATTCAGAGAAGCTCTTGTCCTAGACCTGCTTGAGGGGATCTGTGCAGCCAGCTGGTCTGATTGCAACAGCAAGTCCACCAGGGAAGCAGCAGCAGATGCAGCAGGGCTGAGGTTTGTAAGATTATTGCTGTTGTTAGTCCTGTCCAGCTGAGGGCTTGCCAAGCTGCTCCAAAGCCTTCCCTGTGGAGCTGGACAGAGGAGATTGCAGGATCGTAAAGGCCCAGATGTGTCAGGATGCTCCTTCCTGGGATTCCCTGGTTCCCATGCCCTACTTGAGGGCTGCCAAGTGTCACTGCAGCCCACAAAACATCCTCACTAATTTCTGCCTGTCCTGGGGTTTGCTGTGACTTTGCCTGGATGCAGGGAGCCAGCCCTTGACCTGCTCATTCCTAACAAGCTGGCTGCTTTGGAGCCAGGGAATCTACGCACAGCATTCCTGTACCCGGGATGGATCTGAGTTCCTTGAGCTGGGGGAGCTGCAGAGGAGCAGCTGCACCTCTTCCCTCCCTCTGGCAGATCCGGTGCAGGCTGTCTGTCAGCATCCCCATCCCCTGGCCCCTCAAAATACAGCCCGGAAACAAGTGAGTGCTGACCGTGGGTTATCCTGCTCTTTTCCAGGTCAGAGCGGCTTGGGGAAATCCACGTTAATCAACACCCTCTTCAAATCCAAAATCAGCCGGAAATCTGTACAGCCAACTTCTGAGGAGCGGATCCCCAAGACCATTGAAATCAAATCCATCACTCACGGTGAGGCTCTGCAGGTCCCACCCAGTGCTTTGGCTTTTGGTCCTGTTCTGCCTTGTATCTCTGGGGGCTTGCAGTGGTTGAGGACCTCCACTCTCACCTCTCTGAAGGGGCTCTTATCATCCAGAGATGTTTGCAGAGCTGAGGAAACATCTATTTTTAGTTTGTTCATCAGCATCTGCGTCTATTTTTTTTTTGTTCATCAGCATTAACATCTATTTTTTTTTTTGTTCATCGTTGACTTAATGGTGTTGAAAGGGAATAAATGAGGTGGCCTTGGGGATGACATTTCAGGGTGGATGTGGGGCTCCTTTGGAGTATTGATTTGTGCCTGTGAGAAGCTGTGAGGGTGCTTTTCTCCTCTGGGGGCAAGCTCCAGCCCCTCCAGCTGATTTCTAGAGGTGGGCTTGCCTCATGTACCAGCTTTCCTCTCCATTTCAGAGATTGAAGAGAAGGGGGTTCGCATGAAGCTGACAGTCATTGACACCCCAGGATTTGGAGACCACATCAACAATGAGAACTGGTGAGCTGCCATGGGGAGCAGTGCAGAGGGAAGACAGATGAGCCCTGGGACATCCTGGCCCTGTGCTGAGGGCTGTAGCCTGGTCCTGTGCCACCCATGCTCCGTGGGGAGCAGGGAAGAAGGTTGTTGTGGTGGCAGTGCAGTGCCATGTGCCCCAGGGCTGACCCTGGGCCCCGTGAGAGCCCACAAACATCCTGCTGTTCCAGCCATGAGACAACCTTTGTTTGTGGCCAGGAGCAGCTGTGTGCCAGCAAGGCCAGTCCCCAGACCTCACTCATGTGGCTCTGAGAGCTGAACTGTCCCTGGAATCCCTGGGATAGTGACTGGCTCTGTGGGATGGCCCCCAGGGCTGGGCAGGGCTGGCCACTGGCAGGTGCCTTTTCCTCACCACAAGCTGAGCTGCGCTTCTGGGGTTTGATTCTGCTCTTGCTCCTGTGCCATGACACCATGCAAGGGGCCAAGGCACGTTCCCAGCCCTGCCCTGCCCCTCAGCCAGGTCCAGGAGGAGAGAAGGGAGCACTTTTTAGGCACTTGCATGTCTAATCCAGCGAGTAAATCCCCTTCAGCAGTGCATGGAGTTCCTAAGCAGTGAGCACGTGAGGTTTGTGGTTTATGGGATCCTGTAAGATGCTGAGTGTCCCTGGCTTGGAGGGCTCTGCTTCACACAGATCAGGTGGCAGGGTCAGGGTGGTCCAGATCATCACATAACCGCATGATCCCATGTTCCTCTCTCTCTCTCTGCAGCTGGCAGCCCATCATGAAGTTCATCAATGACCAGTATGAGAAGTACCTGCAGGAGGAAACCAACATTAACCGGAAGAAGCGGATCCCTGACACGCGGGTTCACTGCTGTATATATTTCATCCCAGCCACGGGCCACTCGTACGTACCCCATTGTCCCTGTCACCCCCTCGGGCATCCCTCTCCTGCATTCAGTCTTGAGCAACTGAGCCATCAGGGCAGTTCTGCCTGGGATCCTCAGGTGTTTCCTGGGCACTTGAGGAGCTTGAGGACAGCATGTCCTTCTTAGGGCTGTAGCATCTGGAGCTGTTGCAATAGCACCCAGAGAAATGTGGTTCCTCTTCCAAAGGCCATCAAAGCCCCTCTGAGCTCCAGGGAGTTCTGTCCTTTGCTGTGGGCTTGCTTAACCAAGGATGGACACCAGCTCTCAAACTGGATGGAGGGCCTGCCTTTGCAAGCAGAACAATTTTTTCTTGCTGTGCCCCTGACATTGTAAGGGGAGATGCCACGTTTCCTTGTGCTTCCAAGGGAGCAAACACCCTTGCCCTGTTAAGGGTATTTTGTAGGTTGTTTGACTAGTCTGCAAGTGGGATGCTGTTTATTCAGCCCAGAGCTCTCCTGGCTCTGGCACTTCTCAAGCGACAGCATCAAAGGCCCAGATCTCACTCTCCTTTTTTTTTTTCCTATTTTGTTTTTTTTCCTCTCCTAGGCACACAGCCCACCATGAAAATCTAGGGCACTTAAAGTGTCTTGAAAAATGTGGCTTAAAATATCACAACATAAAATGAGACCTATGTTTCTTTTTGATTTGTGTCAATTCCTTCTACTTCTGGCTCTGTGTGCATGGGGATGTTTTTGGGTCTGTTTTAAAAAGTAAACTTCAGCCTCAAGCACTGTATTCTTGTCAGCCTTTTCCACTTCCCCATGTGGAGATTTATTCCAATAGAAAAGACTTTGTTTTGCTTCTGTCAGTGGGTAGACCAAAAATGCATCCTTCACTGGAATAAAATGACTGCATGGGCCAGTTATGCTCCTCTTGTGTAACTGATCGGGAGCAGAGGGGCTGACGAAACATTTATGGTTTAATACAATAAAGAGAAGGTTTCAAAGGGAGATGACATTTTTAGGTCAGTCTACCATGTTGGTCCTGCTTATCTCAGCCCAGATCTACAGCCCCTGCCTTGGCAGGCCTGGCTGTTGCAGCATGAGCTGCACTCCAGCTTTTCCCCGTTGCTTTGGCCTGTTTAAGAAACACCCCCCATGCTTAGACCCTGCAGCTGTTTGAACTGCATGGAGGCTGGAAATCTTGGGTGCCTGGGCAGTGCAGGATGTGGAGCCCCATCCCTGTGCCCCCTGCTGGAGCCCCTCCACTCCAGCCGCATGCTCTGGTTTCTCTCACCCGCCGGCTCACAGCAATTGTGTGGATATTCAGCTGCTTTTTTTCTTTCTCTCCAGCAAACATGTGTTTCCAATATCCGAGCAGGCCCAGCAGTTGGGGGCTGGGGCTGGGGCTTGCCCTGGCTGTGGCTTGGGGGCCACTCTGTCCTGCCCTGCTGTCACCAGCTCATGTGTCCCCTCCTGCCACGGCATGGAGGGAACCTGAGGAAATGAGTGAAGGAGGCAAACCCCACCGGGAGGGAGAAGTTGGTGGGAAATTTTGGTTCTCAGAGAGCTCGAGCAGGCGTTGGGTTTCCTTTCTGCTCTCTTGTGAAGCCCGAGTTACGTTTCTTGTCATTGTGGATGGGTTTTCCCCAGTGGTGCCCAAAAAAAAAAAAGATGACATGGCCACCTGTACTGTGGGGCTGAGCTCCTGTGGCAGTGCCAGTAGCAGGTGGTCCTGTTTGGGAGTCCACGTCCTGGGCTTTGTGCCCTGGCCAAGGCAGGTGATCCGTGGGGTAGGTAGGAAGGTATGGGAAGGGCATCAAGGTCCTTGCAGCAGTGCCTCCAGCTTCTCTGGGAGATGATGGGGAGGGTGGCTGGCCAGGGCAGTGGCTGGTAGAGCTGCAGGGATCTGCCCTGGGGACATTGTCACCCAGCTCCAGAGAACCCCACCATGCCCACATGGCACCATCTGCATGCTCCACTTGCCACCCTGGGAAGTTTGGTGCCATCCCCCCTGGGATAGTTCTTAGGGAAGCTGCTGCCTTCACTATGTGGAAGCCAAAGCAGCAGTGACTCGTTCCACTTGCCCTTCCCTGCCGTTTTGGGTGGGCATGGCACAGAATTCAGGACCCCTTCCCTGGCACATGGATGCTGCAGGCAGCTGGGTTAAGCCTGTCAATGGGTGAGAGCTTACCTTTTTCTTGAATAAAAAGGAGGAGGGGGTGGAAAGCAGAGTTAACCACGTGTAGAGATTCAGAGGCCACAGCAGAGGATTGCTCAGCTCTGTTTCAGTCTGGCCCTCCCGTCTGGGCAGCTCAAGGGTTAATCAGTGGAGAAGTTTCTGCTGTGCAAGGAAGTTTGCAAGGGAGTTCAGGCCAGGCTTTGCAGCCCATCTAGTTTGCACACAGCCTGTAGTTCTTGTAACACTCCCATGATCCTGTGAGGGCTGAGTATGGTGCTGGCAGGAGCTTTCGGCTGCAGCTGCACAAGCCTGGCTCTGCCACCCAATAAATATCTCTGCCCTGACCCCTGCGAAGTTCTGTTCAGCTCAGAAATGGGGCTCTGGAGCACTGCCTGGCCTCAGCAGCCCCTCTCCTGCCTGTACCAGGGCTGTTGGCTGGGAGATTCCCTCCCACTGCTGCTTTCCCCCCTGGCTGCCCCTCTCAGGTACCCACCAGATCCCTTGAGCAGGTGATGGAGTTGGGCGGCTGCTGGCTTCTCACTGGTGTTTGCTTAACACATGGCTCAGATTCTTGCTGTGAGTTTGATCTGGGGCACAACCAAAAGGAAATAACTTTGCAGCTCACTGTGAATTTTGATTCCTGTAATAGCATTTCAAGGGAACCAGCAGACCCTGTCCATGTGCAGTGGCTGAGGACAAGGCAGAAATGTTTGTTCAGCCACCATAAATTGTGCCCAGCCTTGAGGACATGTGCCCAGCAACAACAACACAGGCCCAGCTGCACAGCTCTTCCTATCCCCATAGCAAGAGGGGATGAGGGAGCAACCAGCCCTGGCTGGAGTGAGGCTGGAGCCCATCCTGCACCTCCTGCTCCAGCTCATCTGCTCCCCTTAGAACTCCTCCACCCCTCCCAGCAAAGCCCAAAACATGCATGTATCTAATATCAAGGACCATTTGGGGAAGGGAAAGAAAACAGATTATGTCTTTTCTTGAACTCTGCCTTCCCTTCTGTGATCTGCATGGAGCAGATAACACTTGTAATCACCTCAAGCCCTTTACTCTCCTTTGGTGACTTCACATGAAAGTGACATCTAGTGAGAGGTCTTGTTGTTAGTGAGAAGATTCACTTTCTTTTAAATAATTAAGGTTTTTTGGGGCTACCCATCAGAAATTGGTAGAATATCTAGAAATTCATAAAATACCCTCAAAAAACATATAATTTGTTGCTTTGGGGAGTCCTTTGGTTCCCTTGGTGTTCTCCAGGATGGTGCAGGAAGGTGACCTCCCATGGATAAGGCACTTGCAGGAGCCCATCAGAGCAGAAAGTTGTATCAAAGGTGCCTTGGGCTCTTCTGGCTTTGGGTGCAGATGGGCATGGTCACTGTGCCTGTGTGAACGCTGGTGGACACGGGCAGGGCTGTGGGGTGGCTCTGCCTCCTGTTCTCTGCTACAGGCATCCTCATCCTCTAGGTATCTGCAAGGGATCTGGGGGTAACTGGGCTTTTAGCATGTAGATTGAGCTGAAACTCGGTTGCCTGATTGTGAATGCATCTGTATTCACTACGTATGCATCCTGGTCTTTGAAGGAAAAGCTGATGAAAGAGGCAAGAACAGAGACTCAGTAGGGAAGAAGCTTTTAGAGGAGAAAAATTGTTTGGAAAATAGCAAAGAAGGAGGAGGGGAAAGAATTCTGCTGGGAAAAGAGCATAACTGCATTACTTCCTTGGAGGTCTGGGAAATACATTATGCAGAGCTCCAAACAATGTTTGCCAGCAGCAAGTCAGCTTAGATGTGTCCATGGGGGGTTCCTTGTGGTTTTTTTCTATTCTTTTTTCCTTTTAATAGTCAAAATCTTTCTTTCCTGGGGCACAGAGTGATCTGTGACTCCTGAGTTCGTGCTAGGACCTTGTTTGTCCATGTGCTAATGATGTACTATGTGCGTGTCATGAGCGTGTGGGGACAAGGTCCACCTGGCACAGTGCTCTCCCGGGGAGAGGAGTGGGTTTGACCAGGGAAGGGTTCATTGGGTCACCAGCACTGGCTGTGTCAGAGCAGCCTCGAGCTGCTATTTTCAGATCAGCAGGAGCTGAGCTAGTCTCTCATGGACATGCCAGGCAGGGGTGACCCTGTGGGATGGGAATGCTGCCATTCCCATTCCCCCTGCTGAGGAGCAGGATCAATCCCTTCCCTTCTGCACTTCTGTGGCTCTTGCTGAGTTTGCAGGGGTCTTGGAGCTCTTTGTAGGGCTTGAGAAGACCATGGTGTGGTTTGATTTGAGTGTGTTGGCAGTAGGTGCTCTCTTGGCCATGTTCTCTGTGAGTGCTCTGCTCTCTGTTTCCCCCCCAGGGCTCCTCCTGGGTGCCTGCTTGCACCTGGGCATTTTAAATCACCATCCCATTTATTTTGGTTTCTTTACCGTTGCCATGGATTGTGTCACAGAGTCATTGGCCCTTGGGGAGGTCTCATTCTTGGCTCCAGCTCTGCCACTGACACAATTCCTTCAAAAGGTGACTTCATGTCTCTGCCCCAGTTTCAGCAGAGATGAGCTGGGTCGTGTCCTGCTGGCACATGCCACCTCTGGAGATTGTGGGGATGTACAAGTGACAGAAGTGTCCCTTTACTTCTGGGGCTCTGGCATTGGCCTTCCTGCCCATTCAGTGTGCTTTCAGTGAGGGCTCATTTCAAACAGGCTTCTACCCCAAAGGTGTTCCTGGACCCTGGGACCTCCAGGTTTCCTTTTGCAGGGCAACATCTGCTCAACTGTCCTGTCTGTGCATCTGCAGAGCCACTGAGGGGTTCCTGCAGCGATTGGAGGTGTCCCAAAAAGGGCTTTCCTCTAGCTGCTTTGGGAACCCCTAGCAGTAAAAACACCTGGCTGTGGAGGAGCATGGCACCAGGGCCGTGCCCATGTTGGCAGCAGGAGCGTTCAGCAGGGAGGGATTTCCCAAGGCACTGATCATTGGGGTTATGCAATCTATCCAGCTTTCCTCTGCAGAGACTTTTGTTGTAGAGATTTGCTGACATTTTTGCCCTCTGGAACAAGCAGCATCTCTTCTATGCTCCGTGAGCCCCGGGAGTATTCAGAGAGCTTTTTTTAATCCCAGTTGATGGATGCGAGATGCAGTCGTGGCTCATGCATAGCAGCGGACTGGTGCTCAGTACAGAGGGGAGTGGGAGAAGAGTCACCTGTGGCCATTTCCATGCTGTGCTGTCCCTGGATGGTTGGTGACAGCTTGGACAGAGCTGGAGGAGAGTTTGATCTGTAGGTGGCAGTGGGCTGGCCCCGCAGCCAGCATTGTCCCTGCTCCCATCCAGGCTTCACCAAGGACACGTGTGGCTCTGGGCGAGTTCCCGCAGCGCTCTGAGGCAGGGCAGCCCTGCGGAGATAAAAGCCCTCTGCCACTTCACGGGCCTTTGTGAGGGCTCACAGGCGATAGCGGGTGCTTTGAAAGGGAAATGTTTTAAGTGCTTGCGAACTGCCTCAGTGCTTTTAAGAAAATGTCTTTATTTGTCTTCTCTGAAAGGAAGTGATTCCCCCTCTGTCTGGTGTTTGAGTGCCCCTCTCTGCCGGGGGATCGCAGGTGTTCAAACCCCCTTTTTTTTTCCCCTGCTGTGCTTTCCAGGCTCCGACCATTGGACATCGAGTTCATGAAGCGCCTGAGCAAAGTGGTCAACATCGTCCCCGTGATCGCGAAAGCCGACACGTTAACGCTGGACGAGAGGAATTACTTCAAGCAGCGGGTGAGAGGGATGGGTGACTCCTCTGCGGGCTCCCACCTCTCGTCCCCCATCCCCTCCTGCCCCTGTGCCCCTCCTGGCTCCCCTGCATCCCCCGGCAGGGCTGGGCAGGCGAGCGCCTGGCCGGGAGCCCAGCGCATTCCTTGGGCTGCGGCTCCGAGCGATCCCCCGGGGCCGGAGGAAAAGCCCCTTCTCCAAGCAGTTCCTCGTGTTTCTCTTGGATCTCTGTCAGGGCGGGATAAGTTTGGAGTGCTGCGTCTCCCGGCCCGCTTCTCCTGCCCTCCTTTGTTGTTGTTGTTGTTGTTGTTGTTATTTTCAGGCTGGTTTCTGTTATTTTGGGAGTTCGGGGGTGCTGCAGGGAGAGGATGTAAAACCCTCCCCGTGCTCTGGTACAGGAACGAGGCAAAAAAATGTGTGGGTTTGCTGAGCTCAGCTGGGCAAGATTTAAGAGGGAAGCAAGGGATGAAGTTCCTTTGGTCAGGAGCTGGTGGTGGGAGCCAAGAAGAGGCTTTTCAAATACACAGCAAGCATGGGCTTTGCTCTGTTTGCCTCTGGGGTTTCCAAGAGGTGGAAATGCCCCATTTTGGGGTTCGATAAGGGACTGTAAATCCATTTGTGTAGCTGATGGATGTGGCTGCAGGCGTGATAGCCTCAGCATTCCCTGCAGAAGTAAGCAAACCACCAAGCTCCTTGGTCTATGAGTCTGAACTGCAGGGAAGTGAAGGGAAAGGGGTCTTGCCAAAAGGGCCGTTTTAGGGGCCACCTCCATTAGTTATGGAAAGGACAACACCTTAGCCTGGGGTTGTTCCGTGCCTCTGTGCAGAAGGGGATGAGCCACTCCTTCCCACACCAGTAGCTTCCCAGTTCTTGATGAGCAGGATCAGGCACTGAAATATCCAGCCTGGCTTTGGGGGCTGAATCTGAACTCCAAACACTGCAGTTTTCTTGGCTAGAGGAGAGCTGGAAATGGAGTGAAGAGGTAGTCCAGGCTGGGCTTAATTGGTGTGTCAGCCTGTTTGAACAAGATCTGCAAGGAGCTGGTGTGGGAACATGGACGGGTGAGTCCACAGTGCCACATCTGCTCTCTGCAGTGGCTTTTGCAGACTGATGGCTCAGTTCAGAGGTTTCCAGGCACATATTTGTGTGTCTGTGGGTGACTGGCTGACTCTGGGACTACAGAGTCAGTCTGGGACTCGAAATGTCACCTGGGCACTCTGGGCTGCTGATACCATCCTTGTGTAGTGACAGACCATGGGGAGAGAGCATCTGGCTCGCCTGCTCTGCACTGGCTCTGCACAGGATGAGCTTGCCCTATCTCTGATTACATTCCTGATTATAGCCAGACCCCCTAAATCCTTCCAGATGAAGAGAGAGTGGTGTGTTTGCTCACTCCCCCCATGCTCCTGGCTGCAGATTCACTGGTGCAGACCAGAGGATCAGGAAATCAGACTGGGTGGGCACAGACTGGGGCCTTTTCGCTTTGCTCCAGTGTGCCCATGTGCTTCAAAAAAAGCAGAACCCTGTCTGTATCTGGTTGGGAGACCTTTTTTAGGTTAAGTTTGGGGTTGGCAAGGGATGGTGAAGCACCAATCTGGCTGCAAGTTGATGCCAGTGCTGCACTGAGTGAGTGGAATGAGCTCTGGTGCCTTGTGGAGTTGGCTTTCTTGGGGATTGGCTGGGGAGTGAGTGGGGGCATTCTCTGGGCTGGATCTGCTTCCTTTGCCATCCTGCAACATAGGACTGAGGTGGAGGAGTTTATTGCCATAGGAAGCAATAGGAGTGGGTGCACAGGCTGGGTTGGGGTTCGCAGTGTTGTAGGAGAAGGCTGAGCCTCCACCCAGGAATCAGATTTCAACATTGCTTTGCTTTGCACAGAGGCAAAGTCCTTAGAGGCTGCTCTTCTGGGCTGTGTCCTTGCCCCCTCAGATCAAGCTCCTTTTCCAAAGAGCATAGGCAAACACCAGACATCAGCTTTTTAACTTTGAGCCACAAGCCTAGCAGATGCATTCCCCGTTGCTCGGGCAGCTTGTAATGTCTTGTTGTCTTTTTTTAATCCTGAAACAAAGCCCAGCTCATATAACTTCATCTCTCTCTCAGCCTGAACCATGTCTTGGCACCAGGGCCAAGACTTGGTGGGACCAATCTCTGCTCACCTTGCAGAGATTCCAAGGCAAGTACTTGGTGGGTGTGTGGCAGGTAAACACAAGTATTTCTCCCCCAGGTGGGCAGTGTTTAACATGGAGAGGGAAGGTGTTGCTATTGCACATTGTTGTGGCCAGTGGGCATTGCTCAGAGAGCCTCTTGGGTGGGCTGTGAGCAGATGTCATGCTGGGAGTGCAGCTCCTCTGCCTGCATCTCCTTCACACATTCCTCTGCTCTTCCCTCCTAGATAATGGCTGATCTTCTGGCCAACGGGATCGATGTGTATCCTCAGAAGGAGTTTGATGAAGACTCTGAAGATCGGCTAGTGAATGAGAAATTCCGGGTTAGTGTGGGCTGTTGGGGCTTGGATGGGCCCTGCAGCTCCAGAGGCTCGTGATGTCCTGGGGGAGTCCCTTCCAAAGGGCCTCTGTTCTCTTTCCAAAGCTGCTGTGCCCTGTCCACAGGGTCTGCCCAGGATGAAGGGTCCTGCCAGAGCTCAGAGCAGGGACAGAAAAGCGGTGAGGAAGGCTCCTGGAGAAAGTGTCCTGTTCCGTCCATACTCCTTCCTCCATCTCCATTCCTCCAAGTCCCTCAGTACTCTGTGAGCAGCGGGGTCCATGGCCCCTTGCCCTGCCCCAAGCACAGGGAACACTGGTGCCTGCCCATCCCTGGCTGGGGCAGCAGCTTCTGGACTGGGTTTAGACTGGTTTTGGACTGGGCACATGTGCAAGAGATGCTGCTGCCCAGGTCCTGTGCCTCCTGCAGACCTTGGCAGGCAACACTGCTCAGGAACATCAGGGACAGACTAGCTCATCCCATGAAACTTTTGTGAAAACAGCTTGATGTAGGACTTTGCTTGCCCATTTGGTTTCCTTACTATTTTTTGTGAGAAAAACATAACCTTGTTTTTCAATTTCCTCAGGAAATGATCCCATTTGCAGTGGTGGGCAGTGACCAGGAATACCAGGTTAATGGAAGAAGAATCCTTGGAAGGAAGACCAAGTGGGGCACCATTGAAGGTACCTTATCCTTGTTCCCTACCTCCAGAGCCCATCTTCCTGCTCTGACAGGAGGCAATGAGGTCCAAAACCAGCAGCAGAAATTGAGGTGTATTTAGTGCTTCCCTGCCCCTCCCAAAGAAGATCATTTCCCTGGTGTTTGAGGACTGGAAACACCTTGACCAGTGGTCTTGTGCTGAGCTCCTGGGCCTTTGTGTGGCTCAGGGGGCTGATAAGTGACAGAGGGGACGCTTCTGGGTGTCCTGTTGCCTGCCTTGTGCTTGTTGCACAGTTAAATACCTGATGGCAGGATTTGAGGGCACACAAGTGACATTTCTGTGTCTCAAGCCCCTGTTAGAGCTTTCCCCTGACATCTGTATCCTCCACCGTGTATTTGGTATTTGGATCCCTTGTGGGATCTCTTGCCTCTTCCGTTTCCCATCGGCATCTTCTTTTTTTCTCCCCCATTTTACAATCCTGTTTAAAGGCTAGATGAAAGCTCCTGGCTCCAGCACATCTACAGCTTTCCCTGTTTGTGGTTTCTGGTAGCCAGCTGGCACATCTCCAGTGCCACCCCTCTCATCTTCCTCCCCTTCACTTCACAGGTTCCTCTCATTTGTGAGCCTTTTTAATAGGAATCCTGTGTTGAGGGATGGTTTAACAAAGCTGCCCGGAAAATCAGTGTATTTTAAAGCTCTGCTGCCCTCTTGTGCTGCGTCCCTGGAAGTTCTGAGTTTAATGGGATTCATTAAACCCCTTGCCTTCTGCTTGTGGCATCTGCCTTCAGCATGGACAGGCCTCAAGGACATGGACATGGGCAGCCTTTACAGAACAGTGTTATTTGTTGTTCTGCCATTCCTGGTGCTGTTTAGTGGTTGGGCTTGATAATCTTACAGGTCTTTTCTGACCTAAAGGATTCTTTGATTCTACATATAAGCTTCTTTAGGTTAAAAAAGAAACAAAAAAAGAGTTGATCCCTTAAATTGAGTAAATTTAGAGGTAAAATATGAGCTGTCAGACTAATTGTGGTGGAGCAACACCCCTTGATTTTTCCCTCTTGCTAATGCTCCTCCTTGCTCCAAGCCCTGTTCTGGCAGCAATAGCATTTGTCAGCAAGAGATTGTGTCCTTCCACAGCACCAGCAGCCTGGGCAGCTGTCACCAGTGTGACACTGCAGGGTGCTCATGGCCAAGCTGCAGATAAACAATTCTATGGAGACAGGCCTGGTGCTCACTGCAGTGCTCACCCTGCACCTTCCCCTGCCTTGTTCAGGGCCCTAGGGAATCCCAGTGTTGCACTGGGGGATGCTGCTGGGAGCTCCCTTCTTGTTGGAACACAGTGGAAAGGGACTGTGGATGCTCAGTCAGACCTCACCAGCCAGCTGGTCATGCTGGGCTGGGGCAGGTGCCTGGTACCAGCTCTACAGCAGCAAGGAGGACTCCTGTGTCCTGCACCCTGTAGCCCCAGGGGGTGAGACCCTGCCTGAGCCCTCCACATGCTGGTGAAGCCCCCCAGGGTCCTGCTTACCCCAAGGGATTGCTGTATCCATGCCATGTGTCCACACTGATGGTTTCTCTCTCTTCTTACCAGTGGAGAACACAACACACTGTGAGTTCGCCTACCTGCGGGACCTGCTCATCAGGTTGGTAGGACTCTGCCTTCTCCCTGTAGACTTCAGTCACCAGGTGGCATCCAAAGAAAGGGGAGAGCCCAGCCCAGCTTGAAGCAGCTGCTTTACTCTCCTGCTCCATCCATCCCTTACTCCATCCCCTCCCAGCCTGCTGCCACCCTGCAGCCCTTCTGCTAGGGGTGGTCCCACTCAGTGGGACTTGGCTCCGGGGGCCTTCTCTCAGCTGCTGTGCTGGGTTAAGGGAGGAGAGGAGCAGTGTATGGGTTGTGACACTCCAGGACTCCTGACAGCGTGTGTGTAGGGTGTCTCCAATTCACCTGCAAGCAACTTTAGGCTGTAGTGATCCCTCACCAGTCCAGAGACATCACCCTCCATCGGGGTGCCATTGTAGGGTCTGTGTGATGTCTGGTCCCTCTTGAAAGACGTGTCCCTGCTGCAGGGGAGGGCGAGGCATACGTGAGCTGTTGCTGGCAGATAGTTTTGTGAAGCTACAAAACCTGATCCCAGGACTTGCAGGACCAGAACTTCTCCAGATGAGTGTTCTGCAGCCAGAGCTCCCATATGCCCAAGTACCAGTGAAGGTTTCTGGCCCTGGATGCCCATTGTTGCCTTGGCTTCCTTCCTGTGCCCTAAAGACACCATTACCCAGTAAAGCAGGAGGGGACACTGGGGCTGAAGGGGTGTTTGGAGCAGTGTTTGGGGTGTGCAGGGGTTGGGGAGCAGAGACAAAGGCAAGGTGTGATTGCTCCCATTTCCCTTTCCTGCAGGACGCACATGCAGAACATCAAGGATATAACCAGCAACATCCACTTCGAAGCCTACAGGGTGAAGAGGCTGAACGAGGGCCAGGGCTCCCTCTCCAACGGCGTGACCGACAAAGAGCTGGTGGCTAATGAAATGTAACCATCTCGCCCCATAGCCAGGACCTTGCTCGCTCACGCTCGCTATTTCTTCCCTCTTCCCCCTTTATTTTTATATAAATCCTCTGCCACTGTCCCTCTTTCCCTGGTCCCCGACCCCCTGCCATGTTAACTGACCAAATAACCAGACACGGAGTGGGGTGACCGCTCACCCTCCGCTTTGTGGCATGAATTTTCTTCGTGGCCCCCGGTCCACCATTCCTGAGCTGGGGAATGTCCCTCCGTGGAGGTGGAGCTCTTGCCTGCCCCCATCTCTGGCCCGACAGCCAAACCCAGGGGAGCAGATCCATGGGGCCAGCAGGATCGGAGTACCCCCAGAGCCCTGCCTGCCCCTCCGTGCAGAGGCTCTTCTCCGTCCATTGAAGGCAAGGGTTTCTCGAGGTGAATGTAGCCTTCGGAAGCAAGGTACGGTGGTATGAAGAGAGCAAGACAGTGCCATCCTTATCTCCTGCTGCTGCCTCCTCCAAGCCCTCTGCAGCCCTCCAGGACCTGCCAGCCCCCAATCCAACCCTTGTGCCCCATCTACATGCAATAAACTGGGAGTGTTTAGGTGTCACCTTGCCTGTCACCGACCCCCGGCCAGGCAGAGCGACCTGCTTTGGGAGAAGTGCCTTTTCAGACTGACCTTGCAATACCATGGGAGAGGAGAGGGAGGGTCTGCTTTGTCTATACAGCCTGCAAAAGGCTGTGAACCTTTGTAGAGACTCCTGTTCCCTCTCCCTTGGACCATAGATGTGGCTGATGTCCTGGGAACACTTATGTATTTATTTTTCATTCAGTTGAGTGGTTTTCTTCTGCTCTGAAGGCTGTTTGTCCAACGGGGGTTGAGAGTAGTACGTCTCTGCAAAGCAGTGATGTGAGGCAGAGGGTTGTCCCATCTGACCTTTGTGATTCTTGTACTTTTCCCTATGTTAGAGGAGGCTGTTGAGTATTGTTTAATCAGTTTTTGTTTTCTGGGTCCCCTGTGTGATGTGTGTCCAGGTAACACGCTCCTATGGTTTGCTGGTCCTTGTGCAGGGGGTGTGTGCATGTGCAGACCCAGCTCTGCAGCCCTGGGGAGGGCTGGGGTTGTGATTATGGGTGTTGTGCCCCACGGCTCCCCCTGCTCTGCCCCACAGCACCTCCTCTTTCAGTGTATCTCCAGCAAATGGGACCCTGCAAGGGTGAGGTAGCACCGTGATGCAGGAGAGGGTGGTCCTGGAGCAGAGCTCTGCAGTCCTGCCCCCTACCCCAGCTCCACTTCCCTTTCTGTTGTCCACTCCACCAGTCTCCATATCCTCTCTAAGGGATAAAACTTTCTTCAAATCACCCATTTTTGGGGAGCACACACTAAAATGGCAGCGTGTCCCACCCTGTAGCTCTGGAAGGCGCCTGCAGAGCCCCATGGTCTCCATGGGGGACAGAGCCTTCCTCAGCACAGGTGACCAGGAGGAAGGAGGAGGTTGCTCTCACCAAGGTGGGGATGCCCAGATGATGTTGTACAGGATTTACAGGGGCTCCCCACACGTGTACCCCCAAAGGAATGTGGTCAGGGGGGGTGCATTGTGAGAATCCATTCTCCCCTTCATTCATATTCCCCCCCCACCACAACAGCACCACAGAGCTGTTGGGGAACAACTCTACTTGCTGACTTGCTATATTTTAGCAAAAACAACAAAAAAAAAGTGTATTAACTGAAAAAAATATATATATTTCAAGTGTTAAAAAAGACTGAAAGGGGAGAAGAATCTCTTGTGTGAGGCACTTCTGCAAATGTCATCTTAAACTTTTTTTTCTCCTCTAGTTGAAGCTGGGCCAAGCAAGACACGCCGCTTTCTCCTTTATAACCTGACTTTGGTTTGTTTTTTTCGATGAAAAAAAATAATACAATAAATAAACCCTTCATCCAGATCTATTAAAATGGCCTTTTGGGGGTTATAAGCATTATGAAAATTTAGTCCATTTTTGTATAAATAATAGTGTTTAATATGTATTTCCCAAAATAAATGTTTTGAATGCAAATAGTAAGAGGTTTGTTTGGAAATGTCTGTTCCTAGCCATGGTGTGATCATTGCTGCAGGGCTGAGGGTGATGGGGGGGGTCCAGCCCTGGAGTGCTGTTCTCTGCCCTCTTTGGGGTGAAGGTTAGTTATTCCTACCCTTCCTTGGCCCTTCCCACTTTGGATACCTGTCCCAGGTACTCTACAACACACTGGAGCTGCTGGTGCTGAGTGCCCTGGGGATGAAGGCAGCTTGATCCTGAGGGAGGCAGGGGGGTCTCCTCCCTCTGCTTCCACTTGAAGCTGTCTCCACTGTGGTTGCTGGTATTGTTATGAAGAAGTGGGTTTCACCTGGTTCAAAGGCAGGCAGCAGCTTGTCTTTCACACAAATGTGGCTTTGGTTCCACAGGCAGATGGTCTTCAAACCCCTTTGTGACTGCAGGATTGGCTTTGGGATGCCCTTGGAAGTTGGCTTCACTTGGAGGGCTCACCTTCCTGAAAACCAGGTTTCTCCCTGTTGTCACAGACACTGTCCAGTCTCATGGTTTAATCTGTATCTCAAATGTTTATTGTATTTTCCCCCCTCAAGAAGTTGAAATCAGAAGCCACCTGCACATGGTCCTGAGTGACACTCAAAGAGGTCCTGCTTGAGCAGGGGCTGCAGCAAGTGCCCTCCAGAGCTCCTTTCCAACCTCAGCCCCTCTGGGATTCTGTGATTCTGGAATTGGATGAAAACAAACCCTTCAGGACATCACTCAGGTTGGGTTCCTGTGAGGCTGTAGAGCACAGGACAGGCTAATGTACATTTTTCCTCTACTTTTCTGCTGCCACCTGGGTTTTGGTGCAGTGAGTTGTCTTGTCTTGCATGGAACCCAGTGAGGTGTGAGGTGAAGGTTGCTGGTGGGCCCCCCTTTGTCCCATTGCTAAACCCATCCCTAGCAGCACTTTTATTTTGGTGCTGTGCCACAGATCCATGGTTGCTTTAGCTGAAACTCTCCTCACCCCTATAGCTCGTTGCCAAATGACTCCATGGGGGAGAAGCAGCAAGATCAAGGTGTTCTCACTGTTGTAACCAGAGCAAGACACAGAATGAAAGCTCTTGGGAGGGGAAATCAACATGTAGTTGTAGTAATTACATATGTGGACCATGGGCCTTGCTCTTGGATCAATCTACAGCAGCTTTTCCCTGTATTGTGGTTTTTCTTGTGCTAGGATCTTGGGGTTTTTAGCAGCTTTCTTCAGTGCTGGCATCTGAGCATGTGCCTGTGGAGGGAGATAGGGAAGAGGATGCTCTGGGACTCTCCAGACAGATGCTGACATCTGAGTGTGTCCATGGAGGAGGATGAAGCAGAGGATGCTCTAGGGCTCCCCAGGCAGATGCTCTCCTGATGATGAATTGAGAAACAGTTTGTGGCTGGGGCGAGGGGAAGGCAGGCAAAATCCCCCAGCTCAGCAATAAGGGCAGCTTTTGTTTAGCCCAGAGGAGGAGCAGAGTGGGCTGGAGGGCCCTTCATGGGAACGGTGCAGGGAATGGTTTCCAGATGTTAGGAAGCTCCAGAGAGGTGGGGTTGATGAAGGGAGAGCAACAACAGCAGATGTTCTGATGGAACAGGGGTTTATGTGGTGCTGGGGGAAAAATCCCGGCTGGGGGAAGGGTTTGCCACTGCAAAATTCCCTCTCACTCCCCAGATTCTTGGCCACAGGGCAGGAGCGACCTGGGAGGGGTTGGATGGGCAGGGTTTGGGCAGAGAAGGAGGCAGGCAAGGGGCTGCTCCCCCTGCCCGCACCCTCCCCAGCTCTCTCCAAGGGGAATGTGCCTAACGATGTTGTAGCTGACAGAAAGGACCTTGCACTAATGGCTTATTGAGTGGCCTCACTTTAACAAATGAGGGAAATGAAGATGAGTGAGAGTTTAATTACCGATCTGAACAAGGCTTTGCACAGCAGCAATGGGCTCTTGCTCCCCTTTGCCTGGCTGTGGGAGGAGAGGGGGACCCCCAGGCTCTTAGGGTGCCTGGCAGCACTGGAGATGGCTGCTTGGCCAGGGTGGGCTGGAGATGGAGCAGGTTCCAAAGAGCATCCCCATCCAAAGAGGATGACTATAAATAATAAGAATAAAAGGGAGTATAAATAATTAAAGCAGCTCATAGCGAGTAGTTCCTGAAACGTCTGCCTGATTTAAAAACTAATTACTTGGAGGGTAATCACCACCAGAAGTGCACATATTTGCCCAGAATGCTGCTCTTTTCTCCTCTTCCTTTCACTCGTCCTCTCCTGATTGCTATCCCAGGCATCGGTGCCCAGACTTATCACTCATCCACAGTGCACAATAAACTGTGTTGTACTCGTCCATCTCCCTGATTAATAACGTCATTGGAGACCTGTTCAGGGAGGAATAAATCCTCTCTGGGTAGGAGGCCAGGTGCTGGCAGGAGGGGAGGCTGTGACTGTGTGGTACCTGCAGAGCCCAAGCCCTCAGTGCTGGGAGCCTGCTCTGCCCAAAGGGCCACCTTCTGCTCCAGGGATGGGCCCTTTGGATGAGCCTGTGCTGCCCAAAACATGGGGCACCACCAAGTCACCAGGAGCCCAGGGTACCTGAGGGGGCTGTGCCATCACCTGCTCAGGGGGTTATGAGCCTTTCCTGGACCATCCCTCTCACGCACCAGCCCAGAGCATGAATCAAAACCTGAATGTGGTGATGTGGGACCTGTCCCCATGGGAAACATCTCCCTTTGATGTGCAAGCCAGGCTGCAGCAGGCACAGGCAGAGCTGGTGAGCTCAGGCTTTAATTACTGAGAAGCTGCTGCACTGCAGTTGAAAACCTGGGGTTTTTTGATCATCTTTGCTGCGGCTCCTGCAAAAAGGAGGATTTGTCCCTCCACCTCCACCCCTGTGCCAGCTCCTCACACCACCTCTATCCCACAGGGTGTTGGTCCAAAGCTCCTTCACAAAACCCCAGCAAAATCTTTTCTTCCATGCCCACAGCAAGTCCATGTTTGTAACTCTCTGCTGCAGTTTGGTTTGTATTTATTTGCCTGTGCTTGTGTCTGGTCCTGTACAAATTAAAAAATAACTTTCACCATCAGCCTGATTTAGGAGCAGCATTGCACTGTGCTGCTTCATTTAAGAAAACAGAATAATTTATTCCTAACTTCTGGGATTCAGGAGACTTCCACCCGCAGCCCACGATATTTTCTCATTAACATTACCCAACTAAGCTAAAAACTGCAATTTCATAAGTCATGCTTCCTTCAAAGGCACATTACCAGCTTTCCAGGGACTCCAAAAGTTTACTGAAGCTTAAGACATACCTTATAGCATGCAGGAATATACCAAAGTCCCTCTTCTTACTACTACTGAAACCATTTTTCCTGGAAGTTTCCCTTTCCTGAACTCTTCCCATCAGGAATAATAACCCTGCCAGGATGGCACCACAAGCCTGGGGGTTGGCAGTGATGGGCCTGAGCACCCGACCAAGCTCTTACAAACACAACATCATCATTACAACCTGCACTAACCCACGCCAGGCCCTCTTAGGTGGGGTTCCCAGCACCAAAACCTGTTGTAAACATGAGTGTGCAACACAATGTACATTTAAGTGATTGATGCTGGGCAAAAGAATAGCAGTTGAGTCATTCTTTAACAAGAGGATAAAAAGAAGCAAAGTTTTCACTGGAAAACAAAATTCTTATATCCCCTGCTCCAGGGCACATCTGGAAAAGTCATAAACCAAAACCTTTTTGGGCTTTGTAGTTTTATTTAGTGTTGGGGATTACCAACAGTGAGAGTGTGGGGTGGAGGGCTGGGATACAGGGAGATGGATGTCTCTGTGTGAGCTCCTTGTCACAAAGGACCATCAGAATCCAGGGTTTAGCAGTTATTTTAATCTATGCACCATTTTTACAGCAGGTCTGTTGGCTTTTTTTTTTCCTTTTTTTAATAGGCAAGTCACAGCTGAATGTGTCTGCTGGCAAAGTTTACAGGCTCTCTTTTTTAAAAAATAAAAATTTTCACCTCTGAAGGACTGTGACCTGAAATAACTTTGCAGAAGACAACGACAGGGAAGCAGAAAGAACCTGAGTCCCTTCTGTACATCCACGCCATTTTATACTGCATTAGCCCAAGGTTTAAACTGTGTGAGGGCAGAGGAGTGCTCAGCGAGCCCTGCCACCCTTCCCCGCCCTTCTCCTTTCCTGCCACCAGCCTCAGAAGAAAGTCAAGATTAAAATCACATTCCTAAAGCAAAATTACACATTGGAGACTCCCCGGCCCTCCCGGGAGGATCAGGGCATTCCTCTATAAATATCTGTCTCGATATGTTTAATTTGCAGATGAAATTAAGCCTGGGAAGAAAGGGAAGGATGTCTTTTCATGTGTGGGCTGTCCAGCTTTGCCTTGAATATCAAAGTGAGGCACGTTACAAAGCACCGACTCTCCGGGATTATCTAAGAAACCTTGTAGGTCCCAAGTGACGGTGGTTTCGGGATCAAAAGGTGTGCTACTTATGCAGAAAGCCAGAAAAAGCCAGTGTGGTTCTTAGATCAGCCCCAAAGAGCCAAATCTCAGGTCAGTTTGCAGAGTTCAGAGATTGCCAAGGAAACAAGGAGGCAGGTGAGGAACCAAGAAAGGTTGGGCTTTCACGTGGACTTTGGATTAAATATTAACTCACTGCAGTGGGTTATGAGGATAAATATTTTCATTAATCATGCATGTGCTCATTATGACGGTGAGAATAGACCATGCAAGCTTCATCTGCATGAGCTTTTCAACCCCAACCTCCCGATTTCTGCTCGTAGCTTTTGGTAAAACACCATTTTGATGCTCTCTCTTTGCAAAGCTTCTTCCCCCAAGCGGTTTTATTGCTTTTGACATTTTATTGGTTAGGCTTTGAAAGTACCAGCAGAAAAGGTTTAGCATGAGGATGAACAGAGAGGAGAAAACGCAGTTCTAGTTAAAATAAGGGAAGTGGGGTGTTGACCCTGACCTGGGGTGGGAAAACAGCTAGTGACAGAGGGTTCTGCTGCCATGTACTGGTCACACCTCACCATCCATTTCATTAAAAATCGGAATTTTTCCTCCTTTCCTCTACTTTGGTTGAACTTTTCAATCATCATAACTTTCTTTAGCTTTCCTTCCTTTCTTTTTTTAGCAGCTCCTTTCAATTATTTGATGCTTTCCTTTTTGTCCCAGTAATTTTTTTCAAGACTGGAGTAGAAGGAAGAGGGAAGATAGATTGAAATTTATACTAGAACAAAAAGTGGATGTATGGCTGAGAGTTTAAAACCTTATCATTAGCAATATTTAATAAGGAAAGAAATTATTGAGCAAGCTGAGATGTCTGCAAATGGCTTCTGAAAGTCTCTGGAAGGGAAGGGATCATCAGACTGACGAATGAAGATACAAAGGATTTGGAAGGGGCATCTCTAAGGACCATCTGCCCCACTATAAAGATTTATTTCGAGCATAGGTGCCTCTGAGGAAACCATTTCTGGCTGAAGGTAAGACCAGAGGTGGCATCTTGGAGGTGCCTTCTGCACCCTAAAAGAAAGCTCTGTCCTGCTGGCACCCTCTGTGTCCATCTCTGCTCTGGCACAGTTCTGGCTATGACAGATTTTCTCCACTGGCACGTGCAGAAGGAGGTACAAAACTCAATTTCAGCCCTATGGAGGAGAGGAGATGGCAGGGATACCTGATGTTGCCTTTTCTGAGCACTTCTGCAGTCTAGCATGGAGGAGGAGCAGGCAGATTTGAGGTCATGCCAGCAGCAGTAGCTGGGACATTTCCCACTGGTTTGGAAGCTCTGGTCTTGGTCCTACCCTGCCTCAATCTGTCATCTCTGGTATATTTATCAGAGCACACCACACTCTTAGTGCTTCTTGCTACAGGAGAAAGCTGATTTAAACAGGATTTTTTTGCTATTGGCAGCCAGGCCAGTGTCTTAGATGACAAACATCAGCATTGGGAGAAACGTGGGCACACTGGGCTGTGGGATGTTTGCTGAAGGCAGAGCACAGAGAGAGTAGCTGTGCCATGCTAAGGGGCCCTGGGACCCCTCCTGTGCTTGCAGAGACACTCTGATGCCTCCCTGCTCCTGCTGTCTGAGACACCTCCCGTACCTGTGCATGTCACTGTCACAGCACAAGGACCAGGGAAACGGGGGTGGCCTGATGAGCAGTTGCACAGTTGTCTCCACTCTGGTGCAAAATTAGCTTAATTGAAGAGCAGTAAGTGCCATCAGCTGCTGGTGCAGGTGCTCCACTCCTAAACCCTCCGGAGGGTTTAAAAGGAGCAGCTGTTTGCTCTTAGGAGTGATGGGAGCGGGGGAGGAAGCATTGCCTTTGGCCAGGACGTGTGGGACTGGGGGGACTCAAAGCTCCTGAGGTGGCTCTGTCCTGCTGGCAATTTCTGGGAGAGCTGGAGCTGCCAGGAGGGAAGAGGTTAGTTCAATGAGGTTCTATTCTGCTTTATATTTAAATGGAACTTTGTGTGCTCTCACCGAAAGCCCCGAGATGTGCAGGTACATCCCTGTGTGTGCTTTGCCTCGAGCAGGGATGAAGTGGGGTTTGAGTGTTTGGCTTTGATTATGCACAGTGGGATATTTAAGGGCAAGGGGGAAAAATTGTTTGTTTTCTGTCTGGTGGAATATTTGTTATCTGCAACCTGAGCTCAGATTAAGGGTTAGCTCCAGAGCAGCAGAGGACAGGAAGGCACAGGAAAGCAGAGGCTTTGAGCAGTGGCTGGAAAGACACAATTTTACCTCTGCAGCTTTCCAGGGACTGTGGTGTGCCAAAGCTGAGTGCTCTGAGTTTGATACCAATGTGGCTTTGCAGTCAGCGAGCTAATTCTGGCTGTGCCAGTTATGGTTTGGCAGAGTCTGCATTAATTGCTGGTTTCATTCCTACAAAACCAGGGTGGATGTACATGGCAAACAGGGCCCTTTAGCAGCCAGAGCCTATGCAGATACATGGTTATTTAAGCACAGCTTATGTACACATATTTCATACTGGGTTTGGAGGGTGTTTTTCTATTAAAATATCTGTGTAAAACTTGGTGCAGAAGGATATGAGAGTGTGTCTCTAAGCCTCTGTGAGTTGTGATCCCTTAATGCCAGAGTACTTTGTCAAGGATATTGGTAGGAATAGAAACTGATGCCATGTCAGGACAGTGTATGCTCTGAGCCAGCATGTTGTGAGCCCTGTTCCTTTTCCCTGGGGTCCTGGTCCCCTGTTTCTCTGTCCTGTGCCATGTGAGGCAAAGCTACCTGGTGACACAAGATTTTCCCAGTGAGCTGAAAGAAGGTGGTAACTGAAGTTGCACTATTCATGGAATCTTCAAGCCTGCAGTGATGACTGGAAAATCTTGTGTTACAGTGAAGTGCCATATCTAAAAGATTGGAGGCTTGGAGGGCTCTGGTACCTCTGTTTGCTCTTGCTTCAGAACAAAATGTGCAGTTGCTTAATGCTGCTCCCAGTGCAGCAGGGCAGGGAGGGTCACTCCCTTTGCTTCAGGGCTGAGCATTCCCCAGTTGTTGGGGCTGGTGCTGTGACAGCCCATCAATACAGTCATTACTAGGTATGTCCAGGGTCCAGCTGTCCTCAATCTGAATGATTGTGTTTAAAATGAAGCCTGCTGAGCTGGGATGGGTGGATAGGGCTGATGGGCTGGAGCAGTGCCTGGGTACCACACAACTCGGTGCCCACCCTGGCTCTGCAACCCCTTAAAACAAAGATGTGGTTGTATTTTAAACACAAGAGCTGCTTGGTGATGCTAAGCCCCTAATCAGTCTCCTCGGAGAGCTTGGAACATGGGCATGGGGGGCTGGCAATGGCTCCACAGCCACAGGTGTGTCAGGGAAGGTGTCTCATCCCCCTGCTGCAGACAGGAGCTGTTGGCCCCAAGTGGCTTTCCTGGAGAATGAACATCCCCCATCCCTCTGAGTCCTTTGCTTCTGAGCAGTGATCAAGGCACAGCTGTTTGATTTCATAACCCAAGCAAACGCTTAAAGAAAGAATCACCCCCGAAATATCGCAGGGATGGTACTTTGAGTCTTGGCCGCTTCGCCTGGGAAACAGTCTCCTCTGATTCAGCTTGTTCAAATCATCTGAACAGTGCTCAGCAAGGAAAAAAACCCTCTGTATCCTGAAGGCAAGTATATTTGGGCAGAGCAATAAGAGAGACTTAAGAGGTTTGGAGGTTACAGTGGGAAATAGCAGTTATTCCCAATAAGCAGTGTTAAATGAAGTGCTGCTGACAGTAGCCTAAGGCAGGTTCAAGAGTTTCAAGATTTGCAACTAAGAGATTAACCAAAATAGATGTCTTATTACAGGCAAGTTTGTATCTAAATCATTTAAAGTACCTTTAGATGCTGTAATGTTTTTCCTCCTAAGTGCTCATAGTATATCTGCAGCTTCCTCCTGGCTTTCAGGGACAAGCCTTGAAAGAACCCTTGATCTTGGTGAGTTTAAGACTCTCTGATGGGGGAACAAGGACCCAGTAGATCAGCAGGTTCCCATTAGATGGGAGGTTGCTTGAGCAGAGATCCTCCTGCACTGCCACCAGCAGTCAGTTTTCCCTTTCAATACAATGAAGGGACACTGAATGTTGTGCTTGTCAAGGCTCTTCCGTGGTGTTTGCAAAGGATAACTGGACAATGGCTATGCCACAAGCCCTCTTTAAATGTAATGGGAGGCCTCCTGCAAGAGGATGAAGGAAACAAGGCTGAAATGTGTGACAAGTGCCCTGCTTGTGCAGGGTTCTACACACTTGCCAGTTTGAAGGACCAGGTTGCTCCAGGCTTTCATTTCCTGCAGTGAAAGTGCAGACTCCAAGCATTAAGGGCAACAGATGGAAACCTGGCTTTTCTGGAAGCTTTTAAGGATATACCCTAACTTCCATAATCTCTGCAGGTCTGTGAGCCTGGACTTACAGGCTCACTGGACTTTCACTGGCCAAATCCCCCTTTTGTGCCACCTTCCCACATGTCATCCATCACCTTGTTGGTATGCCTGCCCTACTCATAGAGCTGAGGGGTTAATTACACTAAATGGCTGCAACAATCCAGTCCTTGAGCCCTCTGGGGAAATCAGAGGACTCCAGGGTTCCACCTGCCTTGTCCTGTTGAAGCAGACAGGACTCTGTGCCATGTGCTGGGATGAGCTGAGTTTGGCTCAGGCTTGATTTTTACCTGGCCCCAAACATGTTGTATGTTGTCATTGCTGCTGCTACATTTAAGAGGAGTCATGACAGGTGGTGTTTGCATTTCTCCTGGAGTTCTGGTGGTCTGAGAGCAGCTCCCCTTCCCAAATGAACTGTTCTAGCCCCCGAAGGGGCAGAGAGGCACTTCAGCAAGGGAAGCCTGGCATCCTTAAAATACTTGTTTTCTGCAAGTACAAGGACTCCAAGCTTATTATATCAAAATATAATTAAATTAGCTGTAAAATTAACTATTTGGAAATTCTGTTTTATTATTTTGGATTGTTTGGAAAAGGAAGACAGAGCCTGGCACAGCCCTGCAAAGCTGCTGGCAGTGCCCCTGGTTTGTGTGTGCTGGAAGCATCAGAGCTATTACCCAAGGGCAGGTGAGGACACGAGGGCTCATCCCATGTGAGTCCATTGCCACAACCCCCTCTGGGGCACTGCAGAGATCCCAAGCAGGTGCTATGCACTGGGGATGTTTTGGGAGCAGAGTTGCCAGTACAGCCACTGGCTTTCTCCAAAAGAAGCCTCAAGTATTTACATCATGACTTTCTGAGAGAGGGGCAGTCTGGGGAAAGGCAGCTCCTAGTCCCTATGAAATGTTTCATGAAGTCTGCTTTGCTGAAATTTGGCAAGAGAGGCCTTGATTCAACATGGGATTTTAGAAGTGGGAAATGTGGAACAGCTGCTATGGCTGTGAAGGAGCCAGGAAAGTAGGGGAAGGCAATGCCTGTGGCTGTTTGCTTACAGCCCTTGGCAAATGGGAGGCTTTCCTTTCATTTTAATTGGCTTTGGGAAGATTGTTGGGACCTTGGAGCCCCAAACACCATTCAGGAGAACTGAGTGGGTCTGAAAGGTACCTCAGCACTGTGGAACTGTGACAGGGATGTTGAGGCAGGGAAGGGACAAAGGGAAACCAGGAGGTGAAAACAGAAAGGGGACACTTCTGTCCATCCTTGCCCAGACTTGTAAAGGCTTAAAAGCCCAACAACCCACTGGCTTCAGGGGTGTGTCACAAGGACAGCTTGGTGGCACCCTAAGACATGTCCAACTTGCATGTGCTACCTGGGGACATCTGTGGGGCTGGACAACCCTGGGACAGGCACCTCACAAGGACAATCCACCTGATTGCATTTGGGATGAGGAGAATCATTCCTGTACAGCCTGGTTGTCTCAAGTGCAGGGGCAGCCAAGGGTGCCCTGTGCAGACCTCTGTGTCCCACTCATGGACACACAGAGTGGGGCAGGAATCCCTCCTGTAATCTCTGCTAGAGACCTGACATAGACAGAAAATCTTAGACAGGGGCTTGTCCAGCCCCTGCTCTCCTTCCTGGCCTTCAGCATCAAATTCTTTGGAGTAGGAGACAAGAAACCTGCTATAATCTGCCTGGAGGGGAGGCTTGTCCTGGTTAGGATACAGCACATTTTATCCCTTGCATTAGATGAGCATTCAAATAATTTAACAGTGGATGTTCTCATCCTTCATATGCCGCCGGAGTTGTTTTTGTGGCTCTAATGCTTTCATGACCTCAATAATGTCTTCTGCGAGTGCGTTTCTCAGGTTAATTATGCATTAAGTTTACATAAGGCTTTTCCGTTTTTAATCAGTTCTGAACCTGCTGCCTTCGGATGTGCTGGATGCACTGACACTCAGGCACAACTGGGGGGGCTCACAGCAGTGCTGCACCCACCTTTCCACCCCGCCACTTCTTATGTACCCCCTGGGGTGGCTCCTTTATCTGTCACCGTGCTACATAAGCACTCCTGAGACTTCTGGCTTTGTTGTCACCTGTACAGGCTTCTCTGACATGCACTGCAGCAAAGCAGCTCCACAAAGGAAGATGATTACTGATGTGATTCAGATCCCTTGTAGTCAGCTCCCTTTCCTCCTCTACAGGCTAGAAAAGTGTGTGTGTGCTTTGCAAGAGCCTGCTTGGGAGCTGCTGGGAGGTTTTTTTACTTAAACAGACTCAATCTGTCCCATGTGACCTGCGTGAGCACAGGAAAATGGGTAGAAAAATGGTGTTTCTCTTTCTTTTGGAGGTCTCTTTCTCTTTGCTTGCCTCTAGGTTTCTTCCTCGGTTTCATAGCAATCTCTTTTGAGCTGGATGAGCTTTCCTTCTCTCTAAGACCTTGAAAGTAAGGGTTATGGTAAGATTGCATAGAAGCATGTTGGATAACGTGATTTTCTTCAAGGCAAATGCTTCTGTTTGCAAAGTAACTTGGCAGCCTTGTGTATTTTGGATTTAGGCATCCTGGCATATAAGCCAAAGCTAACAGATATTAATTAGCTGGAGGACTGATACTGTAATGAGGGCAGTCGCTCGCATAAGTTGGCATTTTTCTTTTAAATGCAAGTAATTAAAGAAAAAGTTGTGTTAGAAAAGTCAGTGTTAAGAGATGTTATCTAAATAACACGCCCTGTGTGGTGAGAGTTGGGGGGAAGTTGAGGGAAAGAACAGCAGCTACTTTGCTGGTGTGGTGGCTGTTGTGATGCCTGGCTGTGGGGGGATTAGCCCTGTAGCTGGGGAAAAAGGAGTAAAGGAGAAGTGAGGTTTGAAAATCCTGTCAGAGGAGAATGGTGGTGAGCTGGAAGAGCTTTCCCACTGTATTTGGAAATGCACAAGGGAATTGTATTTGGAGGATTCCCAAAAAGCTAGTCCAAGAGGAAGGGATGAAGGAGCCTGCAGTGTAGACTCTGTGTTGGAGAAATAATGCAAGGTCCTGAGTGTGCAGCTTGACATTTAAAAGGGAGCCCATAAAACACCTCCTAGCCCATCACTCAGGAGGAGGTTTGTATGGAGGAGAAGTTTTGAGCGAAGCCTGTTTTGTGGCTCAGTTAAACACTGGCATAACCAGGGAAGAGGGATGTTCAGAGCCCAAGGGCCAAAGCCAGGGATAAATCTATAGCTCTTCTTGCAGCGCAGCATTCCCTTGGTTTGTGTTCCCAGCAGTGTGTGTGATATGAGGAGTTGGAAAAGTCAGGTTCAGACTTGAGATATCTGATAAGGGTGTCCTGGAGATGCCCAGAACATCTCTGGAGTGAGGATTGATGGTACGTGTCCTGTTAGCCCAGGGGGGTCTCAAGGGGTTCTGCAGCTGAATTTCTCTGCCCCTACTGGTGGTGAAACAAAGACTGTTATCTCAAGGGTGGTTGTGTCCAGCCTTGAGATAGAGAAGAGACTCTGGAAATCACAGCCAGCCCTGAGGAGCAGGGAGTCATGCAGAGAGGAGATGCTGCAGTGCTGAGCACTTCCCATGGCATGTGGGTTCTGCAGCCCACAGCTCACCTGGCCCCAGCACCCCAGTGCCACTGGCCAAGGCAGGCTTGGCAAAGTGGGCTTCCCATGGAGGTCAGGGGCTGGCCAGCCTGGGCTGCTGAGTGCCCACCCAAAATTCATCTCAGAGCAGGCTGAGCTGCCCCAGGGGTTTGCGTGATGGAGACTTGCATTTACCTGTGATGGGGAGGCTGGATGTGCCAAATCACACTGGGCACTGCAGTCATTTACAGGATTTTAACCATTTGTTTCTCTTCTCCAAAACCCAGCTGTTGGTAGCGATGGCCAAGTCCTTCCTCTTCTCTGGGTGGTATATTGTGAAGGAGAAAGTGGATGAGCAATGCAAATCAAAGCTAAACAATGTGCTTTGCCATCTTAATTTTATTTCTTTTTTTGTGTGTGTGTAAGAAGCTTAATATATTAGCTAATCATGTGTGTAAACAATCTTGATATGCAAACCGAAAAGTAGCATCCCCCCGGCGTCAGCTGCGTTGAGCTTCCCCATTAACCTCTCCAGAGCAGGAAAACCTTCTTGAACAGCCATTTCGGAGTGTGCCAAATTGATTTTGCATTCGGCCTCTGCAGTGGAAGAAGATGGCGGCGCGGAGCCGCGGGCGCCTCTTCCACTCCCTCCTCGTTTTTTTGAGATATCCTCTTCCCCCCCGTGTCTCGGGGATGGAGGGCAGGTGGGTCTCGTACCAGCGGGTCGCTCCCACCACCTGGGCATGCAGGTCCCTCTCGGTGCCTTCTCTTGAGCGAAAACAATGAAAAAACAAATTTACAGCGGCCCCTCCTTGGGTAATTTCCACAGCGCAAAGACCCCCTGCCTCCCACCCCCTTCGTGTGCATCTTCTCTTAATTAATTAATACTGCATTCATCACCACTTAATTCCCGTTTCCGTAGCACCCGAGGAGGGGGGCTGCCAGCAAAGGCGGGTGCTGAGACCGTCTAGATCCGCTGTCTTAGTGGAGGAGCTTAATTAGCCTCCGTGACAATATGGGCTCGTTTCCCACAGCCCTCTAATGGGTGGTTTCAAACTGGCTTCTCGTGCCCAGCAAATGCAGCCCCGTGTGCCCATGCCAGTCCTTGGGCAACTGTGTGCTTGTGAGGAAAGGTGATCTGCTGCAAGAGCAGCCTGAAGTAAAAAAAGAAATAATCACAAATCAGGGGTTTTTTTGGAGCTTGGTGATGGACAGGAGGCAAAGTAGCCAGGTTGGGTGTGTCGCAGGGTCTTGGTTCTGAGGCTAAACCACCCTGGGCTGTACAGGGTCCAATACACCCCTGGTTGTGCCTGTTAGTGTGGTAGGGCTCCTGGTCTCCTTTTCTTGCAGTTTTTCACCCTAAACACAACCTGTTTGCCCTTGTGGTGTCTCCTCTCCTGAAATTCTGTTACCACAACCCTCATGGGGTCATGGCAGGAGAGTCACCCAGAGCAGCCTTGCAGCACTAGTGGGGCAAAACAGCAAATGAACCAGCAAATGTGAGCTGCTGTGGTGGTTTTAGCAGAATAAAACTACTTAAGGACTGTATGGGAAGAAAGATGATGTGCTTGCCAGCACTGGTTTTATGGTGTGTGTTGGGGTTTAGATGGGTGACTATTATTTTAAGGTTTTTACCTCCCTATCTTTGAACTCTTCTCCCCTCTACAAAAAACCCCAGGAGAAGGAAACCCCACATGCCCTCACAGATCTTTTCTCGATGGGGTGGTGACCCATGGGTATCTGTGCTGTCACTTGTACAGATCCCTCCGGTGGGCACCGCATTTAAGGTAAGATGGAGAGATCCAGAGTGTGCGTGCAGGGATGGGAGATGGAACAAAAGCAGCAGATCCACCGCGGTGCCAGGTCGGGCTCCTTGCCAAGAGTGGCTGCGGCTCCCGGCCCCGGTCAGGGTGGTGGTTCCCCCTGAGCTGGCATGGCTGGTGATGCTCCTGCCCTCTCCTGTGGGGCACATCGTGGGCTGGGGCATGAAGGTGGCTGTGGGTCGGGGTGTGGAGTGTTGTGTCACCCACGCCCTTCCCACCGCTAGCCAGGACGGCGGCACCGGCGCTCCCGCAGCCCAACACGCGTGTCCCGTGTGACTCGCATACGCAATGCAGCCATGCTTAACGAGCGTGAGTAATTATGCCAGCCAGAGGGAGGGTTGGGGCGTGGGGGCCGCTCAGGCTTTGGGCGTGCAGTGGTTTTTCTTGGTTTGTTTTGGTTTGTTTTTTATTTAATTTCTATTTCCCTCCGCTCATTTATTTCCCTCCTGCCGCCCAAGCCGTGGCGTTGAGACTTGGCCACCTCCTTGGCGGTGGCTTTGGGAGGATGGGGGACGTGGGGGTCAGTTGGCACAGCAACTGCTGTTCGGGGACAAAAGGAGGCTTTTTTTCCCGTCCCCCCTCCCTTTTTGCAGCGACAGTAGCAGCTGCCAGCCAGAATAACAAATCCGTGCGACTTGGCACCACTCCAGCTTCCTTGAGGGTTGCAGAGGGATGGTATGTTGGAGGGTAAGACTAGCTAATTAATCTTCTGGCAGGGAACAATGTAATATCAGACAATTACAAAGACAGAATGAAATTGCTATAGTGGGAAGGCTGGCATATGAATTTCTCAAAGGGTCCATCCCTCAGTCCGCTGCTGTGTTACTTTACATGCAGAAAGAGCACTGACTGTACATGTGCTTTTCTGTTGTGTGGGGGGTTTTGTATGAATTGAATTGTGTGTTTGGAGGAGGGGCGGGGGGATGAACGCTTGCTCACAGGAGAAGCTTTTTGAGGAGCAAGAGAGAGAAAGAAGAGTCATTCCAAGCAGAGACATTCCCTGACAACCATCCGTGCCAAGAGGGCAGACCTGGCACATTGCTGGTCCTATCAGCTCATAGGGTTGGCTATATTTTTTCCAGCTATTTTTTGTGATGGCACTGTGGTATCTGATGGCTACGGGTTTTGGGAGGAAGATCTGATTACTGGGCAGAGAGGGAGTGGTTTCCTCCAGCCGTTCTTCATAGAGAAGCCCTCAAAGAGCTTTGGAGCTGCTGAAAGTTATTGGGGAAAAACACCCTACCAGCTCAGGGGTGGTAATTGCCGATAATGAGCTGTAATCACTGCTACCTACAGTTGGGATACGGTGATGAATAGGGCAGTGCAAGCCGCATGGTGCAGGCTCCCTGTCTGTTTATTTGCAGCGAGGAAAGAATTAGGAAAGTCTCATTTATCCTGGAGCACAGGAAAGCATCCGTGGGAGATCAGCCTGTGCAGAATTAGCATAGGAAACCCCTCCTCCTCCTCACCAGGCGTTAGGGATAAGCTAATGAGTCTCCTCCCTCCACATCTCCCTCCCAGGATGAAACTTAATGCAGTGGGATCACTGGAAATGTCATTAAAAAAAAAAAAAAAATGAAAACAGTATCAGACAAATTGTCTTTGCGATGTTATGTGTGTGTGTCTGTGCCTGAGGCCCCTGGAGTCGTGGCCGGGAGCTGCTTCGAGCCAGGGGGGGAATTGGAGCAACTCCAGCTCGGTTGTTCTTTCTCCTAAGGAATTTGAGTAGGTTTTTGTTTGGTGCCTGCACAGATCAGATGGTGCAGAGACGATGTTTAAAAACCACTGCAAGCCCCTCCTGCTGCCTTGGCTGCTGTGCTGAGCTGCCAGTTGTCACTGAAGCTGTTGGAAGACTTAGGCTGAATAAGTGGCTTTTTTTTTAAGCGAGTAGCAATGTCAAGTGCTGGACTGGCAGGCGGGGGCCCCTTTTCCAAGCTGCTGATGAGGAGCTGCACACAGCCTGGCCCTTGTAGCGTGCGCCAAAAGGCATCCTGGTGGGTGTCCATCTGTGGGTGTTTTTCTGAAGGTTTTTTAGGGCTGGCTAGGTGTCAGAAACATTTTCCATTGGGTTTTGTTGGGCATGAAGGTCCCATTGCAGGGTCCCATCAGAAGCCCCCTGGTGTGTGGCATGCAGATGTGGAGCTCCTTATCTGGCCACCTGTACTCACTCTGCCCCAGCCTGGGCTCCCTGTGGGAAACCAAAAAATTCCTTGCACACCCGAAAGAGGTGGATCCCAAAAGCCAAGTCTCTGCTCCCACCATTCACTGGAGATATCCTGTGTTTATTCTGAGGATCTCAAGTGCTCAGATGAACAATGGTTGTTCTTTCCCTGGGTACACCCTTTTGGGGGATGCAGAGCTCAGCACAGCTGTTACTTTGGTTCCTGTCCTCACCCCTCTACCTACAGCCAGCCAGACCTCCAGAGCCTGAGGTTCTAGGGGAAACTCTTTCCAGATCAGCCCAGCTTATGCACCTGAAGGAAAAGGTCTTGGAGATTTCCCGGCCAGATAGGTGGTGATGGCTCTAGTAATGCTTATGAGCAAGAGTGAAGAAATTGAAATGATCCCAATCATTTAATAAACAGCATTTCAGTTAGAAATGATCAAGTTCAGTTCCTGTTCTAGACTGTTTAAAGCCCTGCTAAGGACTCTTCCCTTTCTGGTCTCCTGTCCAAGCCCAGCTTTACCCTGGGCTCTGTGTACATAGTCTGAGTCCAGCAGTTCTTCTCCTGCATGGAAGTGGAGGAGACAATTTGAACCATTTCATAGTCAATAATTGACACCAGAGTTGTTTCTGTAAATTAACGAGTGCATCTTCTTGACTGTACTTCAAAGTTTTCACTCTATGAATCTTTTATGGAGTTCTCTACACTGTAAAACAAAAAATTCTGTAGTACTGAAATGTTACCTTTTAAAACCATAGAGCAAAAAAAGGCCTAAACCCCCTCCTTTCACAATCAGTTGACTCAATGGAAATCATCCACTGGGTCCTCCTTATGTACACACTGTGGGTATTTGCCCATGAAGATGGATATATCCAAACATGTGTGCATGTGGAAGGGCTGATAATGGTCTGGGCACTCTTTGACCTGAAGCTGTGGGCCTTAATGCTGCTGAAATTGCCTCCTTGTGGCAGGATGTGTCTCCCCTCAGTTCTTGCTGAGCCTCTCCAAGACAACTTCTGGAGTTAGGGAATTTAATTTGTAATAAATCTGCATTACAGTACAAGTAAATCTGCTTCAGTGGCTATAAAAATTAATTCCTTATCCTAAACATTATTATATAGCTTTCAAAATGAATTGACTGTGGTTGGTAGCCTAGTATGTGCCATTATTGGTAATTAGTGTAACAAAATAACGTTGCTGTAATATTTCCTGTCTCCCCCTCCCCCAGTTGGGAGCTGTTTCCTATTAGAGAATCAGAATTGCAAATGCAATGCTTGTGTGCAAGCTGCTTGCTTTGATTTTTTTTTCCCTCTTTTTAATATATAATTTTGTGTGTGTTGGAAGTCAATCTGTTCCTGTCTGTGGTTTTCCAGGAGCATTTGCTTCTGCAAAAGCTTTGGCCTGGCACAGGGAACCTCTAGAGCCTGATGCTGCAGGGGCTGGGCACTGCCTGGCTGTGCCCAATGTTCTTGGGTCTCCTCTGAGCTTTTCCTTGTGTTGCTGCTGAGATCACTCACAGAATGCTTCAGGTTGAAAGGGGACCACTGGTGGGGTCATCTGGTCCAACCTCCCTGCTTTGCACAGGATTGTGTCCAGATGGTTCTGGAATATCTCTAGGGGTCATTTACATCTCCCAGGATCTGCTCCTTGTGGCATGTCTTGCATACCATGTGTTTGTTAATAGCTTTTTTACAGTGACCCAACGTACCCTTGTCTTTATCCAGAAGCCTGGCTTGTCCTAGAAGACACGATGGATCCCCATGGAGACACTGGGGCAGCTCTGAGTCTACCAAGAGGCAGAGGGAAGGAGAGATCCCCTTTTCTGGGGCAGTTTGTAGATGAAGGATGGGCTGGGGCAGCAGTTTGTGGGCAGCTTAAGGTGTGTGAGCAGAAGGGCTGAAAGGACCAGAGAAACTTTCCTGGCCTTTTGCAACTGAACAAAGCCAGTTTTCACGCCTTCCTCTGTTGGATTGACTAAGAAACATGAACAAGGTTAAAAGGGGGATGGAAACACAGTAGTAGCAAGTCAGTTTATACATTTCTCCCACCCTGTGTGAGATGGAAGGACACTGTTGGGCAGTTTTGCTCCACAGCTCTGCTTTCAGCTTGTCCAGTGCCACCCTGCCTTGGGCTGCTCCTTCCCACTGTGGAGCCAAGAGTTATCAAGCCCCAGTGCCCATCCCAAATGTCCTGGCATAATCCCTGAGGAACTCCCATACTAAACACTTTAATGGTGGTGACCAAAACAACTCCTGGCATTTAATTTGTGAAGTGTCCCATTGGATTATATTTTTTCCACCTTCATAGGTTTTGGTTTTGTTGGTTTTATTTTTTTGTTTTTTCCTCAGGAATTTGCAGTCTTCAGTGTTGCCTTTTGAAATACTCTTCAGCATCCATGTGGGTTAGAAACTTTATTATTCATGGAATCATGGACTGGTGTAGGCTGAAAGGGACCTTGAAGGTCATTTAGTCCCAACCCACCCACCATGGGACACCTTCCACTAGACCAGGTGCTCCAAGCCTTGTCCAACCTGGCTTTAGGGAATGAAAGCTCATATTCTCCTGTAATTTTCTGACTCTGGGACCTGGTATTTTTCTATGAAATGACCAATTTTAAACTTAAGCTCTGCAATAAGAACCTGGGACCAGAGAAATGGGAAGCTGTGGGGAGGCTGAATTCTTTGTGCTGTCCCCAGCAAGGAGTTATCCCTTGGGTTTTGATGATGTGACAGCTTCAGAAGCCTGGAGATATGCCCTGGACTCACTCACCCCATATATCACAGCTGAAAAATGTAGAAACTAAGCAGTAAAACTGAGTAGGAGATATATTTGCCATCCTGGGAAACATTCAAGATTTAGACACAGAAATAATAATAATAATATCTATCATTCTTGGCCCAGATGAGGATGGTAAATCATCATTCCAAAAATCAGCAAGTTACAAAGAGAAAGAGCTGTGCCAGCTGAAACCTTTGCTTTGGTCCAGGCTGGTTTGGTAGCTGAGCCTGGGGTTTGTGCTTTGGCTGCAGTTGGACAAATGCAGTTGGCTTAAGCTTCAGGATCCAAATCCACTCTGAGCTGAGGGAGGAAAATAAATTGCCCATTGGAAGTGATGGAATCATGACTTTAGGACTTTCTCCAACTTTTTTTTTCCCCTTAGGTCGAAGGATATTGAAGTGAGTCAAACCAGGATTTTGAACTGATACCTTTTTTTCAATATAAACCCCCACACTGGTACCAGTAGGGCCACTGGGATGCCTGAAGCCTCTACCCCATCACTCTTGTGGCATGAGAGAAGTGCTTTGGGTGCTGTTGGCACTGGCCAGGAAAATAAGGATATTTTCTTCTTTTTAATTTCCTTACTGAAAGGTCAATATCACAGGAGTTTGTCTGGAATTAGACAATTTTAAGCCTTTGACCATTGCCTCACATTATCTTGTTTTTGTAAAAAAAAATTACTTTTCTGTAATGTCAAACAGATCTTTCTAACAAAGTTTGGTGATTTTTTTTTTTTAAATTTTCTTCCTGTCTCATGTCACTGGCAGCCAAGTTTGCTGAAGTCTTTGTGCATAAACTTCAAAATGTTCAGCTACTTCATCAAAGTGGGAAGTATCTGTTTGTCTTCATATGCATATTTCTGCATTTATTCTCAGTTTTCTTCGTCTCAACCCCAAATTTCTCCCTCACTGTTGCTCAGCTGTTTCAAAGGACCCCATTAAATATATTTCATCTTCATTCTTGGTGTAAGCCAAATATTTCTGAATCTTTTTAATGATTCATATAACTCTGGAAGAGAAAAATTAAGCAAACCTGTAGCAAGTTAGTGTGGTGAGTGAGTCCTTATTGGTGACAACAGAAAGAAGATCTCCACTTTGCACAAAAAAAAACACTGCAAGTCTTGATTTCGCAAATGAAACCAGTTTGAGGTTGAAAAAAAATCTGGGAAAAATATATTTTTACTCAAATTAAATATTTAATTTCACTGGAATCAAAGAATTTCAAACATATTTCTTTGTTAACTTAATATTTTATGAGCGAAGCCTAAAATTAAACATAGAGTTGTTTCTCTGGGGAGAAAACAGAGGTTGTTTTTGCGTGTTTTAAAGAAAAAATAAATCCATCTTGTAAAAGTACTTTTTTTTTAATTCTACAATGGGAGAATCTCGATATGATGTGACAGCATCCTTTGGAGAAAGAAGGCTCTCTGGGTACCAGATCTCCAAGTGCTCCAGGGGCAAAGATGAGTGTTGCTGCCACAGTGGGGTCTGGAGGAAGGTCTTTTATAAATTTATATTTTTTTCCTGTGAGGTCTTGCTGTAATAAATGTGGATAAACAGGTAAAACCAAGCTGTGGCTCTGGCATCTCCCAGCCTCTGTGTGAAGGACTTGGCTCTTAGAGTGTTGAGCACAACCCAGTAAGAGAGTGACATGTGTGCCAAGAAACCTCCCAATTTGCCTAATTTTCAATTGTCCAAGTGTTTTTGCTCTATTTTTCTTGGTGTGTACCAAGGAGGAAAGGCTTCTGACAGATCCCAAAACACAACAAGGCAGGGTTGGGCCATAGCATCAGAATTTTTGTGTGGCTGCAAGGAAAAGCTCTCTGCCTGGGTCTGTAGATGCATTGATTTCTTTGCTTGAATATTTAGAACAAGGAGGTTATGCTTTATTACCGTTATGTAGACTGCTTTCTAAAATCCCAATGATTTACAGCACAGTTCGTGGTCTCTTGTCTAGAATTTCACTGTGGTGACTGAAAATCTTGGCTTTTTGGAGCAATAATAATGGGCCAATGCAATGAACTGCAGGACCAACACAATGCAGAGTAGTTCTTTAATATGGGTCATTTATGCCTGTGCTCCTCTAGTGCTATTTTTCCTCTGCCGTTTGGCATATGTGTGTTTTCTCTGTTTTCTCTGACTCTAAATCATTTTGTCTGCAGAAAGCTTCCACTTCTGCTGGGAGATTTGTGGGGGAAAAGCAGCCACACTTAACCTTTTGTTTTCTTCATTACATTTCTAACAATATAAATAGTTTGCTGGTCTCTGGTAAGATTGCTGCAGTGGCAGAAATAATCCTGTTTCTGAGTTGTGAATTCTCTGTCTTTTCTTGCTGGTTTCCCCTGGTCAGCACAAAAATGGGTGTAGATCTCCCAGACAGCAAGGATGGGAGTCCATGATCCTCCTCCCATTGCCAAGCTGAGCCTAATCATGAGAAGAACATGGGAATGAAGATGAAATTAAAGTTATGCAGACCCATGGCTTGTAAACACTCCAACATCTGCCATGGCTGCAGTGGAAAGTTCAGATTTGAGGGGGGAAAAAAGTCAGGTTGAGCTTCTTTCACTTCAGACAGGACACTTTGAGTGGTGCTGCCTCTGTCCCCCACCTGCCAGGGAGCAAGACGTGTGTGCTTCCCTCTGCTCCAAGCATGAGCTTCCAAAGGGAAGTGATTTCCCGGTATTTTTTGCTGATGTGGAGCCACCCACTGTCACCTCGGGCAGTGGCAGAGCAAATAGCACTGCCGGAACAGGAGCAATACAAACAATTTACTATCCTGCTGCAAGGATGCTACAGCAAGGCCCATAAATGGCCACATAAAGGGAATCCGGGTGGGAGCTGGGAATACATTGACAAACACAATTCTCCCTTAATTTAATAGAACGGTGCATTCAGCAGAGAATATATTGTAAAGCGCTCTCAGGTTGGATGGCCTCCTATTGTGTCTGGCCTTTGAAGTGCTGATTAGCTGGGCTGGGAACACGCTGATAAAAAGTTAATTTCTATTTGCTGTTGCTTTGTAATTGGATGAACACGAAAGCAATTAAATATTAAAACATACAAACAAATAACGAAGTCACTGTAATTAGCCAAAGTTTGATCACTGTCATATTTATTTAGGAGGAGATGATACGTCTCAGCAGGTGACATTTTAAATACCCTTGGCTGCTTTGGTGTTGTCTTCAGAGAATGCTGAATAATGTACGGAGGATTTAATTAAACCCCATTGTAAATCAGCTGTGATGACAGGGAAGTGACAGCCACATGTTGAAAAGAGAATTAGGCTGCAGCAAGAGAGATTAATTAACTATTTTCTACAGAGTTCAACCTAAGGGTTGTGCAGGGAGTTTGTCCGAGGAGGAGAACTTGATTTTTAAGTTGTTCCACTTGAGGTTGGAACTTGGTGTGGAGAAGGATGCTCTGTACTCAGAGGCATTGCAGCCCCTTGAAAGGGTGGCTGGGATTGCTTGTACACCTTGGGAGAGGGAAACTGAGGCAGACAGAGCTGCAGCCTGTGGCTCTCACCTCCCAGCACCTGGGCAGGATGGTCCCAGCAGCTCCCTTGGGTAGAAAAGAATCACTGGAATCCTGAAAAAATCCTTCTTTGAGCATTTTATGTAGAGCACCCACAAGGAGCTCTTTGAGGTCAATTCAGCATTGGTTGCCACCTAGCAGAAGTTACTCAAGGCTTTTCCTCCTCTCTTCTCCTATCCAGAGACAGTATTGCCAGTATTATGTGATGGTAAATGTATTCCCAGCTGCCAGCTTGGGATAGATTTCATTCATGTTTATACACCAAAGGGAAAAAGAGCAAGCCTAAATGTAACAGTACGGGAGAAAGTCAGGCTGAAGGATTTCAAACCAGCAAATTGGAGTGAAAACCCACAGACATTCCCCATGTCAGGTTTTCCTGCTGCTGTACTTTATATTGGGAATGTGGTTACAGACTTGTGAACTCGAGTTTTGAGATGAAACTATGAAAAAAAACTAAATGGCCTGGGCAGTGGAGCTAAGAGGGGTTGAGCAGAGAGAGCCCTGCAAGGGGAACATGAGCCACACAAATGGGTCTATGGGATGGTGCTGTGCTTTGGGAAGGCATGGGCTGATTTGGTCCCTGATTGACCCATCCTGTGCATTTCCTCTGACAGAGCTGTCGCTGATCTCCATGAACCCAGGGCGAGGATGAGCCTGGATGGCTCAGTGTGGCCAGGCTGGTGCAGAAGAGGCAGAAGTCCTTCCTTCACAGGTAAGATGCTGCCTCACCTGGAATCACATCATATGGGTGAAGCTTGTGCTGCTGGAGATGATGATTTGCACGTATGACTTTTCATTTCAAAGCCTCCTTCTTCCCTTCGTTTACCACTGAAAATGGGGAGTAATTGTAGACATTGCTAGAAAAAGAAATCCATTCTGTTCCCAGGGGTGTAAATTAATTGATTCAGCCCAGGAAGAGGACCTGGGCACTGTTACAACCAGCTCCCTGAGGACATCATCTTGGTGTATGGGTCTGATCAAAAATGCAAATAAGATTTTAGGAGGAGTGAAGAACTGGAAAGGATGGAAAGTAGAAAGAAAATAAAATATTGTCATGATGTAAATGAGTAGTCCTTTCTCTGAAAACAACACAATATATTGACTTCTTGTCCTCAAAATGGTCTTGTGATTCTCCTGGGTGTGCAGAACAGAAAGAAAATAGTGATCAGGGGCTGGAAACGCCCCTGTCAGGGCAGAATGAACAGCTGGTTTTGCTGAGCACTGGGTTGATGAGATGCACCAACCCCAGGGCAGGGACACTGAAGCCCTACCTCTATAGAAAAGGCTGTGGGGATGTGAAACAGCTCAGTTTGAGCCCCACACTCATGGGCAGCCGCTGACTGAGCTTTTCCTTTCCTGAGTGGCTGTGGAGGCTACAGCTGATTGATGTCAGGGCTGCATGGGGAGCAAGAGGTGTAAGAAGAGATTTATCCTTTCTTCTGCCCTCATCCATGACTTGTTGAGTGTGTTTTGGGTGTCATTTGCATCTTCTGAAGCTTAGAGAGCTGCTGTGGCAGTCTGACTGCACATCCTGGCACCATTCCCTTGGTTTAGAGTCAGTGTAACTGCCCACATGGGTTGGCTCATACTGCCCACTGAGGCTGGAGAACAACTTTTTCCTCTGTACCCACTGGACAGGGAATATGGATGAGCTTTTTGCTGTCTTTAATAGTGATGCATTTATGGGTTATTCCTAATCCACAGGGACTATTATTCTTTGGTGGCAGGATCCCAGTCTGTCCGTGGTGCTCCTGCTCTCTCCTCCTTTGATGTGTTTTTGCTGTGATTTCTGATCTTCTAACCCAAGCCTTCCTCTTGCCAGAGGTGTGTGAGGAAGGGTTTTGTGGTGGGTTGTGTTATGAGGAAGGCATGGTCTTTGGGGTGAACCACAGGAAGAAAGTAATTTTGACTGCCCCGAGCTGCAGCAGTTTTTTAGGATGTCTCTCTGTGGTCCATGGTGTGAGATGAGCATCTTAGAGGGAAGGGCTGCTCCTGAGGGACTGTGTCTCTCTGGACCTAGTGAGGCAGCCTGGGTGGCTGCAGCAGTCTCAGATAAGATGGGGAGCAGCTTTATCTCAAATGAACCCCAGCACTGCTGGGCTCCCAGCTGGCAGATGGGGTGGGGAAAGCTGGGGACTCAGAGCTGAAGGTGAGGGCTGTTGATGTGGTGCCCAAAACACTGAAAGGTTTGTTCCTATGACTCTGAGAAATGGGTCCTTTTTGCATCTTGAATTGAGGGTACCCTTCTGATTTTAAACTGGCTGTGGCTCAGTTCCCCATCAGTATGAGAATAATTCCACCCCTCCTCACAGGGTTGCTCTAAGGCAAATTAATGTTTGCAAACCACTTGGATACTATGATAATAAATGCTGTGAAAGCCCAGGAGAAAATTAATAGCTCATTATTTAGCCCAGGACTTCAATAGCATGCCATACCCAGGACACAGGACTACATATTGAATGATGAGGATAAAGAAAAATATTGAATAGCTGCTCATTAAGAGAGCACTATCCATCTGGTGTACGAAAGGGGCCTTTTCCTGCAGAAAAAGAAGTGGTCCATGATCATATTATTACACTGTGTGTTGTGATACACCTATACAAGGGGATTGGGCTTGGGTTATCTGTGCAGTCTGGATTCTGGCATTTTTCAAGTGCTTGACTGCAACCTGACTGCTCTTTTAACACTGGGGTTGGCTTTAATTTACAGCAAAGAGATAAAAATGCCAGTAGATGGCACTCAAGAATATGGACCGTCATTCGGGGCTCCCTGAGACCAATAAAATGTGGTGTGTAGAACCACAAATGGCTTCCTCGGCACAGCTCTTCATGCTGCCTCTTTTTCTGCCTTTCTCTGGGCTGGAGTTTGGTACACAGAGCAAAGGAAAACAAGTGGGTGAAGCAGCAGACGTTGTTGGGTGATCTCTGGGCTCTTCTTTGATCTCAATTTACCCTTTGGGTAAATTTAAACCCTTTGGGTTTAAATTACTTAACAGTCTAGAAACTCTGTGCTGTGCTCTCCTCAGCTGACCCTTTTTTTACGCTTTGCTTACAGCTTGTCTGTAAAATGAGATGAGAACTTAATTTGAAAGCTGTAGTTAATTGACCTAAATAAGCTAAGAACCTTCTGTTGGCTTTTATGGTACAGAAAACCTGCATAACCCTGGCTCTTCTTAAACCTACTACGGAGCAGAGTGGTTTTCCCGGTGCATTTCCAAGCTGCTGCTGTTTACTAACAGTGATTTGTGGTGTAGAATTGTCTGGGGAGCCCTGCAATGGGAAGCTCTTGCACTCAGTGCTGATGTGCAGAGATGGGGAGACAGCACCAGCCTGGAGCAGCTTGATTTGACTGGGAAAGATGGACTGAGCTAGTGAATCTAAACTGGGATTAGGTCTGCCTGCAGACTGTCTGGAAGGTGGGGAAAGCAAGTCCTAGAGCTGCAGAAAGGTCACTTCACACCTGCTTTGGCACTTGAGTTGCCCACAGAGCCCTTCACAGCCAGATTTCCTCACTCAACGCGTTGTGTTACAGCACTGACCAAGGCAGCTCGAGTCCGGGCTGTCACTGAAGTGAGGGATGGAGCAGACCCATTGCCAGCTGGGGCAGGTGCTGGAGAAGCATCTAAATTTCCAAACACAGCCTAAGCCTGACCTCTAAGATCCATAATAACCTTTCTGTGATCCCACCTCCTTGCTGGGAGTGCAATTCAGGCTGCCAACTCCTCTGCTCTCCCCAGCCACAGTTGCCACCCAGCTCTCCCACTTGTCTCAGCAGCAGGTTTCAGCTCTGCTTGGAGGAACCCAGTCCCAGTAGGACTACACAACTCTACCCTGGGCAAGCAGATGCTCTTGTACTAGTCTAGCTTGACTCAGTACTGCTTGAAACAGCTGAAGCCAGAGTGAGGAGGACTGTGTCCACACCTGTATCAGTGCAGGGATCTAAAATGCTTTTTAGCTGCAGTTACACCATTTTTCTAATCCAGACAAGGTGCTGCACTAGGCTGAAGGATGCTCTGAGAACTGCAGAGAAGAAGATGAGAATACAAAGGGTACAGCATTAGCTTCCAGCTCAGGTACCTGGAAAACTGTGGAGCTGGGCTCTGGCACTGGGCAGGGATGGGAGACCTCAGTCTCACCTCTGAGTCTACTGGAAACCTGCTGTATGAGCTTGGTCAGACAAGAGTTAGCCACTTCCCTTGTCTGGGCTGCAGTTTTCCTCTTGTAAGGCAGTTCTGACAATAGCCTGATGCCTTTGAGAAAGCTATGGCAGCTCTGTGAATGAAACCCCCCTATTTCACATATCCTTCAGTTGATATGCTTGGGGTGGAGAGGGTGACTTGGAATGAGGCAGTAAAACGAGATCATGGGTTTAGATCCAAAATGCAGACATGTTTGGGTATGGCTTTTCAGAAATTTGTGTGTTTTCAGCAAAATCTCTAGTCTTTATGGATTTGCAGGTGCTGGGGGGTGAGGGGGCAGGTGGAGGTGGTCGCCTGTGGCATTGGTGGGGAAACCCTCTCGTGCCACAGACTGAGTGTGCTCGAGGTGTTGGTGACATTGGTTTGTGAGCAGGATCAGAACAGATTAACTGATTTGGAAAAAAAAAAAAAAACGTGTCCAGGAATAACCAATTCAGCAGTGATTTGCTGTCTCAAAACTCTTCATTCAGTGTAATGCAATGACAGCTGATGGCACTGCTTCATGTGAGGGGAGGAATGTCCTGACGAAGAATTACCAATGCACTTTTAATCTTTGACCAGGTTTTATCCCACTGATAAAAAACTAAAAGCCTGGGCTTTGAAATTGTGGTCTGAAGAAGAACAATATTGGCTGGCCACCAGGCAGTGGTTCCTGCATTTGCTAAAACTCTTTGAGCCTGACCCTTCAGCCAACTGTTTTATGCATGTCTAGCTGTATGCTGGACACTTTGTCCACAAAGCTACTGTGAGAGGTGGTATCAAAGCTTTGCTAAAATCCCAGAAGCCACACCCATTTTCCTCCCTCCCATCCAGTGGCAAATCTGTTTTAAAATGATATCCAGGTAGTGCCAGGTACAACTGTCCCTTCATTAACAGATGTTGGCTTTGTCCAGTGACTGCATTGTCCTTCAAGTGTTTTTTCAATAACTCCTGGAATGATCTTCTCCATAATTTCACCAGGCACTGGTGTGAGACTGACAGGCCTATAGTTACCACTGTTTTCATTCTTGCCCTTTCTGAAAACTGGAATAACATTTGCCAGCTTCCAGTTGACTGGGACCTCTCCAGGTTCCCAGGACCCTTGAGAGATAACAATAACATGAGCCAACTCTTTCCACACCCCGGGGTGAATCTCATTGGGTCCCATCATATATTATGTGCATTCAGTTTAAGTCCTGTACAAGTTCAAAGCCAACTGGAACCACATCCCTCCCCCAGACATGATCCTCCAGGTGTCCCAGGGTGCACCACTGCACCTAAAGACAGAGGTGAAGGAATTAAATGTCTCTGCTTTACCTTCATCCCTTTCTTTGAAGAGACCATCCAATGGGGTGACCAAAGAACCAATGGTTGGGGTCTGGGGGGAAAGCAAGAGCAGAGCCCTGCTGTGAGAGAAGCTAAACTGTCAGTGAGATCACCTCAAACCTCCACTTTGCTCAAAAAACTGAGCCAGGGCTGGTACCTGTTGCTGCAGGGAGATGTCCCTGCAATGGTAATTGAAATAATTACAGCCCACGGTAGCAGAGGGGAAATCGCTGGCCGGGGAACATCGCCTGAGCTGGCAGTCGAAAACAGATGTTCCCCACTACATTTACTCACTAAGTGAAAGTACAACAGATGCAAAATAGCATTAAAATGGTAGCAAGGCTGTAAATACAGCTTCTAATTACTGCACCAGGTAATGTCAGTCGCAACAATCCAGATTTCTCCCAAGGATGCAGGTGGGATGTATAAAGTCTTTTAAAAGATGGATTTGCTGGGTTTTTCCTCCCCCTTTAATGGCACGTAGATAAACCTGCTCACTTAGGGCAGCAGAGGAGAGCGTCATCAGCCTTCCTGCGTGGTGTATCTTTGGTAGGTGGTGCTGAGAATAACTGAGGAGATGGGAACAGAGCATCAAATACAGAGATTTGGGGATGGGGAGAGGTGGGTGGAGGAAGCTGCCTATTACTGGAATAGTGTGAGCAGGAAGGGAAAGGGAGGAGCAGGAGTGAAGAGCTACAAGAGACAGTGTGAGTGACGGGGAGAGAAAATAGCACCGAGCTGGGTGGCCCCAGCTGACTTCTTCAAAGTTCCAGTGTTTGCTCTGGAGAGGAGCAATTTGAGACCTTCTGGGCTCTGGCAATGCCTGAGTCACCTCAGTGGTGGTGTAGTAAAGGGCAATAGATGGTCAGATTCTCCTTGGTTCTCTGCTAACCACTCTGTCCATCAGTCTGATCTGGAGTTCATAACTCTGCCAAACACAGCTCAATTTCTCTCACACTTTGATAGCACTGCAAGTGTCCCCCTGCGTATCCTGAGGTTCCCCACCTCTACAATTTGGGACATGCCAAGTCCAAAGGATGTTGGTTTGCACTTCATTTCTTCCTGCTAAAACAGAAGTCACTCTTTTTTCAGAGGTGACTCGATTTGGAGAGGGTGGGAAAGGTACATTGTGTCAAGATAGTGTCATTTTTAAGGTGAAAAGGCCTTTTCAAAGTGGCTGTCTTAGCTCTTCCTAAAGCTGTGAGGATTGCGACTGTCCAGGTCAACGTGACCCATAGCTCTTCCAAATTTCCTCTTGGTGTCACAGCTGTTGGGTGCTTTGCAGCTCCACTTTCGACCTTTCCTGAGGCTGGGTGTCAGCTGTTTGATATTCAGTGTTAGCATCCTCCTGTTGGGACTTGGGGCTTGTGGAGGGACCTGAGCCATGAAGCCAACCTAAGACACCCCTCCGTGGGATACCCTGGAAAGGAGAGTGAGTGTGGGCACACCTGTGTCTGCACTAAAAGCCTGTACAGACTGAGCCAGCACTGCTTTAGCAGGTGGGATGTGTTTGGCATGGAAAAATATGGATTATAGCAAGATATTTGGAGCCTGAATATATCAGGAAAGAGAGAGGAAAATGCATTTCCTTCTTTTGCTTCCTGTCAGTGCTCCTCCAGCTTTGTTACTCTATCTGCTGGTGGTGGGGATAATGTGTAGGCATTGAAGTGAGAACCTTCAGGATAGTCATATATTACACACAAGTGTGAAGATCAGTGACTGCCTGGAGTTTATTTTGGATATTATTGTGCATTACAGATATTTCTGAAGCTGATGTTTGGCTTCTTTTTGTGCTCCAGAGCTCCCTTGACCACACACCTGCCAGCAGGCAAGCTGGAGAGGCACAAGTCACTGGCTTGACCCTGAAGGGTGTGTGAGAAAGGATGGTCCTGTTGGCTGCCTGGAGAGGGCAGGGAACACTCAACCTGCACTGACTGGGACATGCCACAGGGCACACGGTGCTTCTGGAACCTCACACAGCCCCAGGGGACAGCTGAGGAGTAGGGATGTGTCCCCACATACTGCAGGAGCTGTAACACGGTCACAAACCAGAAAATAAAATCCCTCCCTCTCTCCCCAATCAAATTAAGAGGAGAGAGCAGCAGAAAATGCATTAACTAATCAAACTGTGATTTCAAATTGATTATTGCAAATTGCCAACCATAACAATTCTTCTAATGGCAGTGATTTAAAAATAAAAAATAATAAAAATAGAGCCTCCCTTAGGCACTGGGCTAACTCTGTCCTTGCTGGCAGGCGAGGGCTGGCTGTACATCTGACCCTTGTGCAGGGCTCGCTCTCTGGCTCAGGGACTTTGGATCAGCCCCTAATCTGGGCAGGGTGGGAGCAGATGCTTGGCTTGCTGCTGCTTCTGCTCCTTCCCTGCTGGCCTGGCACAGCACAGCCTGAGGCTCTGGGCATCCTTGCTGGCAGCCAGTGTTTCTGGTGCCCAGATGCGGGCAGCAGCCCTGTGCACTTTCCCAGCAGTTTCCCTGGCAACCAAGTCATCCTGCCAGCAGCCTGCAGTGCCAGCAAATAAAACAAGATGACACTACAGCTCCTCAAAAAGGGGAAAAAAAGCCCCAAAAACCCACCCCCAAAAAAGCCCAAAGACCCGTGTCCTCCTTTCCCTGCCCCAAGCTGGTGGCCCCATCTTCCCAGCCCTCTGTTGGCTGTGCCCTTGTGCAGGGAGGAGCAGAAAGGCTGTGGCTCAGTTCAGGCAGGGGCTGGAGGGCTGGGAAGCTGGGAAATGGCTCCTGCCTGAGCTGGGAGCATGGTCCTGGTGCAATATTGGGCAGGCTCCTCTGTGCTTCTTCCCTGGCCAGCCGGGGGGTTTGGCTGTGTGTGTTGGAAGTACCGGGGGCAAGGAATTTGAAGGCACCTGAATGGCCTCAGGTCCTGATTTTGGCATGGATAACAGTTTATATTCCTTTTCTGCCACAAATATGGTGTAAGTGTTCATCACTTTTGGGACTTCCCACTCTCCTGTTGTAATGGCTAACCTTGTGTGGCCTTTGTGCTGCTTCAGTGGACCTCAGAGCCTCTCATGAAAGGGCTTCTTTGGCTGAAGGCTGGTTCAGTGATGGAGGGCATGCTGGCTGTGTCCTTCATGGAGTTACATGGTCCTGTTTGTGGTGGCACGATTAGGAATACCCCCCCCTAGAAGGTGTACGAAGTGGGTGCATGTATTGGTGGTCCATTTGTGGTTGTAAAATGAACCCTCCTTGCTGTTCATAACAGTAGGTCCCAGATCTTTCTTTTGGATAAAATGAATTGCTTTTGTTGGACAAGATAGGAAATCATCTTTTGTCTTTGTCTCTCTACTGTTCTCGTCTGAGCAAAGTGTTTTGCTCTAAGAGCGTTGGTACAAAATCCAGAGCAGTCAGTTCTCACCCTGTATTTCTTTCCTGCCTGGAGGCAGCTTTTCCAAGGACATGAGCTCCTACAGATTGTGAAAAGTAGCTCTGGAGACTAAACGTGACTGATAACCAAAAATTAAATCAGTTAAAGCCATTTACCTGTTTGAACAATATACAGGCAATGCCTCGAGCAATGCAAAGGCAAGGCAGGAACATTCTTTGGATCTGTATGATGGGCCTTCAGGAAGTTTCTGGATACAACTGAACACGTAGGGACTGGAGATCTCTAGAGTGGAATTTGTTGCTCCCAATAACATCTTCAGGACTGGATGTGCAGAGATGCTTTTTAGCGTTAAACCAAATAGTGCTAGAGAGTGTTTTGTTTCTCAGGCCATGCTGATTTTTTTTGTGGTGAGGTTTTCTCACCCTCTCTTTTTTTTTTTCTTTCTATTGGTGAAAAGCATCTCTCTGAAGGCCTGTTAGTCTGATTTTAACCAGCCCTATGTTCCTCTTCTGAACTGCTTGGACAATTCCTGTAGATTTTACTGTCTTGTGTACCTAGTTCCCTAGTGAAGCAAGGAAAGATGTTCCATATGTTATAAACAGTCCATTTCACTGTCACTTCACGTGATTTAAACCCCAGCTTCTTTTCGCTGTAAGGGTTTCTTCCAAGGCAAACTTAGTGTTACACTTGCAAGATTAAAAACCTCCTAACTTCTCCTTTCCTGGGAGCCATGGGGTGAAACTAGAGATCTACTCAGTTGCACATGCTGAGTAAAACATGTGCTTGTCAAATTTGTTTATCTAAAGCAGTTTTGCTTGGACAGATCAAAACGCTCAGCTGGTGGAGTTGTGTTTGGGAACAGAGATCCTGGTTTCATTTGCTATGGGTGCCTCTGTTTATATCCAATTGCCTTTATTAGTCCAGGAGCTCATAATCATGAGTACTTGTGCCCAGGTTGCCTGATATTCAAGCTAACCCACTGGAGTTGAATATAATCACTATCTTCTTTTGATTACCATAAACACTGGACAACAGTCATTCCCAGCAGTTGGAAAGGTTTTATCACTGTTCTTGAGAGAGTGTGTTCCTCTGGCTCAGGGACACCTAGCTAATGTCAAAAAGATAATTTCTATGGAGAAGCTTATCCTGTTTTGTACAGGACAAGTCTTGGGACTATAGAGTCACCAGGTAGGTCCTGTTGTTTGTCTCTGAGCAAGCAAAATATTTCTAAGATGGGCAAACCATTGCTCTCCTTGTCTGCTTATGCCGAGGAGCGCTTGAAAAGCCCCATTCTCTACTTTCCTGCTCTCTCTTGGTGTTCACAGAGGCCAATCATGTCCCACCAGATGCTGTCACTCCCTTGTCATATGGCTCATGAACCATGCCCTGCTCTCTGCCCAGGGCTTGTGTGTGCTCCCTCCTCAAGCTCTTTGCCCTTGAAAATGAAAGAGCAAGAGGCCAGACATGTGAAGGACAGTCAGTCCTGGGAGAACAGCTAATGAGGTCATCACCACTTCTTTTTCCTTTTTCTTGTATTATTGTGGTTCTATGATTGTAGAAAGAAGGGGGAAAATGAAGGAAAACAGAAGAGATGTGATGAAAGATCTAAAATAATAAATACAAACTTATCTGAGTGAATGGGAAGTATAGAAAATACTGAGGAAAGACTCCAAAATAGTGATTTATTCTGAATACAGAAAACAAACCCAGTGTCTTCATATTGTCCATGTTGCTTTTGCTGTTTTTCTCCTGGCTCCATTAAAACCTCAATAATATACAGGAGCCTATTAAAGGTTTCCAAGATGAAACCAAGTTTTGGTCATTATCATTAAATGGCTCTTTGGTGGGCTGTATAAAAGGAGTGAATGGTCTCACTGTGGTTCTTAGTGGAAACATGCCCACATTGCAAACCCACGGTTTCTGCTGGCCTCAGAGCAGGACTAGCAGATGCTGCAGGTGATGAGGGGGTGTTCTGGCTCTTCTGCTAACACCCCATTTCCAGGGCTAGTTCTGCCCCAGGCAGTGAGGAGACAGCAGCTCTGAAAACCTTTCCTGGGGCAATTCTTTCAGTTTTATTTCTGGAGATCCTCAGAGGAGTCTGCACTGTGGCCACTCTTGCTGCTCCTGCAGAGCTCTCTTGCCAGTCAGAGCCCAGCAGTTTCCATCTGCATTGAAGTCAGACTATTGCTGTGTATTCCCACAAGGGACCTCCCAGCAAGACCTCAGCAGTCCTTAACTCTGCCCCCCAGGGGCATAATGTAAAGCCCACTTATCTTTCTACTGACTGAGGAGGCCCCAAACATGTGTATGGGACTCACTGACTCTTGGAGAGAATCTTCTTAATGTACGAGACTAATCCCTCTGTCACTTTGCCTACTAAGATGGGGGAGCCAGATTTAGATCTGAGAATGAGACTTGCTCTACGGGATAGCAACAAAACCAGCTCTGCCTTTTGCAAATGAAAAACAGAGGCAGCAAAAGAAGAGATTTGCTGGGATCTGGCAGTTTATACTGTCATTTTCTTTGGTCTATTGCCAAACATCTACAGTCTGTGCTTGGGGAAAACAAGGGGATGAGTCAGTCTTCTGCACTCAGGTTGTTATAGGCACCTCTTCCAGGCTCTAATTTCGACTCTGCTTAGTGGCTTTGAGCGCTCAGTTCCACAATATCCTGCTGTTCCTGGGAAGACGTGGCTTTGGCCACAGGGTCTGGACATCTTCACACAGTTAGGGCAAATCCAGTCCATTAGAGTCTCAGCAGAGAAGGGAAATCAAAGTGTTCCTCAGCTGACTTCTGGGAGAGCTGCCCATTTCTGAGGCAAAGGAGCAGCCAAATTCCCCCTGCTGGAGATGTTTGCTCTCAGAAGGGATTTGGCACTGGGGCAGTGACAGAGAAATGCCAGGCACGTGTGGCTCGTGGCATGCTTGGGTTTTGGGCAGGGAGCACGGAGGGATGAGGGTGCAGGAGGGTTGGATCTGCAGGGATGTTTGCTGGCCCAGCTACAAATCCCAGTACCACAAATCAGCCCTCCAGCATCACTGGCTGGTCTGGGTTTGCATCAGGGGTCTCTGCAGTGCAGTGATCCCAAAGGGTTCTAAAAGGATAGCCAACCCTGCCCAGGGTCTCTCTGCACCCCTGCACGTCGCTGTCCCTTTTAGGAAAAACAGCTAGAGGAGTAAAATCCAGGAGGGTTTCTTAGAGATTCTTGTGCAAGCCCGTAAGCCAGCAAGGCTGTCTGAGAAGTGCACCCTCATGGCTGAGCCACCTTGGTGTGTTCAGGGCATTTTGGACACAAAAAAGGTGTCTTTTGAGCTGACACCTCGATGGCACTGGAGGGGTCAGTGCCCATGCTTTTGTGGAGGGAGGTGTTGTCCAGGCCTTGTTCTAACAGCTATTGTGGAGTCTTTGGTGTTGGTTTATTCTCAGTAAAAAGAAACATTTTTATTTTTTTTTAATAGTGCCCATGTTACATTTGAATAGTCACCAGCTGACAGCAGGAATAACGTGGAACCTGTGAAGATGCTGGTTGTCTGCACAACCTGAGCTTGCCTGGAAACCCTTATGAGAAGCTCCCTGAGTAAATACCCTGGTAAATTTGAGGAGCCTGAGTAGGTCTGTGCACTTGGTGCCCCCTGAATGCCACAGCAGAGGGTGTGCCAAGGCTGCACAGCTCTGAATGTCTGCAGCAATGCCAGTCTGCTGTGAACAAGGGAGCCAGACCTGAGGCTTGGTCTGTGTGGAGATTTTTCCCGACTTTTTCATCTATTACTCATAAAGTTTTGATGAACACATTGTGATCCAGAGAGTTGCTATTCTCTGCATAAGTCAATGTACAAGGACAAAGTTCCTGACTGGCCAACCTGCTTAGAAAATGTACCCATTCCTTTTGAGCTTAGCGTGCTTTCTCCATGCTTCTCTCTTTTTTTTACATGCAATTGTAGTTGCTGTGGATGGAAATAGGAAATTATCTCATACAGTGTATGATTAGAAATAAAAAAAGGAAGGAAAAAAAGAGTGGCATTTCTCTGTTCTCAGCAGAGAACTTTATCTGGCATATTTTATTGCAAATAGCGCTTCCAATGGACTTACAAAAAATCATTTTCTGAGCTTAGTTTCTGCTTAAAAGCAGGTCTGAATGCAAGCTGTTTTTTTAATTAACTAGGTGGTTTGTAATCAATTCCACCCTGGCAGGGACGAAAGTGGCTAATTTGGTGTCATGATTGTGAAAATACTAGCAGGAAAATGTCTCTATGCCCAGACAAAAGAATTTTCCTCAAACAAGCACTCCTGTCCAAAGCTAATTTGAATGTTAAACACAAAAGATATTAAGAGTTTTTTTGATGTTTTACTCCTGTTTGGACACTTATGCTGCTTAACTGTGTAACTACCTGTTTGTTATTGGACTGAATTAAGCCCTGCTGCATTCGTTAGCATATACAAGAGCTTAGTAATACAATCAGGCACTAATGCATTCATTTTCTACTTGACTGCTCATTCACTGAGATGTTAGTACATAGGGAGAATATGATCAGGGTGACTGTGGGATGAACTAATCAATTCATAATGAATAATCCGAAAATACAGATGTCCTCAGCACAGACTGAATTCAGCAGAACTGGAGGAGACCCCAGTGAGAGGAGGGGTGCTCAGCCACCTCCTTCCCAAAAAAGACACCTCAGGCAGAGCTCGCCAGGAGCCAGTTCCAAAGCTGGAGACTGGGTGCATCTGGAGCAGCCTTGGGCTGCCCACAGACCCCGGTGACCTTCACTGGAGCTGCAGAGATCTTTATTTGCAAGGGCTGAGAGCTGGGAGGGGAGAGCTGCCAGCTTTCCTCAATGACAACCACTCCTTTCTGTTTGCCTTTCCTCATCCCAGCCCTTGACAGGAATTTGTCATCTGTTGTTCTGTTGGGGTTTTTTTTCTGGTTCTGAGCAGCTCCCTCTTACTGGTTTCACTTTGACTTCTCTCTTGGGAGTTAATTATTATAGATAGTTCTGTGTAATCTTGCTGGCTGCAAGAAAGCTGAGCTGAGATACAGACCTGTGGCTGGGATCCATTTTAAGCCAGGGCAGTAAATACACTTGTACAGCAGTCAGAGTGGGTGCAGGAGTTGTGTGTCTCAAGTGACAGCAGAGGTTTTGAAATCTAGTTTTTTATTGCTTTAGCTGCTCTCATCCAACTATCTGAAAATTCACTTGCTGTGGGGACTGAGTCTTGTACCTTGTTTGTCACTTTTCAGTAGAAGACATGGAGAACTGAAAGGGCTGGGTAATTTCCTGAAGGCTGCCTGCATGTGTGCTGTATCTGATCCACGAGTAAGGGGACTTCTGTCCCCTGCAATGCCCCTGAAATGTGACTGTCTATCGTGGGAGTCTCCTGCTCTTGCAGGACGGTGGAAAGCAGCTTTTACAATAAAGCTGAACAAGTTATTTGCATGTAGATTTTCATCCTATTGCTTTGCACACTTTAGACACTCAGCCCTTTCAATACTGGTGGTGGCTGTTTTCTCATCCTTGGTCTAGAAAATGGTTGTTTTCATTTCAGGACCTTGGTTTCTAGAGACAATCTGAGTTACTTTGACTCAAATGTAGATGTGACTGAGGCAGTTTCCCTTCTTGGGTCTCAGTGTGTCCTAGATTTCTTGGGTACAACCAAGACCAGGACTGCTGCCTCACAGGCAGCACCCTTTTCTTACAAACACTAGTGCTGCCCCTGAATCTGTTGGTTCAGTCCCCGAGAAGGGATGTGGCAGCACATGAGCTTCTGCCTTTGCTTCAAAACAAAATAAGGTTCAGTCTGGGAATGGGGTGTTTGATGCCCAGGAGCAGTTCAGTGATCCTGTCGTGTGGAATGATTGCTGCTGGCAGAGATCCCCGTGGGTGATGGTGAGGTGATGAATGTCTCTATGATTAACCCCAAAGTGATGTGTGTAGGTGACCAGCACTGAGGTCCACCCTGCCCACCTCCCTGTGTGTTATACCTATAGCACTATAAACCTTGCAGTCCTGGGTTGCTTTCCTAGAGGGCTGCATTGAGAGATGGGATTACCCACTCTGGGTGTGAACCTGTTCCTATATGATGTTTCATTCACATTAAACCAAAAGATTTGCAAGTAAATTCCAAGAAAACTGAAATGCAGGGATTTAACTGTCCTGTCAGGTGAAGGCTGCATGGTCAGAGGAATAAAGGGCTCAAGGAGTTAAGAGATATTCAGTAAAGACAGAGAAGGTTCAGCCTGAGCTGTGTGTACATCAATGTGTGCCTGTGCTCCTGCATGTCTCTGTGTGTGTGGGATTTTTCTTCCCCATTCTTTCACCGCCCAGCGTTCTTTATTGTCTCTTGCAGGTAGATCACTCATTGCTATAAATTTTCTTATCTCCAGTGCTTTTCCAATTATGGATAACAACAGGAAAGCAGTCATTGGTTTCTTAAAGGTCATCAAGATATAGGGCCCGATTGGGAAGGGGATGACTTATGGAGTTAGCTTGTGTAAATCTGGGGAAGTTTTATGCACAAGTCAGGCACGAAATGTAAGTGAGATTCATAAAAAACAGAGATTTACACTGGCTTCAGTTAGCGGAAATCAAAATGGTTATGAAAATTTGCCATTCTCTCTATGCCTGTGTATGCAGAGGATAAGGTTTAAATGTGTTTTTCAAGTGTCTGTGGTGCTGGGGAAGGGCTGTCCTGTCCCCCTGGGGAATGGACCTCTGCTTGGCCAGAGGATGCTCAAGGTACAGAGCAGTGGTAAATAGGAGCTTCTCCCACACATTACCCTGCCAGTCATCTAGAGGTGACCTCCTCCATGCATGAGAGGGCAATTCAGTCTCCTCTGAGTGCCAGCAGCACCCAGGGAAGGAGATGGCTGGGACAGAGCCACTTCTCAGGTGACATCAGAATTACGGCTGCTGTCTCTCTTTGAACCCACAAAGTCACTGCACATCTGTGGGTCTTCAGTCCTGGAATTTGTCAGGTTTGCATGGACACATGAACCTGCCCAGGTCACAGCTGGAGTCTCCTCATTTTATATCAGCAGCCAGGGACTGGAGAGAGTGTTGGAGAGCAGCAAAGCCCTGGGGGCTGTAAGCAGGGGAGACATTTTAATCTCCAGCTGTGGAAGAGGCAGCAATCACATCCCAAAGGATTGTTTGCCTTACCCATGTGCTGAAAGTGCCTGTCACCTCTGTAGTGTGGCCATTGCTGCTGTCAGGGACCGAAGGTGACAGCCTGTTTCCCATTGCTATAGCAGAGGCCTCTGTGCATGCACAGCACAGGGAGCAGGGTGTGGCTCCACCTTGAGTGGTGCAGCCCATGAGAACAAGAGGGAAATATGTCTCTTCTATTTTATGTCCTGACCTGTCCCACAGCATCCCCAGCCATCAGGTTCTCCTGCTTCCCTGTGCTGCTGACCTACCTCTATGGCTTTTATTCTAGTTGCAGGAATTTGAAGGAGGCCAAAGCATTGACACACATCTTGTACTTCTGAGCTGTAAACTTGTGTGGTTTGTGCAAAATGTAATGAGTTACAGGCAATGGTTCAAGGGAGAAGGGGAAGGAAGGACTGCTGACAATTAGTCCATTGCAGGCTCTTAGCTGAGGCACTGAAGTTATGAGTCTCATCAGCTCAGCTACTGGAGAACCAGAGGGGACAAAGGAAGGTCTGCCCAAGAACAAGTCATCCTACCTGGAGACCTGGATGTCTGGAGATGTTTCTTGCTGTTTCCCATGGAGGGATTGATCCCTGGATGACTGTGGTGCCACTAATATCAGAATACATGGAAAGAACTTGGGCTGCAAGGGTGAGGTGATGGGGTGAAGACAGCAGAGCAGGGCATGGGCACATACAGCCTTCCTTGTGAGGTCTGCCACACAGGCCACGTTCAAACATAGCATGGGAGATAAAGACAAGGCAGAAACATTGACTTGCTTGTGTCTGTTCCAGAAATTGGTCTTGTTTTTTCAAGAAAAATGCAGTGTAGGTGGAGTTTCCAATGCAGCTGACATGGCCAATGACTGGGAGCATGGCAAGGAGCCAGAGGTATGGACATCTCTGACTACATGGCCCCTTGGTACCCAAATGTGCTGTACAACACAGCAGATCCATCTGCCCTCTAAACCCACTTCAAAACCCAGTGATTTGGAGTCAGTGTAGGGGTGTCTGGCAGCAAGAAAGGTGTTGGGAGCTGCCATGAGCCACTTAACCTCCTGACTAATGCACGAAGTCATTTCTGTCACAGCTGTCTGAACAATACATTTGCCAATTAAGTTAATTCAATCAAATCCCTTGTATCCAGCAGAAAGGGCAGAGCAAATCCAGGTGAGGGAGAGAGAACAGAGCCAAAATTCCCTTCTATGTCACACAAAAGAACAACAAAGGGCTTGTGTGTGTATAAATATTTATGAATAATGGCACTGCAGAGCCACAGTGTAATTGATGACTGGAAGGCTGGTCCCTGGGATGTGTCCTGCCCACCTGTGAAGTGATGGAGTGAGTTGGGGAACCAGCAGATGCTTTGTTCAGGGCTTCACTTCCTACAAAAAGGGTGCACTTGAAGTTTTCTGGGCCAGCAGAGGCTCTGGTCACGCTGTGCTTGGGGCTGTGACATCACTCCCTACTTGCCTGCTGTCCAAAGCAAATCCATGTGGAGATGCCAGTGCCTATCTCTAGCTTGGAGGGCAGAGGGGTGGTCATGCATGGGGTGGCCATCAGCATTCCTGTGATGTTGCAGTGTTGAATCCTCCTCTACCTGCTGAGAGTTCCCCAGGTGCCTGCAGGTGTTCTTGTAAAAATACTGTGTGTTTTCAGACTGGACATCAACACTCTGGAGGATGTGCAGGGCGTAGAGCCCATGTGGTGCAGCACAGGTTTTAATGGCCACTGACAGATCCAGTCACCAAAAGGAGTCCCAAAAGGAAGGTCTGTGGCAAGACTGGAGTGTGAGGAATATCAGAGCTGTGCCTGTTGCAAGAGGAATGTTCAGTTCATTTGCTGCAGCCATTCCCTTGGTAGCAGGATACTGTCATAGCGTGCTATGATGGGGCAGGGAAAAGCCAAATGAAACTCTTCTTCCTTGAGCTGTTCAACCCTGCTGGGCTGGCCCAAGGTTTGCCTAAATGAGGATGTGATACAGTCCTGCAGCAGGAAAGGTCAGTCAATCAGGGCTGTCCACTGCTGGTGCAGTGATGATTAAAGTGGCCTTTGGGAGGTGGTGCTGTGATTTGGCTCTCTGCCTGTCTGTCTTGCCATGCTAAATATATCCACGTGGAGGTCATGGTCAAATCCAGGAGATCCCACCTCATGCAAATCAACCTCCTTGTCTCCCAGTCTCTTAAGAGTTTGTAAGAGTGCTACTGAATGCAGAATCCCCTCTCCACACGGGGGTTTCTGTAGCATCCTGGTGGCTCTCCCCTCCAGGGACAAGAAGGGAGAGAAAAATTGTCAGCTTCTCTTTTTTTTCTTTTTGCTTTTTCCCCTCCTTTTAGGCCTTGCTGGTAGGACAAAGAATGGCAGCTGAGTGAAGATGCCCTGTCTCCAGATTGACACCCGGTGAATAGGGCCACTCTTAATCACTGCCGACGAGCATTTATCACCTCCCCAGATTATAATGTGGGGAGCAGGTGTCTGACCTGCAATGACAAAAACACGCAGTGGTGGTAGGAAGGAAGGAAATAGATAAGATGTCATTTTTCAGCACAATCTTTCTCTCTTTAATGTTCTCCTAGATTATGGGAAACAATCATGGGATGGGGGACGCCGATGTTTTATGGTGTCAGAAGGGTTTAAGGTTTTAGATGCAAAAAAAAAAAAAAGTGATGTTGGATCTAGTATATTATGGGGTATTTATAGGACACACTAAGTTGGGGTTTTTTCAATTTATTTACTTGAGTGACGAAAGATAAATGGGATTCTGTATCCAAGTACTTGTATCCAAAGGAAATGAAAAGAAACAGTTCTCCCGAACTCGGCCTCCACTTAGGGTAGAAAAGTGACATAGAAATTACCCTTCTTAGAGTAAAGAACTGCTCATGACTCAAAGGAGGTGGTAGAAATTAGTTTGTAAAAGTCTTTTCTTCTCATATTACACATTTTCTGCTTTTCTTCATCTGTACTTTAAAAGATACAAAAATCCACCAAATTTGCTGTGCTCTCTTCCACTACCATTTCTAAACAGACTCTTCTGTGTGACCCATGAATGCTGCTTTAATGCTGACTTCACTCTTCCATCACTGAACATATTTCAAGATGGAAAATGGTTTTAACTTTCCTGATGTGCAGTTTTGGGTTTAAAACCTCATCTCTCATTTTAATAATAGTAATAATCCTTTTCTGAGCTGCTTTCATGTTTTCCATCTGAAGAGCTGGCAAATGTCCTACACATTTAAGCATCACAACATCCTAAGGGACAGCGAGTGCAAGCTGCCAGAATTCACATCCAGCTCACTGCACAAATCAGAGCTGTTTGTATTTGAAACCTTGTTCTGGAGTCATTATTGCAATGTACTGATGGGAAATGGGGGACTGAGAGGCAATGGGATCTTGTAGGTCCCACAGTCTGACGAATCATAGGATTGTTAAAGTTGGACAAGAACTTTAAAATCATCACGTCCAGCTGTCAGCCCAGTATGACCACCATGTTCACCACTAAACCATGTCCTTGAGTGCCATAGCCACACCGTTTCTGAACGTGTCCAGGAATGGTGACTCCACCACTTCTCTGTGCATTCCATTCAAATGCTTTACAACACTTTCTGTGGAAAAAAATTAAGGGGAAACCCATCCTTGGGCTCCTGGGCAGGGAGAGCTGGTTGCAGGCAGAGAGCTGGCAGCTGCAGCCTCTGGCTGTGAGAAATGCTCACAGGAGGTGCTGAAGAGGCTTCAACCTTCGTTTTGTCTCCATCTGCACGTGAATCAGTTCAGGGCTCTCTGGGAGAATTTTGGAGCAGTTGTTGCTGCTGTTGAACACTGAGAGAAGAGCTTCTGCAAGAAGTGATTTCCTCCTCTGTGGCTGATTTGATTGAGATTGATTAGCGTTAACTAATTCTAGAGATAATTTGGAGCCAGAGGCTGCACAACACGTATGATGGGTCTCTATTCTCTTTGGTAAATGGCAATAAACTGAATTTTCTTTTGCTGCTTATTTCCAAGCAGTGAAGTCTCTGTGCACCCATTACACACCTTGTGTCTTGCTTTTCCCCTGACACCTGCAGTGTCTGAGATGAGTGCCAAGATCCCCATTAAGGAATGACCTCATCCTTGCCAGCACTGCTCCATGAAATCTCTCCATGCAGAGGAAAAGCCCATATGGGATGATATGGGGAAGGAAAGAGTGGCGTCTCAGAGACAAGCACCAGAGTTGGACCTGCACAACACACAAGAGTGAAGATTTCTGTAAAGGAGAGGGGAGGCAGGGGACAGAAAGGAGATGTGAATGTCAAGAGAAACCCTGCCTGGGTGTCTCTGCCTGTGCCCAGAAAGGCTCTCTCCTGTAGGCAGGAACACCTGTGTCCATCAGCACAGACTGGCAGCAGCTGGTCCTCATCCTACTGTGTCACATTTTGGTACCCTGAGATCACAAGGTGCTCTCTGCACGTTCAGATCAACCTCCAAAGCAGATCTCCACATCCTTGAAAGGCAACCCACCAGAAACGAGAGAAGTGAAGAAGAATTTACAAGCCCACCTCTTTTTGTCCTTGATAGGGTGTTCTTTGATGGAAATGCCATGGGATAGAGGCTTTTCCTGTTGTTCTACCAAAACTAAACAAAAACAGGGATAAAATTTTGGAGATGCTAGTAATGAAATTAAGGGGGTTGCATGTCTCTATCAGTAACAACCTTCTGGCTAGTAATCTGAACAGAAATAATAATTTGAAAGGGAAGATAATTGAATTAAAAAGGCAACCAAACTGGAGGAATAAGACTTTTGATGAAGGAGGGCGGCTGGGGAAAAAGTAGAGGAGGTGGCAGGGAAAGGAAGCACATGTCTTTAAATTGTCAATCTCTCAGGGCAAGGTTGCTGCAGACATAATGAGTGTCCTAGTGAATTATCTCCCACTTTTATTGTCTGTTACTACCACGGAAAGATGGGGAGGTGGGGAAACTAACTTTTTTTTTTTTTTTGAATTTGGACAGACTTAAAGAAGTGGCATCAAATTTGAAGGGCACCCAATCAATCTGTTGTCCTAGCTGCATGAAATTGTATTTCCTTGCCACTTCATATCTTATTTGCAGCAGCTGGGCTGTAAGTCATTGGTGATAACATTCTTTATTATGCAGCCGTGTTTATGAACTGTGCCTGGAAAGAGATGATAGAAATATGCAGCAATATGCAAAGGGGGGGATGTTGGGGGGAGGGGGAATAAATGCTTGTTGCTAGGGCAACCGTGGGGCTATTTTGGGCATCAAATTTTGCAGATGATGAAAAGCATTTTCATGTGATGGTTGGTCTCTCTGGGAAGAGAAGGGGAGAGAGGGCACACAATAAACCAGGAAGATAGTATTTGAGAAGGCAGTCATTAATTTTTTTCATATATAAATACATATATAGTTTCAGCTGTACTGAAAACGCCTTGAAACCAAAGGAGTCGGTACCTCTTAGTTAGGGGGAAGGAGAGATATTTTAGATAACTAAATGGGAGATGGCATGCTGGTAATTTGGGAGGCTTTCCTACATCACTTGGCACAGTCTAAATGCAGCCAGTGCTCTCCGAAAGCGCTGCCTGGGTCACACTGGTGTCTGCAGTCACCCCTGCTTGTCCCTGGTCCCTCTGGCCACAGGCAACTAACAGCTCTTTCCCCCCAAAGCTGTCTCCATCTCCATCCCAGTGGAAACTGAGCCAATTCATTCACAACCTTCCCTGTCACAGGTTAAAAACCACCAAATTTTTGAAGACTGTTCTTGACTTTTGCAAGGATCTAATGATACTGATACTTGATACCCCTTAAAATCCATATAAAATGGGAATTGCTTTCAGGCAGTTGCCCTCAGTCAGAGAGCCCCAATGTGGGGGATGTGAGGTGCTCCCATTGTGTTGACATGGGGGTCACAGAGGGAAGGGCTGGATGTCCCCTCCATGCACACAAGCTGTTGGAGAAGATCCTGAGCACTTTCAGGGCTGAGTTTTAGGCACACAAGCCAGTCTGGACACTAGATCTTCATGCCCTGTCAGTGCTTTGAGCTCAGGGTAGTACTGAGGAGTTGTCGGGGCCAAAGATGCTTTTCCAGAGCAATCCCAAGTTTCTCATTATTATCCTGTAACCAGAGAGCACAGGTGAGTCCCAGCAGAAGGGAGAGGGGTGAAATCACCAGCATTTGCCTCAGCTGGGGCCAGGGCAGATCCTCAGCTGGTGAATCCTGGATGGGAAGGGACAAAATGACCTCAATCTGGGTTTTGTACCTTCACCTGGTGAGCCCTCAGAGCTATAAGAGGGCAGGAGAAGAGGCAGAGTGGGGGTGTTTTGGAGCAGGATGGGAAGCAGTGTAAGGATTTGTCCTCATCTCTCAGCTTCGCAGTCTTTTGAGTGTCATGTTTTATGCTCTCTACTGTCTCTGCTGCACTGATGCTTCTCTTAATTTGATCTTGGTGGAATTGCTCCAAGCAAGAACAAGCTCATGAGTGTTGTTTGCAGCCCCTAGATGATGACTGTTGCTCGAGCCATTCTTAAAATCCTTGGGACTCTAAATATATTGGCACATTAAGCTGGTTAAAATGAACTGCGCATGTTTACAGCAAGAAATCTATTTCAAATGCGATATAATGTGACTCTCTTATTGCTCTAAAGTTGTGTTTTTAATTAAGTAGTTATCAGTGGCAGTGAGATTCTTCTTGAATAATTAAATCAAGGTAGTTTAGTGAGTAATTGTAAAGCGAATTGCTGAGGCCATCAGGCTGCTGTTGAGACAGTCTGTTTTCTTTCAGAAAATTAATTCAAGTGACGCGTGTTGCTAAGAAAGTGGTAGCACATTGTGCTGGGTAATGGGCATTTGTCTTGGAATGCTTTGTGTCTCAGCGCTGCTCCTTTCGAATTCTGCCTTCCCAGCTTTCGGTTGTCTTCTCCAGAAACAAATGCTGATGACTTCCCACTTTGCATGTTCCCTTAATCCTCTGCCCTGGGTAGTTCAGCACCGAAGGCTGAAAAAGGAGTGGGCGATAATCGAGTTACTAAAAGACATAAGCACAAACCTGGTTCCACCAATTCTTGGGTGAATAAAGCAGGACTTTCTGGGTTGAATTTCCCAGCTTTCGGCCAAGGCAGAGTCGAGCCAGGCCATCTCTTACACTCTGGCATCTGATTCAGAGTTTTTGCTGCTTGTATCTTAATCCGGTGTTTAAGGTGTCTCGCTTGGCACGTAGCAATTCTCTCGCTGATAGATATTCTGAATACAAACAGCCAGCAGATATCTTCCATCGTATTAAACTTTATTTGCCAGGAGATCAAGGGGAAAGCCCCTGTGCAAACCCGACGGCAGAGATGCCCATCCACATGCACAGTGAAGAAAAATCAGTCTACGCTGTAGAAACAATATTTTTGATACTTTATTCGTTTGTTTGTTTGTTTTTAGAGCCTTCCCTGTGTTCTCTGAGTAGCTCCCCTTGCTCTGCCTAAGGAATATACCCAACAACATAAGCATTACACAAACTCTGAGGAAGCCGAGCTGACTCTGGAACAGCTTGTTGATATTTTTCAAAGGCAAAATGAAGAATTAAGTGAGAAGGGTCTGGGCGCCCTCCCAACGTTATCCTCAGGCATCAGCGATCACACAATAATTTAACAGCTGGGGGTTTTTTAGGGTGTTTATTCCGTAACCACAGAGCCCACAAGGACTGAAGGGATACTGATACCTTGCAGAACGACTTCTAAAAAGTGGGATTTTTCTAAAGCGCCTCAATAATTTAGGAGTTCAGCCTTATTGAAAAGCATTCAGGTACCTTTGGCAATCCCATTCAAGACTCTCGGTTATGCTTTACGAGGCTCAGCCCTCAACGGGGACATCATTTCATGCTCTAGGTAACAATGTAAAACTCTGTGGTTTTCAGCACCACACTGACTTTTCACCAGGAGGACGATTTACAGAGATTGTTGCTGTAGCTGACTCCATTCCCCACGACTTCTCTGGAGCCTTCCCGCTGTCACCTCTGGCTCGTCCTCAAAGCTTCAAGGATTTCCTAGAAGAGATGGGGAAGCTTTTCTGCAGCTCCAGGCTCTGCTCTCGAGGCAATGGGGGGGGAGGGGGGGGAGTGCAGAGAAAAAGGCTCTTTCTGCCTGTGTTTGTAGCTCTAAAATAGAGATACTGGCCCCACAGGGATGAGGAGGAAGCTTTTGGGGGGAAACAGAGGCTGCAGAACTGCAGAGCATCCTTAGGTGTTCGTGGCTGCTCAAGTTTTGATGAAATGTCAGATTTAAAGAGATTTTAGAAAAGCTGTCCCACTTTTTGCTACAGAAGGTGGCAGATAACTCACGTTTTTCAGTCTCTTTTTTTTTTTTTTAAGTGAAAGTTTAGACAGGAAAATAATGTTTTTACTCTTTAAGGCTTTTTTTCCTGTGTGTTTTCAACCACTTAGTCCCCCAAGAATAGTCTGAGTGTCTTTTGCCACATATCCATGTCGGCCCTGAGAAAGTGGAAACTTTTATGTCATCTTTTCTGGTCTCTCCTGCACTTAAGTTACCAGAAACTCTAAGCACAAAGCTGAAACCCTCTCTGTTCCAATACTTACACTACACAGCACACAAACAGGTATAAAATTCAGGAATAACATGAATTCAGGCTTTTTAATATATTTTTTCCAGGACATGGAAGATTCTGCCTGTGAATTTAACACCAAAGATAATCAAGATCCGGGTGACAGAGAGGTCAGTCTTTTAGCTTTGTTTATTCCAAGACTCAATCATGTTTCTTAGTGATTGCATAGATATTTTATGCTTTACGCACAAAAATGTGCACTCTAGTTGCCAAAAATTAGTCTTTATCATTGCTGAGATGAAGAATGACTGAGGTAGCCAGAATGGGGTCATGTTTTTGATGTGGATCTCAGATGGAAAATCCAGGTTTGGCTTTACTTGAAACCCAGGTTTAAGGTCACACTTTGTGACAGGGTCTTCATATAGATTTTTGGTGCAATATGTGGAAATGGGTATAGGCATCTTGGGCTGATGTTTGAGAGTGTAAATCTTGTCTGTTCTGCACTTGCAGATCCCTGGTAACACACATGTTCCTGCTCCTTTCTCATAACGGAGCAAAGAAGGGGTGTTTTGTGACACTCTGTGTGGTCTGCAGGTCCTGTCTGGAGGAGGACAAGTATAAAAAAACAAAGAAAACCCCCTTGTAAATATTTGTTTAAATGTTTCAGTTTCACTGTTTCTGCTCCATGTAGGATGTGGAAAGGCCTATTTAATCTAAATATTGACAAAAGTGATGGCTTTGCCATCCAGCATTTCAACATAGCCACTTAAACGGGTTTTTTTTCTTCTTAAAACAACCTTATTCATAACAGAGGAGCGTAAGTGAGGAAAAGAAAGAAAAAACATGCATTTTCATGTGCCAGTTTCTATCACCTCACTTCCAGATTTAGTTTGCTGGTTTTAATCAGTTCTTCTTCCCTAGAAGTCTCTTTAGCTCTTTTGTCAAGGTCTGTTTCTACACGTGCACTGGTGTTTGACCAGCCTTCCATTAAAATAGGCTGCATATCAGGGCTTCTTATAGCATCACTGCAGGAGATTTTAGGGGTTTTAAGGAGTACTTGTTTGTGTATATATATTTATACCTATAAAATATGCAATATATATGTAAATTATTTAGATATTTGTTTTTTAGCAACCTAAATGTCAGTCCCAAATCTGTCAGCTCTCTATCCTGGCTATTTCGTTCTCACCCTGGAGAGGAACAGTGTGGATACCCCTTAGCAGATGCCTTTAATTGTTGGTACCAAAGCCCACAGGAGTTCGTTGAAGTTTGGATAAGATATTTTGATTTGACGATAAATGAAGTAGAAAAATCAAACAAGTTATCTGAAGGCCGTCCCTAGGCAACAGCAGCACAGCCAGAGCATCTGCTGTTCCCTACAGCAACAAGATGTTTCTAAAAAAAACACAGTGAATATCAGAAATCGTTACTGAAGTTAAGGATTGCCCCAGCAGCTGCAGGACTTTGGTTAAAACACCTCCCAAACAACAAAACACAAATACACAAACCCCCACCTTGTTAGCTCAGAGAACGGTTCTCTCACTCCAGTGATGCCCTGCAGCAAACAATCCATGCTGGGGAAGTGCTTTTGCTCTTCATTGTTTTTACTGCCGTGGACTGAGCCAAGCTCTTGGTTTGACACTGTTGCAAAGCAGACAAGGTGGTTTCATGGCTCTGAGTGTAACTTTGGTGTATGGGAAGAGTTGAGGTGAGTCGGTGCTGCCGAAGGACTGTTTTCTCAGAGGCCTTGGAAAGAGAAACTGCTCATTGGAGCTCAGACCTCTGTCCCGTGTGTCAAACTGTGTGTCAATCACTGTTGAGGAGGTTCCCTGTGAGATGTGCCTTTTTCACAGGCAGATGCAGGCAGAGTTGGTTGCTCCAAGGAGAAAAACTGCATCACATCTAAGAGAAGATTTAGAAGGCAAGAATTGCTCTAAGTCATACTTCTTGGTCACATCAGCATGAGAAAAATCTCAGTCCCCAGGGTGAAATCAGAGGGTGCCTGCTCTGGGGAGGGAGGGCAGGCATTTGAAGCAGGACACAGCCCTTCAGACTAAGCAAATACCAGTTTTATCCCTTGTGGATACTCAAACCTCGTGGGTATTGCAGTGTGTGCTTGATTTTTCCCTAAGACTTTGCTGCACGGCGCTGGAAGGAGCCTTGAAGGGTTGCTATAACTCTCCTCTCTACTCCGATGATGGACCAGCTGTGCCTTTCCCTATAATTTCAGCTCCTAATGCCTTGTCCAGGTTCAAGGGGGCTCAAACTTTTGCCTTTTAATTCTGAGCCTGAAACAACGGCTGAGCTCTTGGCCTCCCATCAGGGTGAAGGAGGTAACCTTCCTCCTGGTGGTGTCCTCATGAATAATTCCATCGCTCGCCCACTTGATTTCAGGTTTCCCAAAATAACTGACACTTTTCACACTGAGAGCAAGCAATCCTGGGGAAAATAAAATACATTAAAAAGCCTCACCACCTTGAGGGAGCCCTGAGTGAGTTGGTGATTAAAAAAAGAAGAGGAGGGGAAAAAAAAAAAGGCAGAAGAGATTCCAAAGGAAATTTTGAGAGTTGATGGGTAAAACATCATATCCTTCCATCCTCCAATTTGCTTTTGGTAGCTTCTTTTGGAATGTGACTGTGAATCCACACTTATGGGAGCTGCATCCCTGGGAAGATGGGGAGGGATGACATGGGTGACACTCTCAGCACGGCTTGATTTGCCCTTGGGATCCATCCCGCCTGCCCGAGCAGCCTTTTCCCTTCAGACAATTCAGAATCTCCTTTCCGAGTGTGACTCCCCTCTTCAGATGTGCCGTACAATGTCTCTCCACTGGATACCCACTGCATGCCTAATTTTTAACCACTCTGTCTGTCAGATCCACAAAAGCTGTTACTGGAGGTGTTTGCATAAAAGAGCTCCACTCTAGGTATCTGAGAGCAGCTGGCGATGCTCTAGACAGTCTCCAGCAGGGCTGATCCAGGCAGGATGCTTTAGTCTCCCTGGCTTAATGGCTACGTGTGGTTCCTTAATGTGCCCTCCCCCTCAATTGCCTCCTCAATTAGCATGCAGAATGTGTCCAGCCTTGGAAAGAAAAGAAGTTTGGAACCTCTTGGATTCAGACACGACAGGTTGTGGTATTATTGAAAATAAAATGCAAATCTGGCGTAGAGATACTGGAGGAGAGTGATCAGCCTTGGGCTCTCTCTGGCAGCACAGACTGGGGGGTGTGGGGAACACAATGGCCTCAGCCCCTTAAGCCCAGTCTAGATTTATCCTTTCCTGAGGTGAAGGCTGTTCACAATAGTTTCATCTTGTTTGCATCCCAAATAACAGCCCTCAAAGGTGGTTTAACCAGCTGGGCAATTCTGGTGAGGAGCAGGACTCCTGTCATACACCAGTGGTGGCTTGGGGACATGGTTCAGTGATGGACTTTGCAGTGCTGGGTTAACAACTGGCCTTGCCAGGTCCTGGAGGTCTTTTCCGACCAAAATGATTCTGTGTGCACTTGGTTGTTGCAGTAGAGCTCAAAATATTGGATTGCCAATCCATTGAAAAGAGCTAAAGGGTTCCAGGTGCCTGCTGTGAGATATGGCTTGTTCAGAGTGAAAGAGGCTCCCTGGAACACCTGACCACAGCTGAGGTGCTTCATGTCTGGAGTAAAGCCGACCAAGAGATGTGAATCTACCAGGTAACTGATGCCCCTTTGTGGAACAGACAGTCAGTGTGTGCTGCTCCAGCCCCCAGGGGCACCTTTGGTAGCTGTTTCCCAATTATGTCAGTGTTTAAGGAGCTGGGTCATTTCCTCATCAAAGTTTTCTGCATGGGTAATGGCCGCACTATAGAAGTGTAGTAGGAATTGTGGCATTTGATGTTGTATTTTCTTCTCTCTCTCTCTTTTTTTTCTGCTATCTTTCACCTCCCCTGCCCTTCAGTGTTGTGCTTTTAAGTCTTAAATCGATTTGGCTTTAGTTCAAGGACAATCTACAACAAGCAAGAGCAGATATCACATAGGAGAGAGTGCAGGAGGCAGGAGAGCCCCAACCTGCTGCTGACATCTTCACCCCGTGATCTACCATTGTCTCACTCCTGGTCTGCTGTGCTGTCTTGGGATGTTGGCCAGTAACACACCAGCTTTGTGTTAAACACACAACTGCTCTTCAAGAATTTGACTGAAATCACAGGTACTTGGAGGTGTTGGTGCCCTCAGGAGCTGGGGTGGCAGGGAAGGAGCTGCGTTTCCCTGGGAATGCAAGCGTTGCACAGCTTTTAATCCACCCTGTTTTCTTGCTTTGGTGGTAACCTCTGGTGTTACTGGAAACCTGAAGATGAGATGGGATAATGATAATAACAGTGGAAAAATGCTAAAGAATGATTTGCCTTAATGAGTGCAGATAGAGGGGGAAGCAGGGACAGTTTTGGTCCTGTGGCTTAGAGAAGATGAACCACATAACTGGCTGTTAGTGCTTGCAGGGCTTGTGGTGTGCTCGGAGGTGCAAATAACTGATTCCAAAGTTGATATAATCAAAGAATAAAGGAAAATTGGATGTTAGAGGTTAAGCTGTTGTAAATTAAAGTGGCTCTGCTGAGCTCATTGCAGTTGTTCTGGGTTCTTGCAAATGTAAGCGGGAGGAGTTGACTCTCTTTTTCCAGTGGTGATTGGTTGGAAAATGCCATTTTCTGGTCCAGCAGTAAACGAGAGTGGGGCAACTTGGTCTTCATAAAACAGAATGTTTCCTGTTAGGGTCTTTCTCTGTGTACTGTAAGGCAGACAGACCTGTTGTCCTCTTACAAGCTGAAAATTACACAGGCAAATGTAATTATCCATTCTCTTTGTTATTCGTGTGCAGCCAGGAAGCTCCAAGCAATCGTCCCTTTCTTGGAATTTCAAAGCTTACTCGCAAGATGCATCCTTGATATTGAACACAATGAGATGTCCTTTTTTTTTTTTTTAAAATTCAATTAAACATTTGCCTACTGTGACTCTTTATTCACTGCAAATTGTCTCTGTAAATAATCTTCATCAAAAGTCAGAACCAATCCCCATTAGTTGTTTAGATTAATTAATGAGTCCCCCTGGAGCCACCCAAATGAATTCAATTTAAACGTCAACAACTTGGCTATGGAGTTTCCCAGGTTGGCATTAAGACAATATTAAACCTGCAATAAGTCACATTTAAAATGTTAATTCAAAGAAGCTCTCCATTTAGAGCATTTAATTAAATCCTTAAATAAACTGCATGGGCTCAATACCAGATGGTTCTGCATTTTCATTGCAGCAGAGAGCCTTGAAGTCATTGAGGGAAGTAATATTGGAGGCATGGTGAAGATAACCAGGATATATAGTGTAATAAAATCTAATCTTGTTTCCAGCAGGGAGATTCAGTGTATGTACACAACCTAGGCTAAAATTGTAAGTTAATTACATTAACCCCAGTGTACTCTGGTATCTGAGCAGCCAGAGATGAAATTAGTCTTTTTCCTATCATAAGATTCTTTTCAACTTCACTATATTAATTTTTAGCCAAATACTTACTCATAAGGAAAATTGAAGTTAATGTAACCAAAGACAAAGTAATGCAGTCTTAATATTCTGAAGGGATTACGGAGGGCCGTGAAAATACACTTTGCAAATGTCACTCACTTTGAATGGATTTGTGGTGGGAAGGTGGGGGAAAAAGAATTATGGCTGTGATCTGCACCATGCTGGGGTTTAATAAAAGTCGTGATTTAAGAAATTCGGGCCTCAGGAAAAAAAAAAAGGCTAAAAAAAAAAAGGGAAAAAGATAAATACCTCTGTCCAAAGGCCCAATTTCCCTCCTAAGATGTAGTGAGTCTCCTCTTCTGTCAGATGACAGGGGTATGAGATCCTTGAAATCAAGTTGAAATTCTGGAAGGTGACTTAGGTTAGGATACCCCACTCAAATATTTATATGTTTGGGGATTTATTGGTTTTGGTCCTTGTTGCAAGAAACATCCTTTTTGTACCACACATTTGCATGGTCAAAGTTTTTGCAGCAAGCAAAGACAAAGATCATTTTCTCCTGGTAAAAATCAAAACTACATTGGGAAGATAAAGTGATTTTTTTTTTCTTTGTGTACTTGTTTCTTTAAAAGTTGCTCCTGTGATCAGAGTCTTTGAGTGCCAGTATCCTGATGCCACTGGTCCAAAAGTTGTTCTCTGGTTTCTGTCCTGCCTCTAAAAACCTGCCACTTCCCTAGGGCCAAGTTCCTCCTCTCTGGGTGTTTGGTGCAGCCTCCTCGAGCAGCAGATCAACCCTCTGGGTCTCAACTCAAGGACTGAAAACCACCACGAGAAAACTGAGTCTGTTCCCTCCCTGAGAGCTGTAAACCAGCGTTGTTATTAATGCAGCTCAGCAAAGGGAATAACTTTTTTCTCTTAATATTCAAGAAACTGTAATTCAGTTTCCAAAAATATGGGTTTCTTTGTGTTTGGTAATAAAATGCATTGGGGAGGAGAAATTACTCTGCTGTTGTGGCAGGGTGGATTTGCACTGTTTGGGCTCTGCTGGGACACTGGTGGAAGCCCAGGGAGGGGACTTTGGCCACATCAACAACATGAATTTCACTTGTGTGATTGTACAAAGGGCCAGAGCTGGTGAGGAGGGGTTTTTTTAAAGCCTTTTCCTTGGAAAGGCTTTAGAACTCTTTAAAACACTGGCACAGGTTGTCCAGAGAAGTTGTGGATTCTCCATCCCTTGAAATACTGAAGTTACAGATGGGTTTCTGAGCAACCTGGTCTAGTGGAAGATTTCTCTGCCCTCGGCAGGGGGTTCGGATTAAATGAGGTGCTGCTTCCAACCCAAACCACTCTGTGCTTGTATTCTGTGATAATTCTTACTCTCCATCCTCTCCCTGCCCCATCCCGTGGTGCTGGTGTGGCTTTGTGCCCTTGTTCCCTTCCTGCTGTCACAGCTCTGGGTGATGCTGCTGGGGCTCTGCAGCCCAGGATGTGGTCACCCCTGCACACCTGGCTCCTGAGCTCAGCTCTCTCTGCTGTGCCTGGGGGGTGCAAACACCACAGCTTTGTTGTTTCGGTAGTCACAAGCTCCTGAGCTGCCCCCAAATTGAAAGGATGGCTGTGAGAACCCCCTAGCATTGAGAGCCACATCAGGGGAGGAGTTGATTGGGTTGCAATTAGTCACGACAAATTATTTTACATAACTTAAAAGTAACAAGAAAGCTCAAAACTTTCTCCTACATCCCTGCCTGTCTCTTCGTCTTCTGTCCAAGGAAACTGGAGGTATTTGCTGACCTAAAAGCTTCTGAGGATAGTGGATAGTACAGCCCCCGGCCAGGGCTTGCAGACACCCAGCTCTTTGAGCCCTGCTGCTGCCTCAGGTCACATCCTGCTCCCTCCCTGCAGGGTCAGAGCGGGACAGGGGCTGCTTGGAGCAGTTTGGGACTAAATTGGGCCAAATACCCCTATAGGCTCATTAACCTACACTTGTAGGAGTGACAAGATGAACTTGTCAAACTTTCCATCGCTTGTTTGCTTAGAGAAGCTTCAAATGAAACACTCTGGAAATCCCAAAATTCTTGACCGACATGAAAAGTAACTGCAGTTTGAACAAACCCCAGACTGACAATTTCAGAATCATTAAAACTGAAAGTTTCTGAGTGCAGCAGTTCCACCACTCAGCCCCTGTGCTGGGAATGGGGCCAGCAGCACATAGCATGTCTGGAGTTTGCTTTTGAAGGGATTCCCCCGTGGGATCAGCTTTCCTCTTGGTGTGCATCATGTTAACTGGGAGATGTTCTCCATCAAGGAAAAGGTTAGAAAGCACTGGTGAATTTTACCTGTTTTCTTTCCTCTTTAGGTAGTTTTTTTATATCTGAGGGTCACTGCTTAGTCATGTGTCCTGGATTCAGCTGGGATAAAGTTGATTTTCTTCTTAGTAGCTGGTGCAATGCTGTCTCTTGAATTTAGCATGAGAGCAGTGTTGATAACACAGTGATGTTTTAGTTGTTGCTAAGTAGTGCTTACCCTAAACCAAGGACTTTTCAGTGTTCTGTGCAGTGCCAGGGAGGAGCTGCACAAAAACCTGTGAGGGAGCTTGACCAGGACAACTAACCCAAACTGGCCAAAGGGATATCCCATGACATGGAAAGTTATGCCAAGTATATGAACTAGGAGGAGTTGTCTGGGAACCCCCAGTTGCTGCTCAGGGACATTTGGGAACTGTTCAGCAGGTGGTGAGCAACTATATTGTGCATCACTTGTTTCTCTTGGATTGTATCCCTCTCTCTCCTTCCATTTCATTACTATCTTTATTGTTATTATTATCATTAATTTTATTTTGTTTGAATTATTAAACCATTCTTACCTCAGCCACCGAGATCTACCTTTTTTCCAAATCTCCTTCCCATGGGGTCAGAGGGGAGTGAGCAAGGGGGCTGTGTGGTACTTACTTGCCAGCTGGGCTTAAACCATGCCAACCTGTGTGCCCACAAGGAGGTTTGATGCACTCAGATCACCCAGGGGCTGGCTGGTTTTTACACTGTGGGATATAATTCCTAACAAGAAACTCCTTACAGCCCAGTGGATGGGAAAATTTACAGAGATCAGATTGGGAACTGGGAGAAATGCAGGAATTATAGTTTTTTAGGCTCTGGAAGCAGAGTAAGTTGAGCAAACCCTGCTCAGTAAGATGAAGATTCTGCTTGTCTTCCCATGCTCACACAGCACTGTGCAGGTCCCAGCAGAGGACTTCTTGCACTGGGCTGTCCTTTAGTGAAGCTCAGTGCTGAGTTCCTTTGGTTTTCTATCTTCAATGCCTGGAAAATAAATGCTGTCTGTCTCTCTCTCTCATATGTTGCCCCAGGTCTGTACTGAACTCGTGAGGTATGTGCAGACTCCTCTGCATTGCACAGCACCCTGGGCATCCAATTAAATCCTGCCTCAGGTAGCAGGTGCTGTTTGCTCCCTCACTTAAGTGATGTAAGACTCACTCTCCACTTTTAAGGTGGTCTTTGTGACCGTAAGAGCTCAGGGCATCATGATTAAACAGGAGAAGGGCATTCAGGGGAGTGGGAATGTGCTGGTGTCTTTGTTAACATGGGACAACAGGGATGGAGAGTTGCTGGGAAGGGTCTCCCAAAGGGCCTTTCTCTTCTCTCAGGGGTGATGGATGGGCAAAAGAAAAGGACATGAGGCTGACCTGGTTGTAGGGAGCTGGATTTGGGAGTTGGTGGCTTAGTCATTAGAAACACAGCCTGGTTTTATTTATTGCTTAATGAGGATACATTTAATGGTGATGTTAGGCAGTTCTCCAGGTATTACAGACAAAACCTTGCTTACCAGAACCTTGACACTGGTGTGCACCCTCACCTTCTTGCTTGCTCTGCTGCATTTTGCTTTATATCCCCTAGCTTGTGCTTTGGGGCTTGATTTAGTTAGCTGAGGCTGTGGGGATACCAAACCAATGAGAAGAACAAAATAACCCCAGAATGATGCTGTTTCCCTGGCAACATGAAGTTCTTATGATGTGACTGCTCTTGGATTGCCCTTCCCTGCCCTGAAATACCCTCTCTAAGCTGTTGAGGCAGTGAATGCTGCCCCAAGGCTGTGGGAAACACCACTATTGGCACAGACCTGGACTGGGAAGCAAAAGGCTGAGCTGATGCACCTGTTGGTGGATTTTTTTATTTTATTATTATTTTTCCTTTTATGAGTCCAGCTCTGCCCGATTTCCTCCTTGCCAGATCTGTCATTTTGAGCCCCTGGAGGACTCCAGGTCTCTGCTATGGGACACACGTGTGAATGTGTGGCAAAATGTTGTGCCAGCAAGTTGGAAGAGGTACTGCAGATGCCATTCATTGTGCTGGCTGGAGTCCTAAAGAGCTGGCAAGCTCTGCATTTCCTAACACCATTTTCAAGTGTCAAAGCTGTATAAAAGCCTATGCAGCAAAGGAGTCTCAATGGCACAGCTCTGATTAACAAGCTATCATGCATTTGGTGATGCCTTTTGCAGCTCTGCTTGACCCAAGTGTCATCAGTCCCCTTCCTTCACCACGGGTGGCTGCAGTAGCCGTGAGCTGGGTGTTACCCCAGAGCCACCTCAGGATTTGGGGGAGTTTTTGGCATTGCATCCAGCTGGCATTTACCTGCAATTTCCTCTGTTTGACTCCAGCAATTATGTTTGTCCTTTCCTCTGCTGCTCTCTGCTTACCCTCCATTCTGCTGCTCCCCTTGCTCTATGAAGAGGTAGCTAGATTATATTTAAAGCCTCTTTTATTTCTCCAGGGCTCACTGGGCAAGGATTTATGAGGGTCTTAATTCCACAGTACTTAGGGCAAGATAGTGTTTGCTCACTTCCTGGTGGCCCAAATAACTCCTGTTATTTGGATGTGTTCTTAGTCTTCCCAGTTATTGGTCATTAGGATTTTTTTTTTAAATAAATCATGCAAAAGGAGCAATGATGTGCACACAGCATAGTGCCCAAATGACCAAATACAGAGGTCCCAGATGAACAAAGGCCTAAAGCTGCCGAGTCACTCTGTCCTGTTCCCTCACTTCCAAATAGCATTTAGGTTGAAAATACACTTTTAAATACAGCTATGCCTCTGTCAACAAGACTGTATTGATCAAAGGGTAGGGACAGACTGGCACAGTAAGTTCAGTCACCAAGTAAACCTCTCCTTCTCTTGGCCACCTTCCCTACCAGCCACTGCATTTCATGGGAGTTCCCAGGTTTGCTCCTGGCTTTCCTTAGTCCTTCAATAAAACTCACTGATGCCAATTATTAAGGATGGCTATAGGTCTGTAATAGCCATATATGATTTTGTTTTCATGTAGGTGAGACTCAAAGTAAAAGACAGAGCAGATCTTGCCTGTTAAATACTTGGCTGCCCTGTGGTGTCAGCACCATTATTAGTAGGGAGGGGTTTGAAAGCACTTTGCTGGCTCAGTTCTGTTCTTGATGAGGTCAGTGGCAAACCTCTGCTCACCTTCAAGGATAACAGTGAGCTGCTGTTGTATCTAGCTGGAAATCTCACCCCTTGTGGGTGAAATCAGGATGTCCTGCTGCTGTGTTGTGGCTGTTGCCTGAAGAAAACACATCCTGAAGTATTGATAGTAAATAAATATTTTAGCAAAGGTATTTTTGTTGCTTTGACTTTTTTTTCCCCTCCATCCCAGCTGCATTCTTCTAAAGTGAAGTAGCAGCAAAATGGCAGAGAGATCCACATTCAGCTAATGTTCCCCTACTGGTGTGGTCACAAGGAGCAGCCCTGTTCTCCCCATTTAAGAAGGGGTCCCACAGCTTATAGAAGGAGCTCTGTGGGATGTCCAAAGGCAAATGGAAAAGTGGAGAGCATAAATTGTGTGGGGTTTGGGGGTGGTGTTGAATCACTTTATATTCTGTGTGCTCACTTTCAAATGAGATGTAAACTGAAGACTCTCCCCACCTGTGGTCATTAAATGCCTTATGGCATTTTTCATAAGACCAGGGGATCTTGGTGAAATCCCATCTCGATTAATTATATACTGCTTCCCTAAAGCTCTTCCCGTGGTTACAAGAAGATGCAGCATCTTTCCCTCCTTCTTGTGTTGTCAATTAGAGTGCAGGCTTGTTAGCTGGTTTATTATCTGCTTCCCTTTTAAAGAGGCTCAGAGGTGGTTTTGTCAGTGCTGAATGAAGTATAGAGTAAATAGTTTGTATACTGGAACACTGTGCTTAGGAAAGACTTCGGGAGATCTGTGGATGAAAATGTCTGTTTGTGTGTGGGTTTTTTTATCCCTCTTAATGAGGGCAAGCGTAGCAAACATATCAAAGGTATCAACCACCGAGCACCTGAGTCCACCTGTGGCTCGAAAAACAGCTTAAGAACTCATCTGTAAGATGTGACTGACTTGTCAGCTTTCTTTTTGTCCTCCTGTGCTTGCATCCTCCCTTATCTGTGTGTGGTGGTGAGTAATTCCTGGCTCCCAGTAACAAATCTCAAAGGGTTCTGCTCAGCGTGGTGGAAATGGTGAACAGGGCCTGCAGCAATGACAAAAACCTCCTGTTGTAGTCTAAAGGTTTCCCACACAACACCGCTGGGGCTCTCCAAAAAGTTTAGCTGGTCGTTCCGTTAAAAAAAAAACAAACTTTTTTTTCATTCTTGAAGGTAGAAATGACAATTACTGCCATCATGGTTGTGTGATAGATGTGGACTGCCCTAGGCAGTGAGCAAACACGGTTCTCTGCTTTTTGAGTGGGGAACTGGAAGGACTGGAGACCCTGGGGCCAGGGGCAGCTGCCCATGGGGGAGTTTGCTCATTAATTCCCCCAGCTCAGCAGTGACAGGCCAGTGGTGAACGCAATGCAGTGAATGCCAGTTCTATGCAGCTGCCTGCCCTCCAGACCACTCCTTAAATCCACAAAACACAGACCTGTGGCTACTTTTTCTTGTGGCAATCAAATGCTTGTGTGCTTACATGTGTTCCCCTGGAGAAAATAATTTTTGGGTCTTTTTGTTGCATTTGTGACAATATCTCTTATGCCAGGCTTGCTGGTTTTGCTTTCTGAGCCAAACTTGAAGCAAAGCTTTAGCTTCTTGAAATGGAGAAAACATCTGAGAGTGCTTTGTTAGGTGACCAAGACCTGCCTGCAAGCATTAGTGCAGATGGTGAACGAGGTGGGGTTAAAATGAGTGCTACTGGTTTAGACCTAAAGCTCCATTGTCCTGGTCTTGACTCTGTCCTTCCAGTTCCACCCCATGCCCTGCCAGCCCTGCTGTGGTAGGGGCTGGCATTTGCCCCCAGTGAGCCCTGGCCAGCCCAGGGCAGATGCACAGCTCCAGGGGAGGGGGCCAGGCTGACCCCTTTGCCCCAACCTTTCTCTGGAAGTCTGGGACACAGCAATTTGGGCAGCCTCAGGAGCTCAGATGTTGCCCAGAAGAGGCTTTGGCAGGGCTGGTCCAGGCATTGCAGAGCTGATCCAGACCCGTGTGCCATTGGGGTCCCAGCACTGACCTGCTCATCCAAGTGATACTGGGAAGGGAAGACTTCTCAACACATTTGTGGCATGTCAAGCATAGCTCAGTTCTGGTAGCTTCTCCCACCTTTGACTAATTGCTGACCTGACATCTTTCTGATAGTGACCTTGTTTCAGCTAGTAATTCAAATATCTTTCAGTGTCAGAAATAATAAGTGCCACAGTGAGATGAACAAGCAGAGCTTAAGTTGAACACAGATTAATGGGGTTTTAATATTCCTAATTTAATCACTCCTTTCTGTCTGAATGTGTGCAACATGATGTAGCAGCTAATTATTTTTTTAACCATGATGAGGATCTTTCCTAATCATTTTTATATTTAACATGAATGAAGGGAGGGCAGTGATTAATGAGGGAATAAATCTTACGAAACAGAAGCAAGCACATGATCAGTTAAAAATACAGCTGTCTGATTATTTTTTTCCTCTTTCCCTGCACTGCAAATACTCAACCAGCTGCACCTTCTCAGCTCGATAGTGAGCTGTCTTCAGCCCTAAAGAGAGACCTGAAACTTTGCTTATCCCTCTGGTGCTTCTCTTGGCATCTCTCTGCGTGATCATCTTTGTGATGAATGCAGAATTATTTTTCTCTCAAAAAAAAAAAAAAAAAAAAAGGAAAAAAAATTGCCCCGCTATATACATTAATGGTTGGATAGATGTCGTTTCAAATATTTGTTCCTGACAGGGTGTTTGGAATTGCAGATGAGAAGCAAACCAGCTCTCAGCATCTGTCTGTTGCTACTGTACATTTCCATTGTGTGAAGCAGAGACAAAGCCAGGCAATTCAAAGCTTAAGTGGATGCTCTTGAGATCTTTTATATCCCCCACTCTTCCCTCGTTTTTCCCACACTTGGCTGTATCTCTTCTGTCTAAATGCTATTTTTCCCTCCATCCCCATGTACTGGTTTGGGGAGTCTGCCTTCTCCCTGTAATTTGTCCCCTCCCTCCCCTCGAGTCCCTTTGTGCATCCTCACTGATTGGTAACTTCAGGGGTTTTGCTGAGCTCTCAGGCTGTGGGATAGCTCAGAGTTGAAGGTTCTGGTTATGAGAAATGTGCTCTGAGGTTTTTCCTCACTGCTCAAGTGCAGGTTGATGGGGTGTCAGTCAATCCTGTGGGTCCGATGTGCACAGAGTGCACTGTTGGTTGTGTGGACACAGGGCTGTGTGTGCTGGCTTTTTTGGGGACAGTCCCTTGAGCTGGGCACTGCCCGTGCTGCAGTGAAGCCCCTTGCCCAGCCAGGCAGCTGTGGCTCTCTGCAGCCTCAGCCTGGGGCTGAGCACCTGACCACAACCATGCCCCTCTGTTCCCACAGCCATGGATAATCTGTGGAATAATCCAGAAAAGATTTGAGGGGTTTGCTGGTAAGATTTGATTTTGGGTTTCTTTGGTGCATGTGGGGTTTTTTTTGTTTTGTATTCTTTTTCTTTTTTTTGGAAGGGAGACTGTGCAAATGCTTCATTCAGCCATGGAGATAATTCAGTGGGTTTCTCAGCGACGTGAGGTCATTTTGGATGTGTCTCTTCTCACCAGCTAACAAGCAGAATTTTAATAACCGATCAAGATGAGCTGTGCCCGAGCAGTGCTGGCAGCTACCCTCTAACCTTGGTGTCTTCTGCAGATAGTAAAAATGATCTAATTGGCTAAAAAAGAAGGATAGGCTTAACTACAACTTCTGTTGCTTAACACCTTGTCATTTCTTCTTGTTGAGTGGAGAGCAACCAAGCTCAGGCAATCAGTGTTTCAGGCACCAGTGTCACATCCCAATGGCTTGATGGATGCTTGGGAATTTTGGGATCCTGTCGTGCAGTGCAGTCCTGAAGGACTGTGGGCTAGCACAATGCAGAGAGACAAGCAGAGGGATAGGAGAATGGAAGGAAATCCTGGTGTGTTGGACCAGTTCCTAAATTAACATTTGCTTTTTTCTGGCGAGGCACTTAATTAAAATTTTGCCCTTGCAGATCAGATCTAGTTCTTGCTGCGCAAATGTTACTCCGTCAAAAGAAAAGCAGAGGGAAGATGGTTGTTTGCAGATCTAAGATCAGTAATGCACGTTGGGAGCAGATGTTAGCTGGTGACATCCTGTGTGACATGCCCTTAGATAGGAGGAAAGATCCTTTCCCTTGTTGAGGGAACTGAGAGACTCAAATCAGGAGCAAAATTATTTCCAAATAGGTTTTTTTTTCCTCTAAGATTTTTTTTTCCCCCATGAAGTTTTCTCAGCCACTTTCTGTAGTACTGTAAATGACAGTGGCATAATTACATTTGTCTTCCAAACTGCTTTTCCTTGAGGGCAAGCTCCACTTTGGCCTTGATTCGATTGTGTACTTTTAATCTCAAAGAAAAGCTAATGCATAAGTATTCATTACACAATTGCATTTTTCTATGGTCAACATCCCCTCTTATAATTACAGGTTCCAGCTGAATGTCATTTCTTTTCTCTATACTTCAGCTCCCTCACAGCACAGTCTCGTACTCCTGAAGCTTCTCTGCGTTCATGTAATAAATAAATAATCACACCTTTTCTGCTGTCAAAGCTGAAAGCATGCACAGCTGTTTGCCACAAGATACACTGGGACTGCAAGGTACAACATTTCTTAATTAGACTGACCTGAGGTTGTTGAGTTTTTTCCTTTTTCTTTTTGTTGTGTTTTTTTTTATTATTATTATTTTTTTTAGCAGCTTCATTAGCTCAGGAGCTTAATTGCAAATGACTAGACAAGCCCTGCTCGTGGTTACCAGGAAAGGTTAGAGTATTTCTCACTGGGGATTAGATCCTGGGAGACATTTTGCAGCTTGATTTTTGTGGGGAAGGTTTTAGGTGTGCTCAGAGCATCTTAGCACTAGGCTCAGAATTAGCAAAATAATTAGAAGTTCAAAGCAGAGAGGGGGGCTGGGGTGAAGCCCAGCCAACCTTTTTGATCTTACAAGCCACACTGCAAAATCCACACGGAATTGGGAGAAACAGGCTATGGAAAGGGAGCTGTGGAAGCAGAATTGGAGATGACAGGTTTGCACACTGCTGTGCTACTGGATGGGGAGTGGATAAATGTCAGGCTGGGCTGTGGGGCCAGCTGACAATAAACTCTCACCCTCTGGTGCTGAGCAGCTGCCCCGTACAGTGGGGACTTCATGGTCCCACAGCCATCCTGCCAGTACAGCTCTCTACTAATGTAGTCCCAGACCAGGGGCTATGGTTGAGCTGCCCCATGGCCAAAATTTATGGCAACCTCTGTCGCTGGGTCTGTGTCACAGATTTTATCTGTTGGTAACACCCCCTGATGTGATGTCACCATTATTGGGAACATTAATGAAGGAGCTTTGCAGCCTCCACGCTTTTGGGGGTTTTCTTTCTTGACTTCGTGCAGAGGTCACCTTAAAACAGGACTCTGCAAGGAAAAGCGGGACTCGGGGAATCCCTGTGAGAGGTTTCCATGTTCCTGTGTGGTGTAAAAAGGCAAGGCGGTTACCTCCCATGGAGGGTTCCTGAGGGTCAGGAAAACTTGAAAGAGGGCTAATTTGAAACCAATTACTTTATGACCAGTGTGTCCCATCTGCTTGTGCTTTGTACTGACACAGGTTGGCCAGAGGAGCTGTGGCTGCCCCATCCCTGGAAGTGTCCAAGGCCAGGTTGGACAGGGTTTGGAGCAACCTGGGCTAGTGGAAGGTGACCTGCCCATGGCAGGGGGTGGAAAGGGATGACTTTTGAGGTCCCTTCCCACCTAAACTGTTCCATGATTCTATGACATAGAAGCCTTTCCAAGACCTGTATTCAAGTGGGTATTCTAGGTGATGGATTTTGCTACTCTACTTGCATAAAGCAAGGTTTGGATGTCTGCTGGCCTTCAGTGTCCTTTCCTATCTACACCCTGCACTTGGTGCTTGTAGGTGAAAGCAGGGATGGTGTCTGCGTGGGGTGCTTTGTGCTGGGGAGGCAGCAGTTGTGATGGGAGGCTTTGGATGTCATCACTTGTAAAAGTGTGCTGGGAATGGTGCAGTGAATGCAGCAAAGGCACCATCTTCCCTGGCACTGCCCAGCCCTGTGTTGATTTGCCTGCACTCAGAGCAGCCTCTCCCAGGGTCTCCCCACAGGACAGGTGGTGCAGTGGCTGTTTCTACTGCTCTCTGCCCTCTGCAGAAGCTGCCAACAAGGTGCCTGCTGAGATGGAGGATATTATGCTCCTGTTAAGGCAATGTCACCAAGCTCTTCGTGTCCCTCTGCAAAACTAAGTACAAAACTGCAGGCAATTTTTAATCTCTATCAACCATGGAGGCATCCGTGCTATTTGTCTGAAGGCAAGATGCTCTGTGACCTTATTTCATTCCTCCCTTAGTCTTTTGGCCCCCAGACTGTAAGAAGTCTGAGTAATTCATGTCCCTTATTAGTCCATGCTGGGGAAAAGAGGGGTTTGAGTTGCCTGTGTGACACCCGAGTTCTGCTGCACAACAAATATACTCGAAAGGCTTTGTCGTATATAACCCACTTGAAGCGAGAGCATTCAGGTAAGGAAATGAAGGGCTGCAGGGCTCAGCTGTGCAAGAGGAAAATAATTAGGGCATGTTTATCTCATGCTCAAGCCTGCAGAGGTGAAAAGCAAGGGACAGGAAGGCTGGTTCAGAGGGAGCTGGAAGTGGGGAGGGCAAGACAGAAAGGACCTGACAAGGGAGTGAATTAAACTTCTCCAAAAGACTCGTATCATTGGGATAAATCCTCCCCCCTCCCTGTGCCTGCTCTAATGGAGGATGAGCTCTGCCTTGCTGACTTTTCTTTTCAAGGTCTCAGGACCTGTTGTTTTCAGGAGGTTAAAGCCCTGGAGCTATTGAGGGAAGGCAACACTCTTTCAGAGATGCCTGGTGAAGAACACCTTGATTTCTAGGGTTTTCAGGCTTGCTGGTATAAAAGGGAGAAAAATATCTTCCAAATGTGAAAAAAAAAAACCCTTGGTTCTTCTTTTTTTCATCTCCTTCAAACACAGATGAGTACTGACTCAGATGACACTCCTACTTCTACATAAGTTTGATATATCTCTAGAGCCTCCCTCCCCACTGTGGAGAGCTGAGTGTACATATGGTCACAGTCGGGGTAAAGCTGCTCCATGGGGCCACAGCTTCTGCTATCCCTGTCCTGTCCCAGGCTCAGATGATGGAGACTACATCAAAATGAAGGAGATTGAGCAATGTGATGTGGAACTCTGGCTCTTCCTTTCCCAACTCCTCTCCCCACCGACTCAGAGAGGTGTGTGGAGCTCCCAGCAGTTCTTGCAGACTTGCTCAGATCAAAACGCTTCACACATCCTTGACTTGCTCTGTGCTGTTTGCTCTCAAGCTGCCTCCTCTTTCTGGGCTTCAGACCTGGCTTTCATGATTTGCACAGGCACATATCAGAGCAAATACAGCCTTTGCCATTCTGCAGATCTGGTTCAGTGGCAGAACCCCAGAGGAAATATTTTTATCCCAGGCTTTGCCAGCAATCTCCTTAAGTCCTGAAGGGTTTGCAGTTTCTCTCTCTTTCTCCTTTGCCCCTTAGGGCTTTGTGCTCTCCCTGCCATCCCAATGTGTGCTGGTGCAGGTTCCTCTGGCACCTCGTGGCTCTGCTCTTTTGCTGATCCCTGTGCTTGTGGAGGGGTGCAGGGTGAGGGTGCTGGCTCCCCAAAGCAGGAGGATTGCTGCTGTATCCAGCACATGCATGGCTGCTCCTGATTGCTGGGGGCCAGGGGAAGGTCTGACCCCATGGTTTGATAAATGCCTGCCCAGCCCTGATGGGTTGTTCAGAGGCAACCCTGGGCAAAACGCTGGAAACTGCTGTGATGCTGTGACTGTTGTGGTTTGGAAAGGTGGTTGCTCCTATCTTTGGAGAACAGTGACAAGGTGAAGAGGAGGAGGGGATGGGATTTTTAGCAGGAAGGATTCTACCCTGGTTCTAGAGACTTTTGCTTTATCTCCACCCCAGGAAATGCAGATTTCCACACACAGCTCTGAGGTTCTGCCGCTTCCCCACTGCCTCCTGGGCAATAAAAGCAGAACTGGGTGTCTCTTCTTTTGCACAGCTCACCTTTATTTTTGGCCAAAAAGATAATCTATTTAATCCTACCATATCCTCCATGAGACACAGCTTCCTACATCAGTTCTGTGCCCCTGAGGGTAAAGAATTATTCAAGGCATCAAGCCTGACCTGGATTTTGTGTGATGTGATCGCATCCAGAGCATGGAAATCCATGCGATCAAATGGCAAATCTCTGAGCCTTGGCAGATATGCCTCCTGCTCTGCAAAAGCATGTTGCCATGGCTACATCTCAGTGTGAGCATCTCTCTCCTTGTCCCAGCATCTTTTCTTCTGCCAGGGTTGCTGCCTGTGCTCAGAAGCCCACCCTGTCATGGGCAGTGTTGGGCTGGGGAGCACAGAGGCAGTGGGTAGTGGGTCACAAACTCACTCCTTTGAATTAGAGCTGGGTGAATTGTTGCCAATGACTCCTTAAATGGAAAAAAAAAAATGAACCCAGCAAGAGCTTGAAATACCTGTCAAAAAAGCTCCTTCTGTTTATGATTTGAGAAGAGAGAAAATGAAAACCGAACGGGAGGTGGTTGCACAGAGAGCTGGGAAAGCTGAGCTCCAGCTCTGCCCTTCCTGATGCATACACCTCTGCCTGCTGTGGTCCCCTGCTTTGAAGGGTGACAGTTACCTGCCACCCAAAGGCAGCTCGAGCTTTATAGGTGAAAGCCACTGGAACTACGTTTTGGGCTGTTACACTTGCCTGAGAGCAGCTCCTCTGTCACGCAACAACAGTTGTGGGTTTCTGTCACAAAAATACCCCTGGATCTGTTTACAGGCTATAAGGCAGAAACAGAGGGAAGCTGCCAAGGCAATGGTGTGTGTTCAGGAGGATGTTACTACTGGGGTGCCTCAGTTCCTTGACTGAGCATGGAAATGTTACCTAAGGCTATGGGACCCAAAGCATGGATGTCAGGGTTGAAACATCCAGGCTGGTTCCTGACAGGGGAGAACAAGAGTCCCCATTGCTGTACTGAGAGGAGGGTGTGGGGTTCCCACTGCTCTGCTGTAAGGCAGCTGGAAGCAAAACTCAGCACTCTTGTAGGATATTAATAGTGCCAAGTTGGTCTCTATTTGGTTCTATGGTTTGTATTTTTCGAAGCCATCCCCACTGAATTCGTGTTTTCTCACTTGAGGACGTTGATTAGGAATGAAACAAATAGGTTTGTTGGCCAAAGGAGTCATGTATAGAGGAACAATCAGTTTGTTCTGGGCCAAATGCTATTAGCTGCATTTTAAAGCCTGTCTCATGTAGGTGAGGTGTTTGTGATCACTAGTGCACATCCAGCTTCCCAATGCTGGGTCCTTCTGCCAGACCTTCAGTGCAATGAGCCCAGAGCTCTCTGTGCACAGTCAGTGGAGAAGGGAAGGCATTGCCAGAAGGTGGAAGGTATTAAATGGGCTCAGCTGCCCAGTCCTGTGCCACATGGAGCTCATCCATGCTGGATGCCACCAGCTGGCCTGTATTTTGTCAGACAAGGTCTCCCAGTTCTGGAGAAAGCTGATGGCTTTTGCCCCACACCAGCCAAGTTTCCAATACATCTCCTTCTTGTGCCAGTGCTGTAGCGGCAGGGAAATGCTCTGGATGAGAGATCTGTGTGCTCCAAGAAGCTGCTTTGGGTATTAACTATCCCACAGGAAGGTGTTTGAAACTTTGGTCTATGGGGTCTGGAGAGCAAGAGATTGCTTCTCTCCCTTTTCAGCTTCATTCTTGATATGAGCAAAGATTACAGGAGCAGTGAAGGTGCAGTGGTGCTGCTGCAGAGCTCCCTTCTCCTCTGACAGCATCTCCTATACCTTGGTGTGCATAATCACAGGGATTTTTCAGGGCTAAGGATGAAAGTAACCAAGCATCCAGCAAAATAAATACAGGAGAGAACTTAGGGTGGTTGGGATGAATCTTGTCCCCCACTGCACCAATTTCTGGAGTTCCTCCTGAAGGGAAATAGAAAGCATGTGTGTTTTCTTCCTTTTCTGGTTTTAATTGTGTATTCTAATAAGAAACTGCAATACAGACACTTATTAAAGTCACCGCCTTCAGAGTCGCTATGTTTGAAAGAAACCCCAGAAAATCCCCCGAACCGCAACGTGGGAATCCAATTCTTTTCAGTTGATGAGACTGTAAACACATTTCCTTGGATTTGCAAGAACCATAGCAAGAGTCTCAGTCATATGAATAAAGCAAAAGAATATCTGATAGGGAATATTCCTGCTTTGCATATTCAAAACTTGCAGCCTTATTCTTAGGCAGCATCTTTTCAAAGGAATGAGCTATAGAGAGGCAAAGAAACATTGCCTAGGGGATTTAGGCAAAGATCCTCCAAACTTAGCACAGTGTATATGTGTGGGGGGGGTTATTCCGTCTATCAAATTTAAAACTTCCAAGTTAAATACCTGAATTTGGAGCCCAGGTATCTGCTTGGCCAGTGGTGTCTCTACGTTCAGCTCTGCTCTAAGTTCAACACCCAGTGACCAGAGGGTCTTCAAAATTGATCTTAAAGGAGCTTTGCTTTGGGATGAATATCCTGCTCCATGAGTGTCTGTGCTGTTGAGGGTGACCTCGAGCATAACAGTGACATGTCTCTTAAGCTGAGCTGACCTCCCAGATTCCTATTTCACTGAAGCTGGGTGTGTTTCCTTCCCATGCAGTTTGGCCTGGTGGCTTCAGTAGAAGAGAATTATAAATATAAAAATAACCTGATCCACAGTGTTTGCTACTGGATGAGAAATCCCATAAGACCAGATACCTAATATTCCCTCCCCCTTTCTGTATCTTAAAAGCAGTTGGCAGCAGCTGATTCTATAAATGAATCCTATTTTGGTGAGAAAGTTCTTCCATTTCTGAGGTAATTTTCCTGTCTCTTGTGTTTATGTTCCTTTACCAGCTGGCCCACAGAGTCCCTGTGTGGCTGGCTGAAAAATGTGGCTACTTACACTTCCCTTCTCTGTGCCCTTTGGGAATGCTCTTTAAAAACAAAACTGTTTTCCAGACTTTTATAAATTTTTTTGTGAAAGTATTGACTGAGACTCTTGTCTCAGTTTTTTTAGAACTTTATGAAAACAAATACTAATTCAGCTTTTAGTTTGTCTGCTTATAGAAATCTCTATGCAATCTGACAAGAAGTTAAAATATTTCCCTTTCCCGTACTGTGCTGAGTTATGTTTATTCCGTGAAGACAATGGGATTGAGGAGCAGGGGGCAGCATGAGGAAGTCTTGCTGCTGGCATGATAACTCCTTTCCAGATGAAGTCGGTCTTATATCTTGGTTTGGCACTAAAATGCTGACTTCAAGGACTGTTGGTATCTCTTCCCCAGCCCTTTGGTGTACAAACTCGTTAATGTGGAGGAAATTGTACATATGCAAATGGGGGGATGATAAGCAGCCGGCTGGCCCCGCGTTGATCCCCTGGCATTTTGGCTTCTTCCCACTTCCACCAGCCCTGCCCGTGCCACTCTTCTGGAATCCGCTTGATCGGAGCATCTTACAAAGCCTTAAATGGGAGATAGTAGCATTTCTGATCTCATTTTCCAGTATTTCAGCTGTGCCATAATCTATTTACCACACAATTTGTGTCACTTTGATAAGCGGCTGCTTCAAGACTGCATTTATTAAAATCAAGAGCAGGGAGAGCTTTCAAGTCTCTCAACTGTTGTAATAAATGTTTGAAATTAGTCATTACAGTGTTTGCCATGGTTCATATCATAGACTCTATCTAAATGACAAATGATCACAGCCTGGACGTGAACTTTTTTTCTTTGGTGGTGCAGGATGGAGGTGATGTTGGGCTACCCCAACCCAAAAGAGCCCAAGTCAAAGCAGGGACAGGAAGGAAGGAGTGGAGAAGAGGGAAGGTTTCATTGAGAAACCTTATCAGAGTCTCAGGGTTATGGCTTTGAGCAGAGAAGTGCTAGCTCAGCTCTGACTTTGCTGGCTAAAAATGAAATAAATCTGCCAAAAGCCCCAAGAAGGAGCCGTGTACTTTTTGTAATATGGAGCAATTGGTTATTACCACGTGTGGATTATGCAAAGTTTGGCTCTTCTCCCATCAAACAGCTCCAGTTTGGGAAATTCACCTTGTTGCTCTGTCACAGATGGCTTCTTAATGTGCTTGTCTGGCCATGGGTATGTGCTGGTGTGGTCATTTAAAAAGGAGAGGAAAAAAGCCAAAACCCCACAACAAAAACTAATCCAAAAAACCCCTTTGCTAAATATAGTTACATGTAAGTGTGTGTATATATATACACACAGACATATTAAACACATACGGCATAGAAAAGAGACAATTATTAAGACAAATATTCTGTCTCAATTCATTTTGTTCTTCATTTTCCCATCAGGAACGTAATAGCTAAATTTATAGTGTTGAGCCTGGGCTATAAATTTCATTATTTTCAGTGACTATATCAATTACATCCCTTGAAAGGGACCCTAAGGCAAGGGGAGAAAATTGGAGGCAAAATCTTCAGAAGGGAGGACGTAGGAGGTAGAGAGGAGAAGCATCCCCTCCCTGTTTTCTCCTTACTCATTACCAATAACCAGCACCTTTTCCCTCCATAAAAGCCTGCTCCGTTTCCTGGTGCTCCAGCTGGCACCCAACACAGAGCAACTGCAGTGACAAATGTGTCACTGCGGAAATAATTGCAGTGCTACACACACAGGTGCTGACTCAAAAAGGGAGCAGGAAATGGTCTTGTCTGAATATAAATGGTATTTATTTTGGAGAAATTCAATTGTCAGAGAAGAAAACAATGCATCTTTTTTTTAAAAAAAAAAGAAACTGAGTAAACTACTCATCTCCTGTCCTTGAGATGAAAATGGTTTATTTTTTTTAAAGGCTTCTTGCACTGGGACAAGCTTGAAAAAGGGAGAGTGTGGTATCAAAGAAGTGTGTGCTGAGATGAGCAGTGGTTTCTCTGGCAACTCCTACAACTTTTTTAAGCTTTTTACTATTTCTCCTTCTCTCTTAGTACAAGTGACTGAATAAAGTTGCCTTGGTTCTTTTCTAGTGGGATTGTTTTCTTTCTGTGCCTCTCACCATGTCACAGAGCTGGTCTGTGAAAGGCAGAGCAGAGAGGAAGGGAACACTAAAGCAGGAACCTTCCTTATTATAACATGAAGGAAAAGGAGCCTGTGTCATGTGTTGAAGAGCTGGATGGTGCTGCAGGCCCAATATGGTTTAAAACTTTGTCCCAGATCTGTGCCAAGCTCAAACTTTTCAGTGTTTCAGAAAAAAATTTCCTTAGTGTTTCCAAATGGCAGAGGCTGCTGGGCTTTGCTGTCACTGCACAGCAGAGTTGTGTGGGGTCCAGCTGTGTCATTATTTCAGGTCCCTTCTGCACTGGAACTGTATTTATCTCCATGTCCATCTAATGGCTGCTGCATTGCATCTTAGCTTGAATAACTTCCTCATCCAAAATTTTACACCCTCAACACATTTATTAGCCGTTTCTTTTATCCTCAGCCTTCACTTTAAGGGCTACATCACTTTAAGATGGTTTAATCTCCCTTGTAGGATGGCCCTTCTGCTCCCCCCAGGCTCCTTTGTAGCCTGTGCCTCTTCTTCTCGAAGGCTGATGTGACCTTCTTGGACAGAAGTGATGAGAGTTGCCAGATGTACCTTTCTCTACTGGAAAAGCTATGTGATGAGTCCAGACATCATACTGGTCTTCCAAGTGGTGAAATTCCCAGTCAGAATCAGAAATTCTTGTTTATCCTCCAGTGCATCCTCTCTGTGTCTGGTCTTGACTCTGGGAGATGGAAGAGCAAGTGCCATGAGGAGAAGAGAGATTGTGTTCCTTGGAGACAGGAGGCCCAGGAAAGGGTAGCACAGCCCTGACACTTGTGCTCCAGACCCTTCCCCAGTTCTGTTGCCCTTCTCTGGACACAGTCCAGCATCTCAGTGTCCTTTTTGTCATGAGGAGCTCAAAACTAAACACAAGATTTGAGGTGTGGTGTCCCCAGTGCCCATTATAGGTCACCACACTGGTCCTGCTGGCCACGATTGCTGATACAAAAGGAGATGCCATTGGCCTTCTTGGCCACCTGGGCAGAGTTCCAGCTCTGCCCCCAGTCCTGAGCTCTCACTGCTTGACCAGTGCTGCTCCCAGCTCTCTGCTGGAACTTGTCCTGGTGCCCCTCTACACCTTTCCTTGGTATGTGTTTATTTTTCTTAATGCATGATCAATACTCCAAAAAATATTGAATGAGTTATTTGCTATCTCCATCAATAATTTCCTTCCTCCTCGTGCTGTGCCCTTCAGTTGCTGTTGAGACTTTCACCCATGTCACAGATTCTACTAAATCCTGTCTTCTTAAGCTTAGTTAATGACAAATGCTCTATGGAAATCTGGATGAAACCTGCTGCATCTCATTTCCCTAGAAAATCTTTCAAGGAAAGACAGCAGGTTGGGGGGGTGTGGTGTGTTGTGCTTGTGATAAATAGTGAACTTAATGAAGATTGCTGATGGACAGCATTGTGTGCTCGAGTCCTTTGTTTCCCCCCGTGTAAGATGGATGGTGGTATCCAGTATTTCCTCCGTATTTCTGTCTTGCAGAATTGTCCACCCTGTCGTTCAGCCCTCTGCTCCTGAGCAGGAGCTGCCAATTTGTGCCAATAGCAATTTCCCACCTCCCCCATTCCTACTTTGAGTGAATCTTGAAGGGTTTTTTTTAATGTGTGAGTTTATAATTAAAGGATATTGTATTAAGGACATTAAGATACGACCTGCCTTACCTCCATAAATACTTCTCTTTTTTTCCTACTCACGGGGAAAGCTTTAAAAACATCCTCTTGGAAATTCATGCAGATGATATTTAGACATGCAGATATGCACTCCTGTTTTGCATGAATGTTTGACCTTGGGCAGAGCTGTTCAATGCAGGATGGATGTGTTGTGGCTGCATTTAATCATCTGAAGCAGAGATGAAGCCTTGAAAAACCACATAGACCCAATTCCCAATTCCCAGCCTCTGGATGGTAATGAACTTCTGAGAAATAGCTAATCAATAAATTGAACAAAAGACTCAGGCAGCTAAACCACTTTGTCAGGGCCTTAATTACAATTGCAGAAATAAATCGGGAGGGGGGTGGTGGTGCTTGGGAGCCTTTGCCAGACAAAACTAACCCTTTACTCTCACGAGCTCACCCTTTGCAAACTGAGCAGCCTTGTGTGAGCACCATGCCTTTGTGTGGGGCTTCACAGGGGTCTCTGGGTGGGCAAATGACCCAAAACAGGCTGCTTGCCTCATGCCACAGCAGGACAGTTTGGGCTGTCTCTGTACTCTGAAGCTATTGGAGGAGCTGCAGTGAGATTCTACATAGCAGGAGGGATTCTGCTTCCTCCTTTCCACAGGGAAGAGATGAGGATGATCCAAAGCAGCAGGCCATGCCAGGGCAAGCTGGGCTGTTTCACTTGGGGAGAAAGCTGAAGATTTAGGACCAGATGCAGCCAGCAGGATCAAGAAGGATATCTGAGGACAGATAGGAGAGATGGGAACCAGGCCAGTAGCCCTCTTCCCCTTATATCCCTCAGGCAGGTTTCCCAGTAGTGCCATCCCTTGCCAGCAGCAGGAGTGATGGAGCCAGGGAAGCCGGAGTGGAGGCTGTCAGTGAAACCCTCAGAGGCTTGCTTGTTCTTGGCTCAATTATAGCAGCAGGCATTTCACGTGCATGTCTCCTGGCAGCGTGTGCTGGAAAACAAAGGGATGTATCCTTGGGGATTGTCTTGTAGACGTGGTTTTGCCTTAAGAAATATTAGAGAATAACAACGCGTCCAGGTTGACGCGAGCGTGCCGAGCGTGGGTTGTGTGGCAGAGGCTCGAAGGGCACATGGTGACGAGGCAAAAGAGAGATCTTGAGCAGCTTTGGGCTTTTTGAGGGGTAGCCCTGTGGTCTGGGCACCACAACGCTGAACTACTTACCCTTTGAGGATGCAGAGAAAGGAGCGAGTCCTTGAGTGCATAGAGTATTTAAATTGGACGGAGCAGATTATTTCAAGGGACAAATTTAAACCCTGAGCAGGGTGCAAGGAGCTGGGTTGCATCCTGTCTGAGCTGCTCCTCACCCTTGCAGGGGAGTTGGTTGGTAACAGGCTCAATCCTCCTCTTCCTCACCTTCCACAGCCTTAGCAGAAAGGAGGCTTTTTGTTTCCTTAATGAAAATCCCTGGTAATACAAGGTGGTTTGTCATGAATGGCCATTCACTGCAGTTTGGTCGCTCCAGCTGCTGTGATCCTCAGGGCTCAACAGAACTTGGCCACCTTCTCCTGGAGGGCAGGCACGAGAGCTCAGAGTGTAGTGGGACCACAGCACGCTGTTTTTGTGTTGCAGGCACTGGGGATTCATGCCAAACAACATCCCCAGAGCCCAGGCACGGTGTCTGGGGGGACAGAGTACTGAGGTGGTGGTCGTGCTGTGCAGCAGCACTGTGACCCACCCCAGTACAAGGCTGGGAGCAGCAGGTCTGAGTGAAGGATGGCAGCAGTGTAGGCTGCAGGTACTGCACACCCAGGATGCAGTTACATCCCAAAGCAGGATGAGGACAGTCCATTTTCCTGTTGGTAAAGGATCAGCTTGTGCTTACCTGCAACAGTGAGAAATCCAGTGGTGTGAATACTCTTGAATTTGTAAGAGAGCTACAGGACTGGGAGAAACATGAATTAATGATCATTTTGGAACCCTCCCCCCAAACCTTAACCCCAGAGCCTGCAAAAGAACAAACCCCAGGTGCCATAAACCCTGTAGCAGCCAGGGAACATCTCATGTTGTCAAACTTCAACACGTTTTAGGGTTTTGCTGGCTCAGGGCCTTGCTGAAGGAGCAGTTAGCACTTCTGCCTTCCTGCCAGCCTGGCTCCTGTTCCCTGCCTTTCTCACAGAGCCAGGGAGTTGCTCTGTAATGAGGCAGCAGCCGCTGCTGGTGACATGAAACTGCTGGGAATAAGATAGCTTTCTGTGGGCTGCTCTGCCTTTGTGCCCAGGTTCTTCATGAAGCAGCAGATAAATCTCCATCCCGACACAGCGGGAATGCTCCCAGAGCAGTCCCCAGGACATGAGTGAGTTGCTGCTGTCGGCACTGTGTTTACTGCACAGATAAAATATTTACAGCTCCATCTTCGGTGTGAGATGCGACTCGTCCAGTCCTCGTGAAGGTCACAGGAAAGTCAGTAAAATTTATTGATGGTTTATAGCACTTCTGTGTTGGAAAGCAAGGTTACAGTGTTATACACCTACACAGGCAGGCAGGGAGGGCTGGAGAGAGGCAGGAGGGGAAGGAGCTTGGTGTATATCATTGGCTTGGACCCCCAAAGCTGGGTGTTATATTTAATTAAATGATAAGCTCCAAATAGCAGAGCATGTGCAGGGTTGCAGCCCCATGTCTCAGCAGCTGAGCAAATGACACGTTTGCTGTGCTGATGCTGAACCCTTCAGAGGAAGCCAAGGGCTCAGGTTGTGTTCATGGCAGTGTGCACTGGTGTTTGTGTAGGCAAGTCTTATCCTGCCATGGGAAGAGTGGTCAAGCCATGCCTGCCTCTCCCTTCTCATAAATTCTAATTTCTGCCAATAACTTGGAACTAATATTGGAACTACATGTGGGAGGAATAATCAGCTAGAAGGTGGCTTCAGCCTTGGAGAAATGGGAGCCCTCTGGACATATAGGGACCTTTCCCAGCAGAGTTGAGAGCAGCTGGAAGAATCTTGAGTTCCCTGGTGTCTGGGCAGCCTGCTGTGGGCAGGGTGAGCTGTTCTCAGCCTGCTCTGAAACACCCTCTCTTCAGGCACCTTTCTTCCCTCTGGGCTGGTCCTGCACCCCAGGGTCTCTCTGCTGCTTTATTCTCTTGTCCTGAAAGGCTGGGAGCAGATGGACTGGCATTTGTGACCCCCTCTGTATGGGCCAGCATGTGTTAAGGGCAATGAAACACCAAGGTGGCCTTTGTCACACCTCCCGTCAGGGGTGTGTTTCAGGAGCCCATGAAAATTACTTGTCAGAACACACGAGAACCACCCCCTGTTCCAGATGTCACAGGCCAAGTCCACAGAAAATGGGCTTAGTGTGTCTGCCTGCTTTGCATTTCCATTTGCTGCCTCCTGTCCTATAGACAGTCAGGGCAAAACACTTGGTATGGTTTTCCTTTCAAGCAAAAGGATGTGGTTACCTGTGGGAGAGAAGCCCAGTTCCAAAACTCCTAAAATGGAGCAGGTTTGGTTTTTCACAGTATCATTTGCATTTCAATGAACCACCATAAAAACACAGCGTTTGAGGCTGTGGTGGCAGGAACACATGCAGAGTTGGCTCAAACGGAGCAGGTGCTGTCCAGGCGAGTTTGGGAGTCAGGGCAGATCAGCTGATGGCAGCAACAGGCACAGAAACCTGCCTTTTTCTAAGCAAAACACTTTGGGCTGTGTTGGTCCCTGCCACTGTCTTTCTCTTTTGAGGACTATGAAGTGTTTATTTTTGAACCACAGCTTTTCATTTAACAAGGAAGGCTGGAAGTCAGATCGATGAGAAATAGAAGGAGAAGCTGGGAATTAAGTGCTGCCCGTTTCTATCAGTTCCTGGTCCTGTTTATAACCTGATAATAGAAAGGCTTCTCTTATTATTGAGAGGGTTTGAGTCTGAGCATGTCATAAAACCCAACCAACTTGGTGGTTAACAACACCCTACATAGAGTAATGCACCATTGGAAAGCTAAGACTGGCCATGAGTTCCCATTGGGATGTGAGCATCTTCCTGAAAATTCCTTCTTTTTTTGTGACCTCACCCTAAGGAATGATCTGTTGGAAACCGAAGGCGTCTGTCTGATCTGCTACTGGGGAAAGGAAATCTTGAGAACATTTGACAAAGAACGCAGAGTTGAAATTAAATATCGTAATGATATAAAACAGTAAGCAGATCTGCTTGACAGCCTTGACAGCTATTTGTTATAGAAAACAGCGTTTATGATGTCAGTCCTATAAGGGAATGTGTTTGAATTAAAATAATTACAGCAGATAGTACAACAAAGACTCCCTGTAGTCAATCATCCTTCACAAATACACTGTACAAAACCTTCCCAAATGAGTGAAGGAAACACAGGGACTAGAGGCTGGCAAATAAATACCAATAAGAAGCTGCACTACCAAGTCAAGAGGCTGCTTTCAGTGATCATATTTCCTTTTCTTTTCAAACCTCAGGGAGACAAATGAGGATTCTATTTTAGTTTTCTTTTTTAATATATATATTTACCCTTTCAGCTTTCACCTACTTCCAGATAGGGAGTTGTAAATCCTTCTGTAAGGGATGCAGAGTCATTCAGCTTTTGGATTATTTCTTGTATTGCTCCTTTCCATGTGTCCACTGCCCTTGTCTAGTACCTTGTTTTTAAGGAGATCACATTGGTGATCCTTCTGCTAAGACAAAAAATACCTGCAAAATGCCTTGTCCTTAGTATGTGCACACTGCATGCAGCAGTGTCTTCTGGGCAGAGCTGGCAAGAATAAGATAAAATTAAGGTTGTGTAGCAGTTCCCAGTTATGAGTATAAAATCTTGGCCTGCAGTTGTACAGGCTCTACTTCAGCTTTTATCACATGTGTGGCTTTCTCTTAGCTTGGGCAAAATGGTTCAGCTACCTTTCAGGAGACTTGGAAGGGGGGGTAAATCTCTGCTCTACCCACAAAGAGTTAAAAAACCCAACAAAAGTCAGGATACTGTGGTGTCCAATGTCCCTGAAAATCTCCTGTCTGTCCACCTGGTTCAGCAGAGCCTGAGCCTTGCCAAGGGAGGGGTGACCCTGCTGCTGGGAATGCAACTCATGCTCTGTTGAGGAACCCACTTGTAGCTGCATCTTTTTGTAGTTTAAAAAGGACTGTATTTTGCAATCTTCACAGAGAAGGACTAGCACTGAAAAACTGAAATCAATGGAGATTTTATCCTTGCCAAGCATGCTTGAGCTTTGTGTCTTATTTTTAATGGAGTATTCCTGAACATGTGCATATCCCTAAAAGTGGTCCATCAGTGGCTCTTTTGCTGATGAATTTCGTTTTATTCAAACCCCTAAATTTTTACCCTTCCAACTTTTGATTTACATTGCATGTAAATTGCTTAGCAAGTTGTATAAAATGAGGCAGGAGAGGTACTTTTCTTCCCTGGGAATTTCAAGTGTTCTGTAGGTTTGCAACACTGGCACTTTTTGTCAGCACTTTGGAGCTCTTGCATAAAAGTAATTACCAGCATTTCTTTCTCTCCTTTCTTTTGTTCGCTCTTGGTCAGCCCTTCCCACCAGCATATTCATTGCAAATCTGTGCTCTTGGCTGCCCAGCTGGTGTTTTCACAGGTGTGTTAGGAGGGAGTGCAGAGTCAAGAGAACAAACCAGCAGAGTTCCAGTGAAAGGAGCAGAGATAACATTGCATTGTTTTCCTTCTGCATTCCATGCCGTTCCCATTCTTCCCAAGAAATGCTGTCCCTACCTCTCTTGCCTCTGCATGTCTGCTGCCAAGTATTCTCTTTATAGCTTAATCCTGCTGTGGAGGTTTGACCAAAAAAAAAAAATTTAAAAAAAAAATTGGCACAGCCTTGTTTTCTCTGACTGGTTTAAAGTGAGAGAGCTTCAAATAGTGGCCTGGTGATCTTCTGGGGCTTCTGAGTCCCATCAGTCCCGATGAAAATAAGTCATATCCTGCCTTTTTCATCTCAGAAGCAACTAATGTGCCAAGATCAAAAGTGAACCCTCTCCTGCTGCCCGTGGCTGTGATCCATGACCTGGCACTCTGCACTTGCCATCACACAGATCAGCTGTTTCTGTGTGTGACACCCCCAGGCACTGGACCAGCTGCTCCGAGGGGTTTATTGCTGTTCTTTAATTTGCTGAGATCTGAACCAGCTTAGGTGAGCCCCTCTCAGGTTCCCAGTTCTCAGGCAGTTTGGCATCACTTTGTCTCAGTTTTGCCTGTGCTGCACAGGAACACGAGTTAGGCTGGAGTCTAAGGGACAGTCTATCTCTGCCTGCTAAAGGGGTATTTTGTGTCTTGTTTTTACATCAGCTGAACCCTTGAGCCTCAACAGCTCTGGACACAGGCAATGAGTATCATTGCTGGCCCAGGGCTAAGGGCAAGCCTGGAAAAGTGATTCTGAAGGTCACTGCAGCCATCTGTGCAAGCCCTATGTCTGGAGGTGCTTGTCCTGCCTTGTCTGCTCTGCCAGCAGCTTAAGAGATTCCTACACCAGGGGTTGCATCAGAATCATCCAGGATATCAGTAAATTCCTACAGTGTGAATTTGCTCATTTGTATCATTCTTTCTCCCTCTGCAGCCTCCTGGGGCAGCATTTTCCAAAACTTATGTGCCAAGGGCTGAGGCCTGTCCCCCTTTCAGCGCAGAATTTGCCTGTGTGACACCTGCAATAAGGAGTTTAATTTAATTCCCTGGAAGCTGTGAAGGTTGGGAGCCTGTATACCATCTTGGGTCTGTAAAAACCAGCAAAGAGCTCCATAACCAGGAACCTATCCTGCATGGCTTTACATCTCTTGGCTCCACATAGTTCCAGTGAAACCCTTGATGCTATTTGAGCACTGGGTGGGTTGAGATTCTTTTTTTCTTGGTGCGTAGTTTAATTACAGCGAGGCTGTGCACTGGCTCTCCATTAATAATACAGTGAATTTCAGCAGCAGATTAAATTTCTCTAAAGTAGTAAATTGCAGGGGAAAGTGGAGGAAAGTCATGGTCGAGGAAAATAAGTACATTATAGGTCCTTTATTAGATAGAAGCCCATGGCATCAGGCAGACGGGTTCTTACAAAGACACACATATGAGAAAAACAGGGACTGCATCAATCAGCTTATCAAAATCACTTAAAAGAAATGGGCTTCTGCTGAATGTGTGGAGTGCAATAAAACATCAGTGTAACGCTGGACGTATATTAACTGGCACAGAAAGATTATGACATGTCCATTACTGAGCTTCCTCTTCCTGCTGGCTGCAGAGAGGTCCAGATTCCTCCATAATGTGCTCCTCAACCTCCGCCTCCCCTCCCAAATTTATTTTATTACCCTTGTTATAAGCAGGCACACTATAAAATGACATTAGAGGCAGAACAGCCACATGAGAGATGCTGACTCTGCCCTGAACATCAAATGTACTTCATAAGGGCTATGTAAATACTTTGCTAATCTAGTGCCATCTGAGAATACAGAAGAAATGAAGAGTGGGTGAAAGCCCTATGCAAGCACTTCTTGCCTCCTGCTGAGTCCCCTTCCAGCATCCCTGTGCTTTCCATCCTGCCCCTGGGTGAGCCACAGCTTGGCTATTGGTTGGTACCTGGGCAAGTTAATGGAGGCAACCCTTGGCATGGGCAGGTGAAGGTTTCCCTCTGGAGCCACAGGGCTTCAGTGAGTTCAAACTTCAGCTAATGTTGAAACAGCCCAGTGTGATGTGTGTGCACAGAGCCAGGAGGGGATGGAGGAGCCCAGGGATGGGAGAGCACCTCGGGATCTGAGCTTTCTCTCATCAGCTCATTTTATATGGAGGTACCAGTGCTCCATGGATGAGTAACACAGGTTTTAAAATGTCACTCAGTAGCTTTAGCCATTTGTACAGGTATTGAAATGGAGAATTGTTAGTCCTACTGCAGCTAAATGGGCTGTGCTAGTAGGGGCACAGGGATATGGCTCCAGGGGGCTTTGGACAGGCAGGAACTCATGTGCTGGGTAGATGAGATACCAGAGGGAATGTGTGTGTGTGTGTGTGTGTGTGTGTATATACGTGTATACATATGGCACCAGAAAATCATTTTTAAAGCCATTTTTTGGCCCCAGCAACTGCGCTTAAAATCAAATGAGAGATGAAGGAATTTTTCAACCCAAATCATAAGAGACCCTGGGGGGGGACACAGGATTATGGACACTTATAACTAATGCAAAATAAACAAGGCAAAATTATATGTAATTACTCCTAAAGTCATTTGCTTGTTTCAGTAATTGACCTGTGCATTCTTTAATCTTTAATGCTCCTTTAAAATTCAGCCTCAGGGACTCATAACATTTATTGACGTTTGTCATGGTTAAGGCTCTGGAGGAACTGGGCTTTATTAGAAGTCTTCAAAGAAATATCAATTTAGGGATAAGCAGCATTAATATTTTGTACACAACATCATCTGCTTAGAAAGCTTTACTAGATTTCTTTACATCTTAGAAAAGCAAGTGATGGCCAAAAAGGGCAGTGCTGGGAGTGGCTCAGCTGAATCTCCTGGTGCTGCTTTAGTAGATTTTACTAATGAAAATATGAGGTCATGTTTAATATAATTTTAAAGGTTGATGCAGGAGACACTGATGGGTCTGTTCAGGGTGGCAAGAGAGTTTTGTCCTAAGCTGGGAGGAGAGGGCATCAGGAGTGCAATAGAAGGGGCAGTTCTCTCTGACACAGACTTGCTGGGTGACCTTAAGTGTCACTTGCATTTTCCTTCTGCAAAAACCTCGTCCTCCTTACCCTGACAGGGGATGAAGTGCATAAACCACCTTCAAATGTTACGGATCCCCCAGTTCAGGGCCACTGCACATGTCTGAGTATCCACAGGGTTGGTGGGAATTTCTTGTTGATGTTTTCCACTCAGATTTTGTTGGAGAACATCATGCAAAAAACCCAGCCACCTGGGGAGCATCAGTGATGTGCAGCCTGACTGTTCATATGGCTCTTACCCTCTCAGAAACCTGGTTTTTTTGCCATTCATAACCTGGAGAGGTATTTGTGTTGGGAGAGTGAAATTCCTTGAATATGAGAAGGGCAAAGGCTCTTATTAAAAAGTTGTTTTGCCATCCAGCACTGGGTTGACTCTACTCCGGCTTTGGCACATGGAAGCATTTTTTTTTTTACTTTCCTGGGCTGAGTCAGGCTACCCACAGTATTTTGAGCCACTTGTTGGTGTGCCTTCTCCTCTTCCTCAGTCCCTGGGCTCCTTCTCCATCAAACTGGTGAAACCACCGTGGGGCCAACTGTAAACCCCTCTTACACTGAAAATGGGGCTCACCAAAGGGCATCTCTAAGGAATTTATCTTACCTTTTTTAGAAGGGAAAAGAATCCAAGTATTTTGTGAAAGAAACGAGAGCTTTAACAACATGGTGTTGTTAACAACATGTTTATCCATGGTGTTGTTGGAATAATGGATTTGTGTTTAGATAGAGGCCAGATTGGGAACCCTTGTGACTGAGTAGTCATTTTCAGAAACATTCAGGTTGCTGCCAGCAGGGCTCCTCGTGGGTGTAAGGTTTGGGGACATCAGCAGCGCTCTTAGGGAGCTTAAACGTGGTCTCTCAATAGCTATCCCCGCCTCTCCACCTGGTGTGACAACAGCTAAGCTCCCATCAGCTGATGTTTTTGAAGCGAGGTGTTCTTTTTGTCTTTCATGGAGACAGCTTTCACTCAGCCTTGCTGTTGCTGTGCCAGAACAAGGTTTCCAGCAGAGTGGCAGAGTTGAGCTGCCTCTCGCATTAAGCACCAGAGATTTCATTAAATGGCAGAGGAGGGAGCTTGTGTAGAGGGGAGGTTCACCCCAGAGACATTACAGATTGTCTCATGCTATTTAAGTGGGCTAAAATTAGAGGGAAAGAATCTGCGGCTAATTGGACTTGTGCATTAATCATAGTCTGCTGCTGGAGTACTTCACCCATTAGAATGTGTTAATTTGGTAATTACAAGGTGAGGGGGAGGTCTCTCTTTGTAATCCAAAGCCCTTCTTCATGCTTATTGCACATAGCAGAAACAGGTACAGTGAGAGGTTGGAGGCAGGATTGCGATGGGGGGACGAGCTGCCTATTACCACCTCCCACCCCACCTGTGAACACTCAGGCTCCCCAGCTCCAGACACCTATAATTAAACTCGGTTAGATATTGGGAGCAGAAGGTCCTTCATTTCAGTTAACAGCTAATTAATTGTATCTCAGTTTCCATTTTAACTCCCTCCCCCCTCCCTTGTTATAAGAAATAATGCAAATGTTCAGGGGACTCCTGCACTTGGGAAGGAGGAGCTTCTCTTGGCTCCTCTTTTTGTAAGATACCTCTGAAATACGTTTTGGGGAGCTCGAGGTGAACCTGGGAGAACCTCCCCTGTCCCTGTGCACAGTGCAGAAGGTCTCAGTTTGCAGGCACGATCCTACAACTGAGATGAAATAAGTCATTTCCTTCCCTCTACCTCTTAGATATTAGGAAGAAGATTTTACAATGAGGGTGATGAGATGCTGGCCCAGAGAAGTTGTGGGTGCTCCATCCCTGGAAGTGTTCAAAACCAGGTTGGGCAGGGGTTGGAGCAACCTGGGCTGGTGAAAGGTGTCCCTGCCCATGGCAGGGGGGTGGCCTAGGAGACCTTTAAAAATCCCTTCCAACCCAAACCTCTCTGTGATTCTATGACTCTAAGCCTTTCACTGGCTTGCCTTGCTGATAAGGGCTGTGTTGCTTCTGCCAGCCTCCCTCCTGGCAGGCTTTGCTAGACTCAGAGGTGCTTCATGAATCAGGGCAGAGGGGAAAATTGAGAAGAGAATTAACAAGACGGGGAACAGGCAGCAAACTCAGGCAGGAAAATGTAAGAGACTAAACACTGAGACAGCTAGTGCAAAATATGGATTTTCTGAGGGATGTAAAACACTAATGAGTAAAAACACTGGGATGTATGTGCTCTAATGAGAAGCAAATCAGACTGGAGCTTGCAAAGCAACACTGCCTCCAGTGCCTTTATTCTGGCAGGAGGCTCCGTTCCCAGCTCTGCCCTTAGAGATGCTCATCGAGGAAAAGCCCCTTCGTGTGACATCTCATTTTCCCTCTCCCTGTGTATTTGCTGGTTTGACGGTGGGGGTATAACAGCCTTTCAGGGGGGAATGATGTCCACTGCACCTTGAACCTGGGCAGGGTAATGTTGCTGGAAGGACCCTGTGGTTCTGACAGAGCCCTGCATAAACCTCGCCGCTGTTCGCAGCCCATTTCCCAGCCTATTTCCTTGCAATTGCAGCTGCTCTGTAATCTTTGCAGAGGTCGCAGCCGCTTGCTATGAGTGACTTCAGCTGTGATATATTTGTGGGCAGCCCCAGCAGTTGCAGGCAGCCCTCACAAACACTGACCTGAAATACTGACCTCCACAAACCACATCATTTTCCACTTGGGCACCTCCAGATTGGTTCTCCGGATCTGCAGAACCAGAAGGCTAGTTTTGACTCCATCGCAATAATTTGCTGGCTCATTAGCACTAACTCCTTAAAGGGGTACCTTTAACGTTAGTAAGCCTAAAAATGTAACCCATTTCCCCCTCCTCTGTTATAGCTCCTTGCAAATTCCATGTCCTTAATGTGTGTATGCTCTCATCCTTCTACACCCCTTGAAAGACCAATAGTCTTGTGAACAAAACAAAAAACCTGCCCTAAAATGGATCCAAATGTTGTGTCACAGCCAAATAAAAACCGTTCAGAATATATTTGATTTACTGCTGGTGGTAGAGGAACACAAAGGGGAGCTCAGCCTTCTTCGGAGGTCTGTCTGCTCTTTGGTGTCACAGTTTGGGACCACTGAAGAGCATCTTTGCAATAAAATATTTCACAATAAACTAACAGCAGATATCAAGAATGACAAGTGTGTTTATACAACAGATTTTAATTTTAAACCCATAGAGACCTGCCATAAACAATAAGAAAAGCAACGGTGTTTTAAACAGCACAGTCTTTCTAAGAAGTGATTTGCTTTCTCTGGAGCTCATTAAACCAACCCTGGAAGTTGGAACTGTGAGAAGGATCCTTTTAGTACTATAAACTGTGTATGTGGGTTACAGACTGTACCCATTGGAATAAAGTGATTACCACCCTCATTAAGTGGATAAAGACCATTCAAGACTTCTATTTTGGGGATGACTAATGTGAAAGCTCGTTCAACAAAACGAATGATTAAGGGATAATTTTGTTGGAACAGATTTATAATGCACAGTGACTAGGTGTGAAAGACACTTTCTCTGTGCAAGCCACTTTGCACATCCAGGCTGTGCTTCTGGACTTAATTAGCAACACCCGCATCCATCCTGGGAGAGTCGGTGCTCCCCAGGCCTTCAGTTCGCTTGTTAGCAGGTGATAACCAAGTGCTTTTAACTATGTGAGCATAGAATCGTTTAGGTTGGAAAAGACCTTTAAGGCCATAAAGTCCAGCTGTTAACACAGCACTACGAGGGCCACCATGTCCCCAAGTGCCACATATGCTTGTCTTTTAAATCCCTGCAGTGATGGTGACTCCACCACTGCCCTGGGCAGCCTGTGCCAGTGCTGGACAAACTTTTCTATGAAAAAAAAGTTGTAGAGAGCAATAAGGTCTGTCCTCAGCCTCCTTTTCTCCGCTGAGGCTGGCCCAGTTTGGGAAAAGCCCATGTGCACCCCGCTGGAGCTGCTGATTTTGCTGACACTGGAGCAAACACTTGCTGAGGTGTTTACCAGAAGTGACAGCTGGCTGTTTCAAAACTGCTTTCATCCTGCCAAAGTAAGGCTCAGGTCATGTCCAAGTCTTCACTTGACTCTTGCTGAAGCTGTGCCTTTGTATCTCACTAGAAATGGAGCAATTTCCAGGTGAGATTCCATTCATTTATTCGGTGAAAACCCTACTTCTTTTTATTAAACTCCCCAGAATTATTCCATTCTGAGAAATTTGTTTCAAAATTGAAACTTAAATTTTGGAATTCTGAATATTCCATTTGATTGCCTCATATTTTTATTATATATCTCCCGTATCTCTCTGTTTTATTTCATGCCATATCAAACTGGCAGATGTCTGTTACAGAAGGTGTGATTCTTTGCAGAAGACAATAAGTTGTTTTGATCAGTATTTCACAGGTGCCATTACTTTGAAAAATAGTAAATTAAAAAGTAGCATTTCTCACCTATTGTTTTGGTAGGTTCACTCTAGTCACAACAGACAAACTAACGCACAATTACTGTAAACAAAAGAATTCAATGTGTTTTACTGACATTTTGGGTTCCTCTTGAACAGAAGGCTTTACAAAATGCCATCTTTTCATGAGAAATAAGTAAGTAATCATTTTCAGTGACTTTTTCTTACAAAAGCTCCCTATTTCGCTTCTCCTGTCACGCATGGAGGGGATCAGTGATGCAAGGGAGCCTGTGGGGTCCAGCAGAGCTGCTCTCCAGTGTGTGTGTCTCACAAGCTGGTGGCTGCGGAGCTGCTCGTTTGTGTTGGGTTGTAGTTTTGTTGACATACCAGAACTGTTTATTTTTAGCCAAAAGGATGCTGTGATCCCCCGGCTGAGGTTATGCTGTGGGTCACATTCTGGCCCCGAGGCTGTTTACAGACCCAGCTGTGTGGGCTTGAGCTCTGGCACATCCCCAGCTCTGTTCCTGACCTCAGCTCAGCTGGACAGAGGTGCAGGGCCCGTGTCAGCCGCACTCACTGCCTGCACTGGGCAAACACATCTGGAATGCAGCGGGGCTCTGCATTTCCACAACACCCCATCCAGCCTTCTTATCAATGGCTGTATGGGTTGTTTGCCATGATTTGCTGGGCAGTCACTGGCCCATGAACCACAGGGCAGGAAACTCTTCTGAAGTGTCTTGCACGTGGTCATACAGTCCTAGCTCCGTGAGAGTGGTTGTTTTGTCTTTGGCAACAAGTGGACATCTCCACTGGGTGGGTGTCAGAGGAGCTGCATCCCTGCCTGAACTCTGCCAGCACCCTCATCCTCATCCACATTTGCTCCTGCAGTTTGCTTAGAGGCCCAGCTGGCTCCAGTCCTACTGCCCAGGGACAGGGATAGTGTGCATGGATGAGATGGGATGGCAGCTCTAGGCTGGGGGAATTGCTCCCATTGCACAGACATTCTTGAACTCAGCTGTCCCCTCCCACCCTTCAGCAGCAGGGACACTGAATGACTCCAGCTCCAGCTGTATTCCCCTACTGCAAGACATCTAGGCTGTTTGGGGGATTTTTCCTTCCCCAGTGTGCCCTGGCATGGGCAAGGGGAAGGCTGCCCTGCAGAGCTCTGCCTGCCCGTGCCCGTGGAGAAGCCTGTGATCCCAGAGAGGATGGTGGCTGAGCTGAGGGAGGAAACAAATGACCTTACAAAGCCATCTAATATATTTCTGAAAAATATTTGGTGTTTTCATTTCCCGGGAGGTCGAAGATTAAAACAAATGCAAACAAATGTTGGTATCAACAAGTTCGCAGCACAGAAACTTAATGTCAATGTCTTGGGTTGAGTTGACAGCAATGCCAGGACTTTGGGTGCATTAAAAAAAAACAACTAAGCATGGCAGTAAAAAATAGCAATACCTTATTGAGAAGTGTTTTCTGTGGATAGTTTTTTTTGTCTCCACCTAAGCTTTGTTTAAATCCTGCATTAAAAATACATTTTAGCATGTTTTTCATACAGCCACACAGCTGAGCTGGCACCTGGGGACACGTATGCATTTAGGTGTGTGTGCTTTGGGGTGAGCTATCCCTTTAGAGAAATGGCTTTGGAAACCTGTTGTGTTCCCAGATGTCAGAGAGTGCAAAACTGCAGGAAGCCAGTGTTGGTGTCCTGATCAGTCTGGGTCATTTGCCTCTGCAAAATCTCTCTGGGAGGACATTGGTTGTTAACTGGTCACGTTGGGTTTTTAGCTGCACTGGTGGATATATTCAGAGGGAACAGAGGGATGAGAAATTGGGCTGGATTTGAAACATGCTGAAGACTGTGGTCTGTGTTTGTATGTGGTTCCCATATCAGCATTCTCAAGTTTTTAGGAGGCAGGTAGATGTTGGCCCAGATCTTTGGTAAGGCCTGAGCAGGTTTGCCCTACTTGTCTGTTATCCCCATATTGTTGAGAGCTGAAATGCAGCAGAAAGATGATATTTGCTCCAAGTGCAGTGGAAGGCAATGCTGGAGCTGGAAATGCACTGCCGAGTCCTGATTCTTCCCTCTTTCCTTTAATTGTGTCCTTCGAAAGCAGAGTCCTCTAGTGCTAAAAGAAGATGATGGCAAACTGCCTTGTTAACCTATTTTAAGTAAATCTGTATTGAGTTTCCTGCTGTGCCTAAGAGCTGGTAGTCCCAGTAGAGTTTTATATTTTATCCCTGCACTGACTTTCTCTGGACTTTAATTCCCCTTTTCCTTTTTCTTCTACCCCAAAAGAAATGCAAATTTAATTTCACAGGAAATAAGGATATACTTGAATAAGACAAGATTTTTTTTTTTTTTAATATTTTGCCAATATCTCACTGTCTCCCACTGGTTAGCAGCTGATTTTTGAGGGATCTAACATTTTGCCTTTCTTAAAACAAATTCTTTGCATACAGCAGCCTCCCACAGGCTCCTTTAGCACAGAAAGGCAAAAGAATTTTAGCAGGGAAAAGAATTCTGTATGGAAGAATAGAGCAGCGCAGGCCACCTGTATAGTATTAGGAGGAGATGAGGGAAAAGATATTGCTGATTTTTATTAATAATTAATTTAATTTTCTATAGCCCTCTTATGAAAGTTCCTCAACAAATTTGCAGAGTGTATAATGTATGTATCACTGAATTGTAGCTATTTCTGGAGTACTTCATCTGTTCCACTGCAGACATGGGGATGGTTTTTAATAGTTTAGGTCAGTAAGTCATTATGAAAGCCTCCACTGAAATAATACTCTTGAAATAATAATATTGGATATGGACTATATTGTTAAAGGGGTTTTTTTCTTTTTTTTCTTCATTGTGGGTTCTTACTTTCTTTCTGTTACGATATGACATATGGGTTGCAGTGATAGCCACTGGACCTACAGGGAAAATTGACTGAATATTTAACTTTTTCTGAAGGGGATTTAACATGAGAATACAGAGAATGAGATACAGCCATGGTCTGCTAAAAAGTGTTCCAGTCCTTGTGTCCTCACCAAATAAAAATATCCAGAGAGATCATTATGGGGAGGTTTTATTGCTCATCACAGTGGCCTGAACACTGGCAATGTTCTTTGGAAAAGGTGTTGTCCAGTTTGTTGATCTCAATTGTATATTTTATCTGAAATACCTGCTTTGGAAGAACACAAGCTCCTTACCACCACCCTGGCTCACATCCCAGCTGGCTAATGCCCACCTTGGAAAGCTGAAGGTTTATGAGCAGGGCTTAGCCTGGCTCTGCTCAGCCAAGCCTTGACCTGCTGCCCAGGCCCATCCTTCCTCTTAGGCATGTGTTTAATTGCTTTGCTAATTCAAGACTGCAATTATCACCATGTCCTGTAAGATGCTTGTTTATATTTTTTACCTTCTCCACACCAAACGTCCAACCTGGCTCAGCCCAGGGGCTCTGGCAGAGCTCTCCACCAGTGGTGTGCTGGCAGGAAGGTCCAGGCAGTGGGATATAGTTGGGAAATAAGGTCTAACAGGCAGGAGCAGCAGCCCAGGGTTATGGGAGTGTGGCTAGGCAACAGCATGGGGAGCGGAGGAATGATCTCTCTTTGTCAGACAGCCGAACTGTTAGAGGTTATGAGATTCTTTTATTGCACTAATTTGCAGTGCAATGTGCTGACATTCTCTCCCTGTTGCACAGAGAATATATAAATTATGCCTGCAGGACGATTAACTGTTTGTCCAGGCTAATTGTCAGTATTAAATCTTGCTCAGTCACAGTTTTAAAGCTTAATTTAAACTCTCTATCTTTAAGGAATCTGCACTCCCACTCCCCCTCCCACCACGGGGAAAAAAATAATAAAGATTTAATGGTTTAAGTCAGTTCCCTTTGTAAGAGCTAAAGTTATAATTGGGTGTGTGGATCGTGGAAGCATCTGCACACGATGAGCCTGTGGAGTTTTCCTTTTGCTTTGGCCGATAATGTTCATTTCAAAACCCATTGTCTTTGCTACCCTGTATTAATTTCTGAATTATGTATTATTGTTCTGAGACCCCGGAGCCACAGCTATTCCCCACATCTATTACTGCATAAATCTTTGCTGTGTGCTTAAACCAGCCATGATTCATCCTGAAAGATGGAGAGGAACACCAGCGCTAATGAAAAATCTCTCTCCCGATGCAACGGGCACAAATCTGATGCACAGACCTTGCAGGGTGGCTGGGGAGCGAGGGCAGGCAGACCTGGCTGCAGAGAGACAGCAACAGGCAGGAGAGGGATGGAGCCCACCATGGGTTTGCACAGAGCATCCTCTCAGGTCATGATCTGCTGCTGCAGCAGGACAATCCTGGCTGTGCAGGTGATGCTCGGGTGAAGCTGCTGCTCTCACGGCCGAGCCTTTCCCAAAAAACAGCCCTCTGTGTGAACACCATCCTCATGGTGTTACAGGACATGAAGATCTGGCCACACTGGCAGAGATTTTCCATTTTCAATTACTTGTGTGTTCTTCTATAATTATTTTTAATTTATTCCCCTCTAAAGAGACACAGATGTATGCAGTTGGCTCATCTCCTCCCAAAATTTTAGCAGCAGTGCTGTGAGGAGTCTGTTTCTCATCTCTGCTTCTCCCTAGACTTGATTTTCTGAAGCTCTGTGCCAGCAGCATGGGTTTAACTGATGGCTGCCCTGTCCCTGATGGAGCCAAAAGTTGGCTGTCAGTAGGCTGTCACTGCATTCAGGCACACCAGGGTACCCCATTAGCTGTGTGTGGTGAAATTACAGCAAATGAAAAAGTGGTATCACACCTTGGCTTTAAAATGTACCTAATTGTGTTTTTCCTGGCCTTGGTTCAGCTGGACATCACCATCCTGTGCCATGAGCCTGGTGATGACCCCACAGCTCAGGGACACCTGGCTTGGTGAGCAGCACTGAGGAGCATGGAATCACAGAGTGGTTTGGCTTGGAAGGGACCGCACAGATCATCTTGTTCCAACCTCCTCCCATGGGCAGGGACACCTTCTACTAGCCCAGGTTGCTCTGAGACTCATCCAGCCTGGCCTTGGACACTTCCAGGGATAGGGCAGCCACAGCTCCTCTGGGCAACCTGTGCCAGGGCCTGCCCACCCTCACAGGGAAGAATTTCTTCCTAATATTCAATCTAACTCTGTCTTCTTTCAGTTTAAAGCCATCCCTCCTTGTTCTGTCTCTCCATCCCTTGTCCTACGTCCCTCTCCAGCTCTCTTGGAGCCCCTCTAGGCACTGGAAGGGGCTCTCAGGTCTCCCTGGACCCTTCTCTTGTCCAGCTGAACATCCCCAGCTCTCCCAGCCTGGCTCCAGAGCAGAGAGGTTCCAGCCCTCAGAGCATCTCTGTGGCCTCCTCTGGACTCACTCAGCTTCTCCATGTCCTGTGCTGGCTGACCTGACTCATGCCAGAGCTGAGGACTGAGGCTCCAGGTGGATGTCAGGGAGATTTTATTTCATGCTGTGGTTTCTGTAGGACACATGGTGCCATTGGAGAACTTGAGGGCTTCAGGCTTGAGCCCTTCTGGGCTTTACTTGACCACTTGAGAGACTTTAACAGGACTTTGCTTTCTAGGGAAGAACAGGAGAGAAAGTGCTCCTGGTGCTGTTAATTCATGTTGAAGGATTTGTTCATCTGCCACAAGGCAAAGCTGAGCATGTTCTTGCTGGGTGAAAGGGGTCATGCTCTTTTTGACCTGGGGCAGGTGGTAATTGAAAAGAAGGTAGCTGTGGGTAGAAATGAGCCTGATGACACAGTGACATAACCAGCCTGGTCCCTCTGTTCCTGGAAAATTACAGTGGTGACAGCCAGAAGGGAGCCCTTGTACCAAATAGCCCCTCTTAGCCCATGTATCACATCCTGCTTTCAGTTTAGGGAGGATTTTAGTAGTGCAGGATGAGGGTTGATCCAGCAGTTGTTTGAGAGGCTGATGCCTTGCACAGCTCATCACTCCAATGTTGCACTGCGTGTTGGGGATGAGAGGTGGGACCACGGAGCACGTCGCCTCCTCTCCTCTCCTTTCTGGAGTGATGGAGCAGGTTCAGGGTGTCCCAGCAGGTGTGGTCCAGGGGCTTTTGCTGGAGAGTAGGGAAAGGTGAGAGGATCAGCACATGCCAGAGAAAGCAGCCACCTGGGAGCTGAGGGGAAAATGGTTCTTGCTCATCCTTCTCCTTTTGACATCTTGTAGAGAAACAACAGGGCTCGTGCTGTTCTGCTCGATTAGAGCTCCCTTTAACAGTGACAGCTTTCCTCACTTTTTTTCTGAAATCTGCAAAATTAGGGTCAGTGAAAGGTGGGGGGAGGAAGAGAGAGACAAGTTAGTCTGGAAGAGAAATGCCTGAGAAGCACAGAAACCCACAGGTAGGAGAGGAGAATTAGCAGGTGAGAAAGCAGGAGGGTTGAAAATCCATGACCTCAGCCACGGGATGGCACAGCATTGCCAGTGTGAGAAGAGAATGGGAATCCTTGGCCTAGTTTGCTGAAAGAGGGAAGAAGAGGAGGATTTGCAGAGATGTGTGTGGTGTAAGGCAGCTGGTCCCTCTGCTCTGCCAGTGCTCCATGACCCCAAAGAGCTGTGGTGTGAACAGAGTGATGACAGCTGGCTGGCTGGCTGCCCCAGGGACTGGCAGGGCACGGGCTGGAGGGTTTGCTCGTTTGGGTGTCTGGGCTATTATTGTCATTAATAATAATAATTTGCTTTACTACCCCTGTAATATTAGAGCAGCCACTCGCCCCATTTGCTTCCATGGTGTGTGCACGTTTCCTGCCTCCTGGTCTGACACCCTTATGTAAAATTATCTAGATGCCCAAGGAATTATTTGGGGCAAACTACCCCTGTTACTCCAAATGCAAAATGAGCACATTTTGTGTGTGAATTTGAGTGGCCTATTGTAAATTTTAGCATTTTTATTAAACCAGCAGAATGGGAAGTCCCACACTGGAAAAGGCTCTAGGTTCTCTGTGTAGCACAAATCCAGAGCTGCCAAGAGTAGGACCAAGGCTCCTTTCAAGGAGCACACCTTGACAAAAGATTTCTGCCTAATCCCAGCTTCTGGCTCCTGATTTATGCCCCACAAAAGGTTATTCATATTTCTGGCTTTTATCCTAGTGATCATCAAAGCGAATAATCCCACTCCATCAGAAATACCTCATTCCCTTTTTTGTGACTCAAATCTGATGTCAGCCAGATTTGACTGCTCAGGTGTAAAAACACGAGATGGGGCAGCAGTAATGGCAGGGCTGCAGGTTCCTCCAAAATCCCTGATTGCCTCTGCAGGATCAGGTAATGGGAGAGTGCAAATACAGGAAAGGCAATCCCGTGCTCCTGCTGGCTTGTTGTTTCAGGTAGCTTTTCCATAGTCTCTCTTATTTGTCTTCCCTCTGATAGGGGAGAGAAGTTAGGGTACAGCTCTAGCTGGAATATATTTGCAAGGAGGCAGTAACAGAAGTCCTTAAAACCGTGAAAGCAACATGGGGGGAGGAAATAAAAATAAATACCTCTCCTAGGAGAAGAACAAAAGAGAGGGGGTGAAATACCTGGGATCACAGCCTGTGCTGGGGGAGACTGCGCAGGGGGAGGGCTGCTGTGCTTAGGCAGGGAAGATGCTGTCTTTAGCATATGCTCTGCATATTTTACTGCCAGAGAAGATGTGGTGATGATTTAATATGCAAAGGTAGATATGGCATTGATATGCATCCACACTGCATAACATGTGCATACATATTTCAAAGGTGGTACAAGAAAGTGCATCACTGAAGGCAAGCATTTATCAGGCTTGCGGTCAAACGTTTGAGACCTTCACAGCCTTAGGAGATCCTGCAGGAGGAGGAAAAATAACACGTCTTGATTATTATTAGTGTTTTAAATAGGAAATTGTCAAGATGCTGGGGAGCAGGGAGAGCAGCGAGCACTTCAGACAAGTTGAGTGATGTGATGGAGGAGCAGCGGCGCGGGTAAACAAAGGCTGCAGCAGGAGACGCGGAGAGATGGAGCGAGGAACCCGAAAGAGGAAATTATTCACCTGCAGCCCGTGCTTTCTGCTCCTCAGCACGTTTGTGCTCGAGCCCCAGTTAATGAGAGCAGCCTGTCTGAAAGCTCGGCAGTTGGGGAGGGCTGGGGTTTTTTTCCCCTCTAGTTTTTTGTCTTGTTTTATTCTGGGAACAGAGCTCAGCTGCACAGGAAGAGGGAGGTTTGACACACACAGATGTGACAAGTGCAGGGGGACACTGCCTTGTGCCCCACACCCCTCAGCTGGGGCTGCCAGTCTTGCTCTCTTAGTTGCTTCTCTTTGCTCACTCCTTGGGGACAGCAGGGCTGAACCCACCCAGGGCAGGGACCCACCAGAGGCTGCACCAAGCTAAACCCAGGCTTCCTGCTAAAAGATCAAACTGAGACACACCTGGTTGTTCAGTTCACGTTGGTGCCACACTGCAGAGTGCCTCGGGTGCCCTTGCTGTGCCCCCCCCAGCCTGGCATGGTCCCTGGGCACAGGAGCCCTCGGGGGCAGCGGGAGCACAGCAGCAGAGCAGGATGCAGGATGCTGTGCAGATGAAAGCACAGACAGTTTGTGTTTGTTTTGCTTAGTGACAGCTCTAGATTTTAATGTTTGATCACAGCAGGCAGGGAGGTCCTGCAGGGATTTCAAAAGATACTCTGTCCCCATGCACCGACATGCATTTTCTTTACATTAAATGAGTGTGTCTCGCCTACCTCGCTGGAAAAAACTAGTTTGGGCCTAATGCAAATTGGGCTCGGTGCAAGCATGAGACACATTTTGCTGCTGGGAGGAATCTGTTCTGTTTTGCTGCATCTCTAAATCCCCTGTCCTCTGTCTCTAAAGCCTCTGTCCCATGGCACTACCAATGCACTTGAACTCCAGTGCCAGTGCAGGTGTGCTGGGTCCTGTCGTCCCCACCAAGGGACATGGGTGACACCTGCCCTTTGCCAGACCAGGATCCCTAAAGGACTGCCTGCTAGTGCACTTTGGGGAGCTTGCAGCTCATTTTAGCACCAGCGTGGCACTCATTTAATTGGTGTAGCAAGCCCCAGTTTGCACTAGCCCTTCCTGATGCCCTCTGCTCCTTTGGCAGTAGAAGCAGTGGGAGACAAACACGTTGAGCTCTTCATGGGGCACATCCAAGGTCTGGAAGCAATGCTGAGGAGACTCGGTGTGCCTGCCACAGCTGGCTGCCCTCAATCCAAGCCCTGTGTGCCCAGCTGTGCGGAGCTGCCCAGACTCCACAGGGATGGGCTCATCTGCTGAAGCTTCAACTGGCTCGGTGGTTTCTCAGAGCGTGTTTTTGCAGTTTGGCTTCTGCGAGTTCAGGGTCTCACCTCCTCTCAGCATCTTCAGATGGCAGGAGAGGGACTTTGGTGGCAGTGGCCAGGGACAGCAGGGCCATGGCTGGTTGGCCCCTGGGGAGGAGGGCACAGCCTGCAGCAGGGTGTGAAGAGTAGAGAGGGCTTCTCCCACGCTAATGACAGCGGGCAGCACTCCCACCGCCACGCAGGCCACTGTAACTCCATTGCTCTTTAATTATCTGGAATTATAGCGCTGCTCTCGCCCTTTTTATGTTACGGTGGAAGAAATCAGGACATACATTAATTATCTAATCCATATGTAAAGTGTCACATATAATTTTCCCAGAGCAAAAGGTTCTAGCTTTAAGACCTGCATCGTCTGTTAATAACCATGTGTGAGGGGAGAAAATAATATCCAGATATATGATTATTACAGTGGTCATTGGCCACTCTTACTCTTTTCCCTGCTTTTGGGGCAGTGTCTGTTATAGAGCCTGACACTTGCAGGGTGACCTTTAAATAGCCCCAGAGTGCAGCCTGTGACGTGGCTGGGTTGCAGGGAATTGAGAGCACAAACCCAGTGCTTGTTTTTGGTGTTGTTGCAGAAGTACGGTCTGAATCAGAAATACCTTCAGGTCTCTTAGGTAGTTTGTTGGTTGTTTTTTTTCCTCTTGTCTGCATATGGAAAAGAGGGGAAGACCCCACAGCTTCCCTTTGACTAAGACACATGGCAGCTGAAGAAGTCGATTAAGAAAATCAGTATTGCATTTATTAGCCTCCATCTATGATGCATGGTGTTATGCTAATATGCATGAATTAATTACTGTTATTAATTCAATTGAATTAATTTGATATAACTGATGTGTGCAGTGAAGATTTGTGGCGAGTGAGCGAGAGCTGCTTTTAAAAGGTGGTGCAGACACAGGCTGGGTTGATGTGAGTGGGAGGGGGCAATGGGCTCTGCAGCAGCCCCAGCACATCTGTTTGCACCACCTGATGCAGCACAGGAGCTGAGAGATCTGTTTATCTCCCATCTCCTTCCCCTCCCTCTGTGATCTGCTCATGCCTCTGTCCCCTCCTGCAATTAGGACCATCCTAATGTTTCAGGAGGAGACTCCTGCTGAAGGCAGGTACAGAGCAAGAATGATTTTTGGATAACTAGAAGAGAGAGAGGGAAGGAGATGATGCAGTCCCGTCTGCATGTGGGGCAGGAGCCCAAGGTCCAGCCACAAGGAGCAAAAGGCAGGGAAACGGAATGAGAAAGGAAGGAGCAGAGAAAAACTGTTCTTCCCAGTGAGGTTGTCCAGAGAAGCTGTGGCTGCCCCATCCCTGGAAGTGTCTGAGTTCAGGCTGAACAGGGCTTGGAGCAATTTGGTCTGTGCCCCTGCTCATGGGTTGGACTAGATGGTCTTTAAAGTTCCCTTCCAGCCCAAACCATTCTGTGACTCTATGAATTAACAGTTCAGAACAGGAAAAAATTCCCTTTGCCTGTTTTTGGGCCCCTTTGAGGGTTTGCTGACAATTCTCCCCACCAGCTTTGTGCAGGGAGGGAGGAAAAGTCCTCAGCTCCTTCAGAACATCTGCAGAAAGTGAGGGGTAAAGTCTGACCCCAAATATCAGCACAGGAAACCAACTCCTAAGTGTCAGGCAACAGGCAAGGAAAACATCTCAGGGCCCCTGTGTACACTCAGAACAGTGCAACATGTAGTTTGTGAACTGCTGCCAGGCTGTGAAATATTTGCATAAATTATTAGGGGGAAAATTTAGCTCAGCTTGAGAAAGCTGCAGCTTGCAGGCTGCTCCCGAGCAGAAGTGAAACCCCTCGTGTGAATTATTTGTCAGAGATTTGCTCTCAGGTTGTGGCACAGAAGCTGCCTACGTTGTTGAGGAAAAGGGATCTCCATGCATGATCAGAAAATTAAGCCCCAGATGCTGTTCCAGTTGTAAAGGCAGGGATGGGACCTCGCATGACAGGGGTTATCCCCAGAGACAAGGGATGTGCTGGGACAGGAGGACCTGTGGCCAGCACAGGGAAGGGGCTAGAGCTGTGCACAAGGACTCCCACAGCACCTGCTCTCTGCAGTGGTGCTCTAAGCCGTAAGACTAATTAACAAAAGGTAAATTAAAAATACCTACCACTAGTCCTGCGCACCCCCCAGTGCCCAGCACAGACCCCTCAGGCAAAGCCCAGCATCCTTGAGCTGCCGGGGCTGTGTCACGCTTCTAAAATGACTGTAATTGGTATTCCACAAGACAAACTGCAGGACCCACAAAGGCCATCACTCCTCCAGATCATTCAATCATGTTGAAGACCAAACTTGCAATTGCTCTTAATGGAAATGCAGAGCCCAAGAGTTTTTCTGTTAGGAAGGGAGAACCTGTGGTTTTCGGTGACCTCTTTTGGGTAGCAGAGTAGCAGCTAATTGCAGCTCATAGAGTTGACAGATGTCCCTGCTTCATGCAGCAAATCGGTCACATCTCCTGATAAATATGAGACCTTCTGCTGTAATATATGAGTCCCATGCTTTAACCATCCTCCTAATTCATTTCATTTCAGTTTTCCAATAGGTTGGAGATATTTTACTGAAATTTCCTCTCCCCCCCCAACCCCGTGTGGAAGTGTTTTGCTGCCATTATTTCCTGTATCTTATTCTCTGTTTTAGTCACCCATCAACTGCTGACAGTCTTTATCATATCCTCTGTCTGTGGTTTAAGAAGGGGGGCAGATTAGTTTTACCCTGAGGATGACTCCCTAAAGCAGAGCTGCTGCCTCTCTCTTCTCTTTGCCCTTCCTGGGACTACAGGGTCATCCCAGGGCAGCACTTTCCTCTGCTTCTAGCCCATACCTCGTCCCACCCCTCCCCACAAAGCATCCTCTGCTTGAGGTTCAGTGGCTACTGGTGATCCCTTCCCTGTTGGTGCATCTGTCATTGGCCCCTTCCCTGCCCTGTGGTTGGATTGGGTCCTGCCTTGGAAGGATGTGATGTTGCATCTCCCTGGCATCCTTATTTTTCTCCTTCTCACCCTGCAGAGAAGCTGGGGAAGAGAATATGTCCATCATAGGTGATCTGGGTTGAGAGGGACTTTAAAGTTCATCTCATTCCAATCCCCCTCCAGGGACACCTTCCAGTATCCCAGCTTGCTTCAAGACCTGTCCATCCTCGCCTTGGATGCTTCCAGGGATGGGGCAGCCACAGCTTCTCTGGTCAGCCTGTGCCAGGGTCTTACCACCCTCACAGGGAAGAATTTCTTTCTAATATCCATCTAACCCTGTCCCCTGTCAGTGTGAAGCCATCACCCCTTATCTTATGACTACATGACCTTGGCAAAAGGCCCTCTCCTGGAAAAACTTTTTCTCCATGACACAGGCTTTGAGCTCTCCCTGGGTCCCTGTTTCTTTCCCCATGATACCTGAGGTGGGTGTTTGCCCTGTCCAGCACACACAGCTTGTCCCTGTCCAGCACACACAGCTTGTCCCTGTCCAGTCCAACGCTGATGGGCAGAGCTCTGCAATTTGCATAAGCAGAAACCTTGTCATCCAGAGATGCTTCTCAAGAGATGTTTTTGTCCCACCTGCTCTTAAAAACCTTCAAAGCAGTGAATCTCAGAGTTCCCACCCTCAGCAGGTTCTGGGACTTAGTCAGAGCCACCAGACAGAAAGAGGTTTTCTTTATATGTACATGTATGTGCACAGGAAGGTGCATTAATTATACATTTAATAAATGTATTTATTATTCATACTGAAGTATTAAAGTACTTTATGTTTATTAATTATACAGCTAATATATACAGGTGAAATGACACTAAGTACATATATATTTAATATATAGGTGAAAATCTGTACTGTATATATATTTTAATTCCTCTAAGTCCTTCCTGCAAATTAAGCTGATGGCTTTGTGATGCCTCTAAGGACAGAGGAAACAATTGCCTGCTGGCTTCATTACTGAGCCTGGATTATCCCATCCTCTCTCAGCCTTTTTCAGACTAAAACCCAGCTTGTTCAGCCTTTCTCTGCAGGTGGGTCACCTTTGTACAGCTCTCATTTTTCCACTCAGGGGAGGTCCCTGTCCCTGTGGGGCACTGAGTGGCACCAGGTGTCCCCAGACAGCTGCTCTCCATCAGTGGCTTCTCACCAAGTAGTTCCAGAAAGATGCTGCCTCTTTCATAGGGGGACAGCAGGGACATCACCACCCTATGCTGAAACCAGCTGTGATGGGAACCCAACCCACCACCACACAGTCCTCGGCACGGAGAAAGGTCACAAGGAGCAAGAGGCTCTTGAAGCTGCCTCAGTGGTTCATGTGTGGGTCTGAAGGTATGACCTAAACCTAACACAGCCTGTGATAGAGGCAGGGCACATAAGAACAAGCACTACTTTTTTTTTTTTTTCTTAAAGTGCTTTATTCGTTTTGTTTTGTTGAGGTTTGGGTTTTGTGGGAGTTTTTTTGGACTAACTGAAGTAGCTGGAAATAGCAAAGGTTTTAGTCATATCGGCCACTCCTCCGTTCGGAAATATTTTACTCTAGGGGCCAATTTCTCTCTAATAGCTCCCTTTTGGGAGGCTTCAGGAACAGCTTTTACTCCTAAAGACTGAGGGCCTACAGCCCTCCACAACACTGCTGTGCACCCAAGCTGGGGAGCTCAGCTCCTTGTACACCCAGACCCCAGCAGGGCCAGGGGGGTCTGTTGGGGAACTTTAGCTGTGTCTCATCCAGAATAACTGCAGAGCAGTTCCCAAAAGCTCCTTGCAGAGAGCCATACCACACACCCACTCCTGGATGAACCTGCCCCAGCCTCCTTGCAGAGCAGCAGGTCAAGGTACAAATGAGCCCACCAATTCCTCGTGGTAATTAACAGTGGATTTCCCTTTTTTCCCTTCATATATTTTTTTTCCTATTCCTTTGTTCTTCTGCTGTGTGACATGTAGGAGACTTGTAAGACTCCACTCTCTCTCACCTGGATTTGTTCTGCCCTTTCTGGTGGATAGGAGGGATTTGAGTATATTAAGTTAATTGGCAAATGTATTGTTCAGACAGCTGTGACAGAGCTGCCTGCCTGTGGTAGCTGCTGGGTTAAGCAGCTCCCAGAAGCTTTTTGGCACCTCTTGTGATGCTTGAGCACCTCCCCACCAGCTCAGGGTCACCCAGCTTTGAACTGGTCTTGAGGAATACTGCACGGTGAGCTTAAGGAGAAAGTACTTTGGGAAAAATGGGAATAAACAGAAAACCAAGATGTTGTGGGACCTGCTTGCTTGAGAAGTGTGGGAAAATTCAACGTGTGGCACAGGGGATTTGGATGGGGTGCTGCAGAGCTGTACACTGCCTTTCTGTCTGCATTATCAGCCATCCAAACCCAATAAATAGGTTCCTCAATCTCATCTTGCCATTTTGTGCTTATAAAAATGGAGCTGCAGTGTCCTTTTGTAGGCCAGGTCCCTTCAGTTCACCTGATGCTCTGAGTACACTGCGGTGAGGCTGGTTTACAGGGCTGGTTGGTCCCAAAGGTGACAGCAAAGTTGAAGGTTTGGGCATGGATCTGGTACCTTGAGAGGTTTTCCTAGGGTGATTATTTTGATGGCAAATAATCCAGCAAAGTGGTAGTTTTATCCACTGAAGGCTCTTGGTGGATAAAACAACAGCCCTGAGCACTCTGGGGCTGGGCATGGGATGTTGAAGGAGTCCCCGCTGGATGTAGAAGAAGAGGCTGGCATGAATTTTATAGTTGTGATGGAGGCAGAAATTCCTCTTTTCTAATACCTTGGCCATGTAAGAAGCTTGAGTGCATGCAGTGGTATTGACACTTCTTTATAAGGAAGCAGATTTCCAGCAGACAGCAAGCCATGACAAGAAAAATAGCTAAATTTCTCTGACGGTATTGATGGCCTCCCAGAGAAACACTGTCACTCCAAAAACGAACCATCCCCTTCAGTCAAATGTGTCTCTAATGAAAAATATATATCCACAGACTTTCTTTCAGCCTGTATTATTAATGTGACCTTTACTCAACTGCTTCCCTCTCCTTTTGATTTCTGTGAATAAACGTAATTAGGAAGGTGTGTGTTCCACACACTGCTGTGCTTCAGCAAGAGGCTGGGGAGGCAAAGGAAATGGTTCCCAATTAGCTCCTTCACTAATGCAAAGGCAGTGGCAAGTGGAGGCTTAGCCTGGGTTTAAGAATGCCCTTGAAGAGGTGGGAAGGCTCTTGGATGAGTGGTGCAAGAAAGCAAACCAGTACATGGACCTGGGATACAGCAGTTTCATGGCATTGGGGCAATTCAAAGTGGAGAAAAGCCTGACTAAGGTTAAAAGCTCTTCCCCGGAAATACTTTCCCTGGAAGTGTTCCAGGCCAGGTTGGACAGGGCTTGGAGCAACCTGGTGTAACAGAAGGTGTTCCTGCCCATGGCAGGGGGTTGGAATGAGATGAACTTGGTCTTCCAACCAAACCTTTCTGTGATTCTGTGAAATAACTGGTTTCTAACACTGCACAGAGAAGTTACCTGGCTCCTGTAAGGAAGAGGAATGGGATTTTTGCATTAGAAACATGCAATTCTGGATTGCTCAGTTCAGGTGTTCTCAGCCAAGTGTGGTGCTTGGAAAAAACTCATGCCTTGTTGTAAAAGCTTTAGCAGCCTGAAAATGAATGGCCCAAAGGCAGGATGGAGGGAGAGTTTGAAACAGCCTGAGTCTGAATCCTGCTAGGAGTGAGTCTGGCTTTAAATAAAAACAGTATTAAAAAAAAAAGGCAATCAAACAACAAGCCTTCAAGGCAGCAACTTTTTCACTTTTCACTTGTCCCAGGATAGTTTCCACAGCCCAGAGGCGCATGTGGGTTTGATAAAGAGCTTGCTAAAACAAAGCAGGAATTTATGGTACTTGGGAAAGTTGAGACAACTTGAAGGAAATGTGTGACTGTGTGTCCCTTGGGCAACAAGTACCCATGGCTCTTTGTAGGCAGAAATACTCCCTTGAGAGAAGGGCACCTCCTCTCCTCTTGTTTTGCTTTCAGTCCCTGTTCTGGGATCTAATATGACCATTAGCCTCACCTCTCCTTGTACTGTTTTCTTCCAGAAAACAAATCTTTCAGCCGAATAGGAGGAATCAAGCCCTTCCTTAGGAAGCTGCTTTGCAGGAACAGTCTTTGAGGTCCTTGGTCATAAACACCCCCAAAATATTTCAGAAAAGATTCTTGGAACATGGGAACTGACTTTCGTGGAAAAGCATTGACTAATATAAGTTTGAAGCCCTTAGAATATCAAAATTCATATGACACGTTTGAGGTCCCTTGGCCAAACTCTTCACTGATGGGCACCTAATTATGTGTTCCCCTTTTTTTTTTTTTTGGCTTGAGTTGCTGGGCTCTGGTTTGGGGATGAAGCTGGCAGGACATGTCCCTTGGGCACATGCATTGTTGTCTAAAGCTACTACATACCTGGAAAAAACACCCAAGTATCCTTATCCCAAATCCCTGGTGCTTTTCTCTCCTTTGTTCTCTCTGTACAAATAAGGGCTGCAGTGCGAACGCTGCCTGTTGTGGCATATAATAAATTCATTCATATTTCTGAAGCACTAAGTAGCGTAGTTGTAATGCTGTGGGCAGGCCTGTGAAAAATGAGTAATTCTGTCTTCAAAGCAAGGTTGATTTGTGTGAAGGCACGAGTTTGCCCATAACAATGAGGAGAAAACAAAATACTGACAGGATACTGTTGTTAAAGGAGCATCCTCCCCCTGTGCAGTGGCAGGGCTGGGGTCCTGCAGAGTGAGGGGCTCTGGTGATGCATAGCCCATACCAGAAGGTAGCCAGCCCCAGGCTACCCAAAAATCTGGTTTCTGAACGCTGACATTCACACCCCTACATTTATCTTATTGCTTGCAACACCTCAGGGTAGAAGTTGTGAATAAAACAGGCGGTCAGTGCTAGTTTTTAACATTTGGTGCACTTGCTTGGGCTGTGTGCAGCCTGGTTTTTTCCACGGGCTCCCGAGCAGTGGGAAATTGCTAGAAGTGAACTTTCCAGCTGGGCAGAAGGGAACTTGCAGAGGCAGCTCCTCCTTGCCCAGCACCCAGTGGCATGGCTTGGAATCGCAGTGTGTCACCCACCCATCCCTGGAGAGGCGATGGGGAAAAGGGGAATTGGGAAGAGATTTGGTTACAGTCCAGCAGATTGCTGATAAACACCGGCAACCTGGCAGCTGTGTAAGGATAGCACAGGGGGAAAAAAGGGGAGGGAAGGGAATTATTGCATAAATTTATCATCACAAAGTATTTGCTGCACTTTAATATGTGTGTGTGCGTGGGCATGTGTTTGCGTGGGAGGGTTTACACTGACACCATCACACAGGCCACAGCTGAGCTGCATTTTTGAGTCCTTTGGTGTAACCCATTAGGGTATTTTTCTTGCCTCCCAGATCTAATCAGAACCAGCAATGCAGGTTGAAGATTTCAAGTGGTTTTGTTGTTTTTTTTTTATCCGGCTGCCCTTTTCCCGTTGTTATCGAGCGCGGGGCCGTGTTGATTTGCATGCCATTTTGCTTTTGATCTCCATGGCAACTGCTACCAAATGGCCTGAGAATAATAGAGGTGCTTTTTGGAGCTGTAAGCAGGCTCTGCGCAGAGCGCTGACGCCGGAGGTTTGAACCAAAATAAATAAATAAATAAAATTAAAATGAAGACGGTGGTTGTGGCAAGGAGCCTTGTGAGTGGGGCAGCTCCCTCCCCATCCCCCTGGAATTGCTGTATATGACAGATGTTTGTTACAGCCACTTGAAAGAAATAAATACACGGAGAGAAGGATATAGGGAGGGATGATCCAGCCCAGCAGCAGGAGCTCCTGGCACGGGGCTGGCAGATCATGGAATCATAGTTTAGGTGGGAAAAGCCCCATAAGATCGAGTCCAGGTGTTAACCTGGCACCACCATTAACCCATGTCCCCACATCCAGGCATCTTTTAAATCCCTTCTGGAATGGTAGAGGAGGCTGGTGGTTGTGGCAGTGCCATGGGGCCCCCGAGCCCACCACACCCTCCTCCAAAGCCTGGAGAGGGATGCTCGGTCCTTGCCTGGCTCCATCCCAGTGGCTGCTGCTTGGGTGCCCCTTTCCTCTGCAGGTAGCAGGTGAAGTTTGGGCTTGCTCTAGTGCTCTCCTGTTCCTGGGTGTTTTCTCCTTCTCTAACTCGTTTGAACAATTTGCAGAGTTTGTCAGAGAGCTCAGGATCTCCCTGGGCTGGGAAATGGGGCACTGAGCTGGGCAGCCCTGAGCAAGCCCCTTTTCTCTGCTCCACTAAAGCCTGAGCTTGCTGTGTGGGTGGGCAGGTTGGGGTTGGCTGGTGGGGAGAGCATCCTTTGGCCCTGTCACTGCTCTCACAGGGCTCCCCAGCACCCAGTCCGTGCTGCCTCCATCCCCTGCACAATGTCAGCAATGACAAACTCCTGCTCGGACCTGAGCTGGTGCTGGGTGGCCAGGAACCACTGCTGGGTACTGATAGGAGAGGTCCTGTGGTGCTCTGGGTTCCCCCCACGTTTTTAGGGTGCTGGTCGGAGTGCTGTCCCCTGCCATGACTCCTTCCCAACCCTGTTAGCCTGCAGAGGTTGTGCTGCATTGGCACAGGAGGGTTTGTACAATTTCTTCAGGTTCTTGGACACGAGCCAGCATCAACAAACCTCAGGGCAGAAACTCTGCGAGGAGCAGGAAATGAGGGAGCTGTCGGGCTTAGTGGCTGCGTTAGATCACTCCAAAGCATGACTTAAATTCAAGTTTGCAATTTCCTCCCTTCCATCTCCTCCACCATAAGCCCTAGTGCTGCTTCAGCCTCTTCATCTAACTCAGAGCTGGGCTCATTTTACAAGCGTGAGGCTGGCCAGAGTGTCTGGGTTGTGAGAGGAGAGCTGAGGGACACAGGGAGGGGTAAGCAGGGCTGCAAGCACTGACATGAAAAGAGCTGGAGAGTTTTCACTTAAAACCCACTCCAGCCTTCTTATTTTGCTGCTTTCAAGCTGCTTGCTTGAACAGCAGAGCAGTGTTTGCTGGTGATGAGAGTTGCAGTGATCCCGACTGCAAGAAGGCGTGGAGGATGCTGGAGGAGAAGCAGCCCCTGGAGCATCTTCCAGCCTCTTCAGCACACAGCTTGGATTCAAGGCAGAGGATGGGAGTGGTCCCTTTCCTTCAAAGCCAGAGAACCCCCATCCTGAAACAGGACAAGGATTAAAAAAAAGGCTCTTTTGGCATCATCCAGCTGCCAGCCGAGGTGCCCAGCATCCCTGTGACAGGAGCGTGGGTGCTGCCAGGTGGCCCAGGAGCTGCTGTGCCAGCAAGTCCCTCCTGCTCCTCCCTCCTCAATTAACACAGCAACCACAACTTTGTGATCCTGGGCATGAAACAAGGCTAATGAATCATGTCGCACTTTGAAGCCACGTTAGATCTGGAATTTGACACGAGCTTTTACATCTATGTCACTCCGCCCCCTCTGCTCCCCCCCCAAAACCCAGGCAGGCCAGCTCACTGTTTACCTGTCAGTCAGCAGAGGAATTTGCATGTTAGTTAAGCTGTTAGCATGAGTAATTAGTGAGTGGGTCAGTGACTCCTCCCAGCAAGCCGGTCTGGAACGCTTTGCCTTGCCAGCGACATCTCTATCGCTGGAGGACGCGGCTGGGAGGGAGATGAATGCAAGCGATGACTCAGGGCTAATTGCACACTGCCACTATCGCCTGGGTGTACGCTGAGAGCTTAATTAGACACAGAGCCGTCCCTCCGAGTGTGAATGAAAAGCTGCAGTATCAGTTTTTGGGACAGGGGTGGAGGGAGAGGGTGAAGGGGAGCCCTCCCCGTCGGTGACCTCCAGGAGCAAGCCGGGGCTTCCACAGGGATGGAGATGGTCAGGCTGGAAAGAGAGGCAACAGTTTGCCTCTGGGATTTGGTTTCCCATCAGCAAGGAGCAGGAGAATGAAGTGGCTCTTTGCCCATCTTCTCCAGTGGGAAGGGCCACCCCTGCCTGGCCAGGGACAGGTGGATCTCATGGTGCTGTAGAGTTTTGATCTCAAGCCCAGGGGCTTGTTTCCTGAATGTTTCTTAGGATTTATCCTTCTCCAAACTGTCTTGACACCTTTAGTGTATTCCTGTGCTCCACATCTCTGTGAACAAAGAGGGTGCTGATCACAGAGGGACTGGGAGACTCACAGAATCACAGGGGAGGTGCATATTGGAGGAGAGGTGGGTGGGCATCAGAGGGGAGCTGGGTGGACCTCAGAGGGGAGATGGATATCAGAGGGGAGCTGGGTGGACATCAGAGGGGAGCTGGGTGGACATCACAGCATCTCAGGGGAGGATTAGGTGGGTGATCATGGTTCACCCATGATGGAACTACTGGAAGATTTTGTCTCCAGACACCCAGGTGTGTCACTGCACTGGTGAGACCCCAAGTTTTGCAGGAGAGTCTGTGACCTGTTCTCAAGCATTCAGATCCATGTCAAGGTGCTTCTGACTGTCAGCTGACTGGAACTGCAGATCTGTCAGGTTTGCTCCTGGAGAACATCAACCCCCACCTCCCTGGAGTTCATATTAGCAGAGCAGGCAGGGAAACTTTAGTTCCTGACACTGTCTCCTGCTGCCAGTGTGCAGAGGAGACATCTCAGCAGCAGAATAAATTCTTAGGTCATCCTGGGATCAAAAGGAATGATAAAAGCTAATTGGGGAGGAAACTGCCCCGGGGACTGGCAGCAGGAGAACAGCAGACAGGACTCCAGAAGTGGAAATTTTGTGTGAAGGGGGAGGTTTTCTCTAAGTTCATGCTATGTGGGGCTGCAGGTCCTACAGCTGCACACATAGACTGGCACTGGCTGAAGGATCTTTGCACAAACACCAGCAATAAATCACAGGGAAACTTTTGCTTCCTTCATTTCAGGTTTGCGTTGCTGTGGTACAATCAAAAATTAGAGTTAAAAATTGTTTGTTTGGGTGCTTTTTTCAGAAATACCGCTTTCAGTGTTCAGTGAAAAGAGTGTGCAAAAATATTGTGAAACAAAACATTTTTTTAGAAAATTGTGACATTTTGTGATTGATAATTTCCACAGAACCACAGAATTTTTCTATATATATTTATGCCATGACAGTGCACTGAACAACCTTTGAATTATCACAATATGGCCTAAAACTAGGGAATTTTGTTACTGTCTGTTAATTGTTTAGTCATTTATGAGGTAGTGCTATTTAGTACTCCTTGAAATATCTGCATCTCTAGGTGAGGTTTGTTCAGCTGTGCTATGGCAAGTTTGGCAAGTACTTTCATTCTCTTGAATTTTCATGTTGTTTTCTTTCACTTATGTTTTCATTACATGTCAGGAATCACTGTGAATGAAGTAATATATTTCAATCAGGGCTGAGTAACAGATGATCTGACCGATTCAAAAGCAAAAATCCTGCAGGGTTTCAAGCCTTACATTGTAATATGTCTTTAAAACATACCCCTTGCTGCCACTACTTGAATGCTAAGCTATAATGTAAAATTACAATAGAAAAATGATAAAACAAAATCTGTAAGGAAATCTCACCTCAAAAAATTGAGTGTTTTGAAAATTTTGTTAAAGTCAGGGCTATTTCAGAGGGAATATTTTGTAGGATTTTTTCAAGCATTAAATAGGTTCCAATTTCACTCTTTTTTTCTAAACATCAGCACTCGGTGTAGAACACAAATCCTGTGTTTTGACTGGCTTTGGTACTGACTGTACTTACCAGAAACCCATGGAACAAAGTCCATCCCTTTTACAATTCACCAAGGCTACAGAATAAATCTTTTTTAAGGTAATGTTTGTTCTGAGAATAAATCGTGGTTGTTTGGAATGCTTAAACTTTCAAAAGGACTTGCTCTAAAAGCCCAATTTTTAAACAATTGGATCGTGAGTGTAATATGAATGTAGTTAAGATGATAAATGCAGCTAATTTTCTCCCTCTATTAGCCCCTTTCACATGCTACTTACAAATGCCAGTCAAACTCGGCAATCCTTTCATTTTATTATGCGGTGACGAGGCGATTGGATTAAAAATACATGATGGCATTTTCTAACTTGGATTTATAAGTGCCACTGCCATATCTAATATTGGGCTGACATTTGCTGGGCGCAGGGGGAAGTGTGGTTTGTTGGTGCACACTGGGGAGAGCTGCCATCCCCTCCCAAGGCGCTTCATCTCCCCAGTCCCAGCATGGGCATGGGACGAGGCCTCTCTAATCACTGCTCGTGGAGCAATTAAAGCCTCTCCTGCAGAAGGGGTGGTGTGGTGGTGTTGGGGGGCTCATCTCACCATTCCTTGGTGGGATGCTGTCGTGAATCCTTCACTCTGAAGCTCAGCTATCACCCTGATGTTGTGAGGAGCTCAGCTTCTCAAGTTTTCTCTCTAATAAGTATTCCCAGACTTTTTTTTTATAGAACACTAGTTCCCATCTGCTCATCTCATCTCTAAGCATATCTCTTGGCCAATCCTGCCAGCCAGAGATGTTTTCCTTTTGCCTCTGAGGTGGTACAGAGGTACAGAGTGGTTTAAGTGGTTAAGAGGGGTATGGCTTCAAGTGTCCAGGCTCTCTGATGCCATTTCTTGCCCTACTCAAAAAGTCCAACCTTCATCCATCTCTTCTTCATCAACCTGAAGTTGTATTTCTGAGATCTGCCTTGGTGTGGCATGATCCAGATGCTGAATGCTAACAAACACCCAGCTGTGGGGTGTCTCTGGAGTGTTGGTCTGCTTTATTATTTTATTATTATTATTTTCATGCAAGTGAGGCACTTTCTATTCTGGGTTCATCCAATTATAGTGAGGTCTGTGACTCGGGTCCCAGAGGTGAAGTGCCCTGTGTCCAAGCCATCAGCTCTCCAGATCAGCTATTGTTTCTTTAAACGAAAGGGACACTAAAGTCCAATTATTGCAATAGAATGGGCTGCTTCTTTAAACTGAAGAATTTGACTCAGCTCAAGGGATATTTGTGATTGCCTCTGGCTTCCCTGGAGCTAAAAAATTATATGCTTTCCCTCTTCACTAAATTAAAACATAGTTGGATTGGTAGTGGGACTGAAGGAAGTCCCTGCCTGAAACCCCAAGTGTCAGCCTGCTTTGCAAACTGTAAGCTAGTAATTGGTTTGGAAATACTGAGTGAATAGGTAAAAAGGCTTCTGAACGATTTGTGCTGGATAATACAGACTGCCTGGAACAGCAGGGTTTGGCTTTCTTGTGAGATTTTGCAAATGTTGAGTTGTTAATTTCAGGTTTTGATATGTAAACACAATTAACATTTGTGCTCTGTAAACACGAGATATAGTTCTGTTTCAATTGCATCTTATCCTCATTTAAGTTCTCATTAAGCAATTCTTTTGTTTCCCAAATGTCAAATCTGAGGTAGACCCACGGCTGCTGTTTTCTCCACTCACAACCTCCAAAATGCTCCCTTCTGGCATCTAGGCTGGAACAGGGCAAGGCTTGAAGAGAGTAACCATCACAGCTGAGATGAGCTGAAGCACAGGGTGAGCCCAGTGGGGCCCAGGAAGCCCATCCTGCATCTGCAGAGAGCTGGTGGTGGTGGGATCCCAGCTGATCTCTGTGTGGGATCCCAGCCAGCAGCTGATGATGAACATTCATGGTCCTGCAAATCTGCTGCACCATTTCCATATGGAAATGAGATATGGTTCTTTAAGCAACACCTACTGTTTAAAACAAACAAAACCCCCCACGTTTATAAAAGTGTTTGATGCTTGGCTTACTAGTAGAGCCTGAACACCAGGCCTACCTGCTTGTAGCCAGGGACATTTAGAAAAGAGACAAGTTGTCTGTGTGACCCCCTCTGGTTGGATATGTACGAAGCCATGGCCAAACTGAAAGCTGCTTTCCATATGTGGTATTGATATCACCTTATCTTTCTGTGGGTGACTGTCTCATGTGTGGCCACTAAAGTGTTTACTAGAAAATTATAAACCTCTGGCTGAACCAAAGTCATGGGGTGTGTGTTTTGAGAACATGGTAAGGGACCCTCAAGGTAGGGGGGTTGGTTTCCAGAGCCGTATGATGGAACTGAATGCTCAGAAGCTGGCTTAGATGCCTTCAGAAATAGGAAGGAAGGCTCTATATCCTGGTCTGCATGACCTTGCATGGGAATGTTTCCATGTGGAGCCTGAAACTCTGGCTCAGAGGGTCAAATGGCACAATTCATCTTAGCTGGAAAATCTGCCTCTCTGGAGAGGTCCTGCCCTACTTTATCCCAGCTTTGCGTGTTATCCCACCATGGTCTAGCTCACATGGATCAGCAGGTTAGTTGGGGAATAGAAGAGTCAGGCTGACTCCCTTTTCAGCCCCAACAGTCTCTGCTTCATCCCCCAACTGGGACAGTCCCCACAGGGCAGAGGAAGATGCTCCAGGCAGGGACAGCAGACGGGTTGGTTTGCAAATCCACCAGAGAGCAGGTGTGGGGAGCTACACTAGCCATGGGGCCATGTCCTGCAAGCTCAAGCACACCAGCTCTGTGCTGAGCCTCTGGCTCATTGTACCATTTACTGAGGTTATAACATAATAGCTATGCAAAATAGTGTCTCCTTTTCTCTTTTTTTTTTCTTTAGTAAGTGAAAGTAAGTCTTCTAAGCCAAGGTTAACAATATATATTTATGAGTTGTAGCCAGCTGCTTCTGTGTTTGCACATGTGTTTGTTAATGAAGAGTAACCTAAGGGTCAGGTTATTATGTAAATAACCATTGTCAAGGGTAAAGGTGAAGAACCCAGTAATGAGTTGTGTCTCTCTGTCTCTCTCACAAGCCACTAATGAATATTGGATATTGCCATTTGCAGGGCTTTTTACCCTCTTTTTATCAGGGGGTGAGGGGCAGGCACGGCAAGAGAGGAAGGAGAAAGAAGTAAATTTGTAATTAAGCTGAGACAAGTTCTTTTTCCCCCCTCCCCAAACCATCTAAAGCAAGTTATTTCTTCTGTAGGAATTATATGTAACTGACTTGGCCTGTGTTTGGGTAAAAAAATCACCTTCCTTCCGAAGCTCCGGGCTGCATCATTCCTTTTGAGCCTCTGCAGCTCTCACTTTAGAAGGTGCCCACAAATCAACAGTCTGCATCTTTGCAGATAATACTGAACTGAGGCAAAGCCAGCAAGCCATTGAACAGACTTTCCATTAGGAAGGTTAACAGCAAACCTGCCTGCGCAGGATTACTGACAGAGTGTGAACAGAAGGTGCAGTCTCATTGCATATGCTTTTAATATCGTGCCACGGAGAGGGGAGCCTTTAGCTCGCAGACACCTGACACCCTGTGCTGTTGTTGGGGTAGGAGTGCAAATAGGAGCTGAGTCTGTCTCGCTTCCATGTGAAAGCACAGATGCCAAGGTAGCATAACACTGCTTTCATTATCCTCTGGGGCCAAATGGACTCGCTCTGGGAAGTTAATGCAAGCCTTGCCCAAAAGCAGTGTATCCCTGCAAAGCACCATGTCCCAGGTTTTAAATTATAGGTGGGAACTGGCCACACTTGACATGCTGAGTCAGAGGATTTGATCTGCTTGGCCCTGGACAGGGATCCCCTCTGCTCTGCTCGGGGTGTGTAGATTAAGAAGGCACCCTCATGCCCTTGCCCACAGGCAGTAGGGTCACTGCTGCACCCCACACGTGTCACTGGCCTTGCACAGAGACCAAGGGACCAAGCACATTGTGGCCTTGAAACAAGCCCGTGGTGCCCAAAGCCAAAGAAATCCAGTAGTTTTACACATTACCTGCCCAGCTCCCAGTGAGTCTATTGGGATCCAGGAGCCAGAATGCTCAGCTGGCAAATCCCAGTGGGTTCCTCTCATCCCTCCAGGCATCCTTTGACTCCTGGTTACTTGTGCAAACCTGGCCCTTAGAAACATCTGGGCCAGGGAAGGATGTGTGTCACCTCTGTAATTCAGGCCCAGATAAATCCCACAGTGCCTTATGGTGTTGTTTGGGATGGTCAGCAAGGCAGAACCCCAGGGGGCATCTGAAAAAAAAATAAATAGTAAAAATAAGAAGAAGAAGATGCAATGGTCAATAATTACCTGCTAGGCAATGACAGCATTTGTTTTTAAATGTAGTTTTGCCCATCCTCCCTAAATGTCAAAGCCAGGAGTGGGTGGTAGTGTGGGGGGATGCTGGGGAGATGTGGGGAACAGAGGAGCCCCAAGCTGCAGGGTGAGATCCATAAACTGCTGGAGGGGCCAGAGGAGAAGGCTCCGATGTGTGCACAAGCCTCATTTGGTGGTTTGAGTAATGTGGTGTTGCCACTAGGGTGTCTCTGCAAACAAGATATTGCATCTCCAAAGAGTTCCTCGCACAAATAAAAAGCTAAATAGAAATGATGGGCTGACTAGCTGAGCCTGTGCTTTTTACTTTTATGATTGAGAAATAGTTGTTGAAATTGTCAATAAAAATAAATAAAATTAAGTTTCCCTAGTTAGGTGTGGAAAGGCGAGCCTACCTGTCTTTGCTGACAGGCCTTTTTGTTCTGTGTTGGCTTTTATATATGTGAAAAAAACACCATTGAGAGCTTCCAGGGAGCTGCACTGGGCCGGTTATTGCCATTTTTACATCCTTTATATGGGCTTAAATCCATTTACAGATGTGCTGTAGACAGAGAGACATTTTTTACAAGTAATTGTCATGTATACAAGGGTCCTTATGTGTCACAAAAAGATCTCACTTAAGAGAAATAAATGTGCTTTTCATCTTTTGTTGGCAGGAGCGGTGGTGGTTGGGAAGAGGGTAATTGGTGATCTTTTCCAGTCTGATAACCAGGACAAATAGGGGGGAGCAGAGAGTGGCTGTGGCATTGCTCTCCTCCCCGCTTCCCTCCTGCTGGAGCACAGTCCCTTCTCCTGGCTCGGCTTTCAGTGTAAGCAATAGATATGATAAATGCCATCAGCCAAACCCCAGGGGCAGGTTAGAGGAGAGCTGGGCTGCCCTGTGGTGACCTCCCTGGTGCTCGGTGGCTCTTCCCCAGCACAGCCACGGTTCTTCTCCACGCTGACACCGCCTTTACCCCTTCGGCAGCTAATCAGGACATCTCCCTTGTTCTGAGGCTGTTAGATGTGATCGGGATGCAGAGGTCTGCCTCTTTATTGCCTTTATTTGTAGGTTAGGATTTCCCTTTTGTAACAAGTCCCGTGTGGTTTTCTTTTCTTTTTTTTTTTTTTTTTGTTTTGTTTTGTTTTGAAGGTTATTGCTCTTCTCAGCGGCTGAGATTTAAAAGACTCCCTGGAGGTAGATGAAGCTTTGATAACATTATGCATTGCCTGTACCCCCATGTCTTGGGGAGCCTGTGAGAATGCAGATGCCTCTCGCAGGGACAGCACTGGCACAGGGGGCACTCACTTTGGGGAGGTGCTGGTGGTCCAGGGCAGAGTCCTGATGAGCATCCCTGATTTCTCACAGGGCATCTCACAGGATCTGTGAGTTTCCCCCGGGGATGCTATGCCATGATATTGCTCCAGAGGAAGATGTCAATAAGGCAGCTGGGCTGCCTGCAGGAAGCTGTGGTGAGCATTCAGCAACTGGTTAGGCTAAGGAAGTAACAGATGTAGGCAGCCCTCACTGATGGAGTGTTAAAAGCAAACCACAACTCAGGCCAAATAGCAAAAGGCAGGTCTTTTATTGCATAGATTTACTTAGAAATCGTTTTTCAGTCAATAGGAGGCAAAGCAGGAGTGAGACCGGGGGCCTGAGGTTGAGAAAGGCAGGATGTTTAAAATGATACCAAATCCCTGTCTGCACCACAACAAGCTTCGCTTTTGCAATTCACAAGTTCTGTTTAATGGGTGATTTATGCCAGTCGGTGCCCCATGGCACAAGTGTGGGAGGGAAGGTGCGTGTAGGTTTGAGATGTAGGATGGAGCGTGGCCTTGAAATCAGGGACAGGTGAGCAGCAAACCTGGCTTGATAAATAATGGATGAATTGTGCTTGGTTTTGCTGATGATGTAGTGACCTTTTGGGAGGCAAGAAACAAAGAAACAGCAAATGACCAGCAATACTGATGAACAGGCTAAGTGAACTGGACACATCATTAACACCAGCATACCAAAATAATTACATGCAACCAGGAGTCACACGGTCAGCAAAAAGTGAAACGAGGAAGTGGTTCTGTGTAAATTTAAGCTTTCCATCTTTGAGCAGGGAGGAGAGCTGCAGGGGGATGTGGTTTTGGGGTGGTTGGTGCAATCACACTTCGGCATGACTCGCTGTCAGGCCTTTTGAGGTTTGTTCCAGGGCAGAGGTGTGGCACGTGGGCTTGCAGGAGTCCTGTAGACCAAAATGATTTGACAAGAGGAGATATTGTAGAGAAGCCCCACCATGGAACAGGAGTTAGATGTACTGTAGGGATGAATTTCTGGTGCCCAGGAGAGACCCCAAAACCCAAAGTGCCATGTGACTGCTTAACACACACTATAAAACCAAAGGGCATTCTTTTTTTTTTTTTTAACTCTCTTGTCTTTGTAAAAGCAACAGGTCAAGCCCAGAGTAGCCACCTCTCTATTTCAGGCAAAGAAGTGGGTGATTCTGGTAAGACAGTAAAACTACAGTTTGTGAACTACCAGATATTTGGCTGAATCAAGAGTCTGCTTGCTTTCCCCTGTTGGAAAACATTATTGTCAATGGGGATCTGTTGGCAAGAAAGTGGGGAGAGACACTGCTTTTCACACGCTCATCTGTTTTCACATGAAAGCAAGAGTACTCATTATTGGTTATTCATTATTCTCCCATCTAATAAACTTTCTGCCATTGAGGCAGCGAGCGGAAAGAGCAACATGCTGCTTTGTGTAGCCCATCACACATCCGGAGTAACAGATAATGAATAGGCAAATCAAACATGTTTCCCAAAAACTCCATCTGAAAATTATTCAACCCAGTGAATGCTCCTGAATAACAAATACATCTGCAGGAATTAAGTTGGGTTACAGTGGACTTAACAAACAGCAGAAGGACCTGAATTTGCAGTGAATGAGTGAAGTAGCATTGCTTGGCGGTTTCACTTAAGCAGAAATAATGATAATTTTCACTTTGTTTAGCACCTTCCATCTGAAGGTCTCCAAACGCTTTACAAACTCAATTAATTAGCTGCGGTGAGACCCCTCCCCTGCTAATTTTGGCAGTGCATGCACCCGTTTAATGCTGAATATTAGAGTGAATTTCATACATTTGCACACAGCGAAGGACTGCTGGAGCTGTGGGCACAACCCAGCTCTCCTCCCTCCTCACCCCTCCTAGACTCTATTTCTTCTCTATTGTTTGAACTGACCCAAAACTCCTTGGGAATCCTAAAATAATGTCCAATATATACTATTAGCACCATATTAAACCTATTGAAAAAGAATGCAAAATACACTATTTTATGATTAGCGATTATATTAGTATAATTAAATAATGATGCATTATTTATTTTATTATGTACTTATTCGATCTATTGTTTATACTAAGCAGTGGTTGTACTCTATGATCTTAGAGATATTTTCCAAGTGTACTAATTTTATGATTCTAAATGGGCAAAACTGGAAGGGAAAACACAGCAATTTTTTAAAAAATATCTCTTTTGCATCAAAGCAGCAACAATTTCATGGTGGATTTTTGTGTGGTGTTTTGTGGTTTTTTGCTGGTTTTTTTTTTGTGAGGTTTACCAAATAAAAATAAGTCAAGGAATTAATACCATCAGTTGAAAAATAGCAGAAATATTCTATGGAAAAACCATTTGGATTTCTTTTGAGTTTTCTGCATATTTAACAGTTGTGCTTAAAAGCAAAGCACAGCACCAGAATTGGCATCTATTGCTCAGTTCTGCTCTCTGATCTGATCAAATCCTGTGGTTTGCATCATCCCTGATCCCCATCGTACCTAACACTGCACAAAAACAAGGAGCATTTCCCTGCTGCTGGCCAGGGATGGGGCTGTTGAGAGGCTGTGCCTGCTCTGGAGTTGGGATGAGCATGGTTGAACAACCAGCACTGGCCACGTTGCAAGAAGAGTTAATCCACTGCCATCTGTCTTTATTATGCTCCTATTGTTGGACACCACAGCCTGGAAATCCAGCAATGAAGTCCAGTTGTTCGTTGTCATTCATCATAGTTATTGCTGGAGTTGTGTAATGAAGAGGGGAAGTGCTGTTTATTGCTCTCCCCTCTTTAGAAACTATCCTTAGGGGTAGTTATGGATGGTTATTGGATTCATGCACAGGACTCTGGGAGGTCCTCCCTTTGCTCTGTTTATGTGTTGAACCAAGGGGTTTAATGGGGGTTTATGCCTAGTTTTGCTTTGAGGCTGCTCTGCTGCCTGCTTTTGTTCTCAAAGCAGTGAAGTTTGGCTACCTCATTTCTGGCATGAAGGTGAATTGAAGGGAGAGCAGGACTATTAATATGGTAAAAAGGCAGTAGGTGGGTGCCCTCTGGGGCAGGTACAGCTCTGCCATGCATAAAAGCAGCAAGTGTGCACTGCAGTCAGAGTTTAGGCATTGTCCTGGTCAGAAATGGAGCCCTCTGAGCCTTTGAGAATACCTGATCATAAATATAGGTGCTTTAGATTACAGCTCTTATCTCCAGTGATTTCTGGTGGCTGAAAGGTGAGACAAGACACCAGCTGTGCAGGTGAGGGATGGAGAGAAAAGTGTGGGAGGTGGAAGAGCCAAACATAGTTGGCACTGGGCACTGCAGTTCTTGTCCCTGGGGATTACAAGGATGAAAATGAGAAGGCATTCAAGTAAATCTGTAATGAAGACCCTTCAGTCAGTCATTATGCTTGCAGTGCAGCAGACAGATTTTGTAGGATTTGGGGTGAAAGACACTCCCTCTGCATTGGTTTAATGAGGCAGTTCCCAGGCTGCTGGGTGGTTGATCCAGCTGAGATAATGCATTGAAGAACCTGAAGTTCCATCCAGAACCCAAAATTACCTTTATGCAAAGTTTAAACAATGACTAGCTCATATTTTTCAATCATTTAAGCAAGTTCCTGCAATTACTCTTGGAAACAAAGAAGAGTTGTGGGTGCACTGAACCTCAAAGAGGCTTGGCTTGCCCAGCTGCTCTACTTGTGCCTGCCACAGACCTTTGATGGTGTGGGGAGTTCATCACCTGCACAGGTGACTTCTTGCTCTAGATACCAACTTCAGGGAGCTTTGCAGGGCCCCAAAGCTTACGGACCGAAATAGAATGAAAATGGTGTTCTGTGCAAGAAATAACTAATTTGGGAGGTGCCTGGTGTGCAGATAGATAGCCAGTACAGCTTCAGCAGCAGCAATTTATTTGTGCCAGTAACTTGTGAAGGGTGTAAGGATCCTCTGGGATAAGAAGCCAGGATAGAGCTGCCTATCCAGGTATCAGAGCCTGCACTCTGGCAGTGCTTCTGGGCATGATATGTAATAGGTATGAGACAATCTTCAAGGGCTAAAGACATGGAAGGAGTTAGAGATCTCAGTTGTGTTTCCAGATAACGTGTAGCCTGTGCCTGTCAAAGCTATTGCTGATAAGGGGATTCTGCAGAAAGTAATTAAAACTCAAGCCCCCGGTATTTATTTAAAGGGAAAACTCTTGGGACTTGATAGGATTTTGTTGAAATGGACCAGGAATCTGATTCTTAACGTGCTATGGAAAAGCTCAGAGAATTAAATCTAAAAAGAGAGGCCAAGCAAGTTTCACAGTGCCCTCACACAATCTGTAAGGCTGCAGAGACTGTGAAGACTGTCTCTCTTGAACACTGAAAATGCAGAATAAGTCAAGCAAAAAAGAAAAAAACCCTCTTGGTGACGTAGGAAAAAATTGTTCCTATATAAAGGTGTAGATCCACTCATGTTGACTTGGAAAGAAACCTGTGCCATTATTTTGGGCTACGGTTCTCTTTTCCCTGAGGTAGCATCACTGCAAAACAGATAGATCTAAACAGACAGCTTTGCATATTAAGTATATTTTTCGCTAGACACTGGTTGTCTGAGAAACTAATTTGTGACAATAGACTATAGTTTAGTAGACATTATCTTAAACAGTTTGCAGCGAAGTGTGGTTTCAGTGATATCGCCCTACTGCCTGTTAAATCTCATCCAGGGGGTGGTGGAAAATTATGCCCAAGTAATAGAGTACTTATTGATGAGGTTTGCAGACTCCAAGCCTGATGTATTGCTGCTCTTTCAATTATGGAATGGCACCAGTGAAGCATGGATTGTTATCTGCTGACATCTTGTACAGTAGAAAAATGAAAAGCAGGAATTCCTGTGTCAGAGTCACTTGGGACACGAAGAAGTATAAAGAAACAGATGAGGCAACACAGAAAAAAATCAGCATGGCTTAGGTCCCAAGAGCTGCCATCACTTCATAGTTTTCCATAGAGTCCCAGCAGTGGGAAACAGCAGTTTTGAAGGGAACTGGTGTCACATGAATTTTCCCACAGTTGTGTGAGTTTTGTCCCCTCTGGCAGACTCAGGAAGAGTGTTAAGGTGATGCTGTCACCAAAGCCTGGGTGGGAAGAGAAGTCAGTGGTGTGAACTGCCAGAACCTGTGGCCTCTGGGTGCTCCCTGACAGTCCCAGTGCCTGTGGTAGGAGGGCCAGGGCAGAGCAAAGCAAGAGCCCTGCTCATGGCAAAAGCTAATTGACAACTGTTACAGGGGGGGTTTCTTCTCCAGTGGCTTCTGCACATTTTGGAAGAGAAGATGATATTGGAACCTCTGCCTCTAAGGGCTGAGCTTCCCACGTGCTGAGTGGCCACAATGCTTAGATTATTGGAACATAACCTTGTTTGGGTATGGGCACAGAAATAAAAAACCCTTTGCAAGAGCTCTTTACGCACTGAGAATATGCTGACCTTCCTGGGAAAGGCTCTTTTGAAAGAGAGTCCCTGTAGGGAGGTCATCACAAATCCAGCTCAAGTCCAAGCTGGGAAATCTTCCATTTTATTCCTTTTGCACCCTAATACTTCATTCTAATGAAGTACACCCTAATATGTCATTCTAGACATCAACACTCCAGGAAAAAGCCCCAGATGGATGTTCTAGCTTAGTAAGGCTTCAGTCATGGAGGGATTTAGATGCATGTTCATTTTCAAGTCCATTATAACCCTTGTAAACTTACGACACAAGTCATTCTCCAGGTCGTAGGAAGATTCAGGCTTTTCTTTTAATCATTCTTTCAGTTTATTTTGAAATTAAAGAAAGAAGTCTCATGAGAGATTGTTTTTAGGACATGCCCAGACAATCTGAGAAAGATTTAAATACAGTCTATACAATTACTGTAATTTCAGAAAGCTTATTTGAAAGAAGCCACTGCACTACAGCTTCCTGCCACCTTTATTAATAATAAAACATATTGTTGCATGTGCCTGCAGAATTATCTTAGAATCATAAAATGGTTTGCTTGGGAAGGGACCTTAAAGCCCATCTCTTTCCACTCCCCTACCATGGGCAGGGACACCTTCCACCAGACCAGGCTGCTCAGAGCCCTGTCCAACCTGGCCTTGAACACTTCTAGGGATATTATATATAACCTGGGACAACAGTTTGATATAATAATAGTTAGAGACCCCCAGTTATTCTTGATACTAGTAAGAAATACCCCTGTGTACACTTCTAGAGACAGCAGTTCTACCTTGATTGCCTTTTTGACAAAAGAAGCTGCTTTTCCTGTTAGGACAGTGGTCCAAACTGCCCCTTCCAGGAGAAAGTCATGGCATAATTAACCACAGATATGGGAAGGGAAAGGCAGTGATTTTTTTAAGATGTCAGGGATGGGGTCTATGGGCTCTGTGGCCAATTTTGCCACCGGGTAACAGTTCCTCCATCATTCTGCTGTCTGATCTCACCTCTCCTCAACTTACTCATCTGCAAGATTCACTTAATTACATTAGTCAACTTCACTGAGGTGTCTTGAAGCTTAATTAAGTTCTGGAAAGCCCGTCAAGGGCCGCTGGCAGAATGCTCTGAGCAAGTGGTTGATATGAGAAATGGACAGAAGGGAGCAAAATATATCCTGATGGGTTTGGGTGAATGGAATAGAATAGGATGGAGCTGTCAGTTCAGTGGGACTGTCACAGGCTGCATTAGCAGGGTATTGCCATGAACTCTGGGGAAATCCCAGGCGTGCTGATGACTTAGCAGCATAAACATTCACCGTTCCTGTTTTATGGCATGTAAGTGTGTGATACCTTTATTTATGTTTCCACCCAGCTAATTTTGAGAGTGGAAGGTCCATACCAGTGCTATGCAAGGAAATGCACCAAACACAGCCTCATTTTTTTGCCTGACTCTTAGTAAAATTGGCCAGTGCATGAAAGTTGGTCCAGGCACCTGTGGCTGGTTGCTGTCAGCTCTCGTTTCACCCTCGGGAGGATTTTCGCCTGACGCACCCCAAGGGGTGAATTGACATTCATCGTTCCTCCAGGGGAAGAAACATATGGAGGCTCCACCGGGACAAACTCCGTGATCTGAATTGCCAATGAGTGCGTGTCTGAGGCTCAGCTGGGAAAACCTTGCTGCTAACAAGCCTTCATGCTCCTCCAGCTCTCCTTGCTATCTGTCAGCTGCTAAGTACAGTTTCAGCAGTGCTGGACCCACTGAGCAACCTACAGCAGCAGCTTATTATGGAGGGGTGGTAGGCTGTGCATATTTTAGGTGCAGGCAGTTCCTATTATAAAGACCTACAAGGTATTCCCTGTAAATTAGTAAAATTGGAAGGCCTTATAAATGAAATATTTAACTGGAAAGTAAAAAGATAAAAAGCTTTCTTCTTAGATGGAGAAAAAAATTCTCAGATTGTTGCAGTCGGAGTATTTAAATATATCTTCTCCTTTGAAGCTCTAGATTTTTCCTGTTTGTTTATGCTTCTTTTGCTGGGAAATGGCATGTTGTTGTTTCCTTGTACTTTCCACAGAGCTTGAAATTGCTGGCTATGCAGGAGGAAATTAGCTTGTAATTAAAGCCAAGTTAATAACGATTCCCATGGAGTCTAGTTGGTCCTATGGCTGGGAGTGAAGCACTTGGCCTCTGTGGTTGCCATAAATGTGGTCAGGCACTGCTGCCCAGCCTGCAGGGAGATGTGGAGGGGTGTTGGTCACACTGTGGAAGCCTCTCAGCACACGTGCAGGCAGGATTTCATGTCTTTCAAACCCTTGTGCCCCAGCAATTAGAGATGATGGCATGATATCAAAACAAGATGACAGGTAATGGAGCAGCCTGCAGCCAGCAGGTTATTTTTGAGAGGTTCACAAAAGGTGTCTGAGAAAAGAAAGCTTTGGGCTTAAACTTGCCATGCGCAATTTGTGCCTTTATCAGAGATATATAAGTAAATGTCTTTTTAGGCAACATTAAAAATTGGAAAATGCTCAGAAATTTTTCCTTGGAAATTAAATTCTGGATTCTCAGCTCTTTCCACAGTGTCCAAGGCACAGGGCTGTGTGTGTGCAATCCAACCTCTTGGCTAGATGACTCGTCTTCGAAGGAATATGAGTGAGATGCATTTTGGTTTTGTATAGCTGGAAACACCCTGAGCACTTGCTAGAGGGAGTCCCTTGAATTTCCAGTGTGACTTGAGCATATTTTTGAAGAAGATTTTAATTCCTCCTTTAAGATTTCGGTGCTTTCAGATGTTGAGGATGAAGTCATGAGGGCAACTGGAAAGTTCTTTGAGTGTTTTGACTGAGTACTTTGTTTCTCAAGGAAACAAGCCTTAGACAGTCATGTTTCTCCTCAAGCCTGCCTGTTTCTCTTACAAAACTTCAAAATGTTGGTCATTTTTCAGGCACTGAGATGATGGGTGTTAAATATATGAATTCCCTGTGGAGCTGACCACCAAACTGCCTTCCTGGTGTGCAGATCCCATGGGCATGGTTTAGTAACTGAGTTTAATGGGAGGGAGGAAGGAAGGGGTGCATTTGTCTGGCCTGAGCTCTGGACTGCAATAAAAAACAAAGTTAAAAATCTCAGCAGAATTCCCAGTTTCACAAGTGACTTCAGCACTTGGCCAGGATCGCTTCGGGCTTGGTTCCAGCTCTGATGTCAGCATTTCATCTCCTCCTGGAATTGGTGTGTGTTGGGCACATGAAGGAGCATTACACACCTGCAGGCTTGTGCATATGGGGGCTGAGAGCTCGTGTCCAGGGGGTGTTTGTTTCCTGAGTGTCAAAGTCCCTTTTGGAGAATGGGTTGTGGGCTGGAACCAAGGCACCTCAAAAATCTGAATATAAATCATTACGCTGAAGATTTTACCCAGCTCCTGCTGTACCTTAAAGGCCCCCAGCTGCATAGGTGACTTTTGTAATATCTTAAAACTTCCTGGACATGCCTGCCTATCAGTGCTGAGGGATTGGGTGTTTCCACGAGCAAAGCTCCCAGTGTCTCTACCAGCACCCTGAGCATGGGGATCTCCATACCCTGCATGAAGATATTGCCTATGGAGGTGGGTTTGACCCACCCTTGAGTTAGATCTCTGGCCAGGTGAGCCCTTGGAGCATCTAAAGGTGCTCTGAGCTGAGTTGCAAAGTAAAACCATGAGCCCTGCTCTATTCTGAAAGGCTCTCCCTCCAACATCTTCTCCCTTTAACAACCTGGTTGCCATAGCTTGAGGACTGCCTGCCAAAGCAGAGAGAAAGACCAAAAGACACTAGGCAGAAATGAAAACTTGGAAAATTCCTCAAATGGTTAAAATAAACTCCCTAAGGAAAAAAAAAAAAAAAGAAAAAAGTGACTCTTTCTGAAAGGCTGCAATTACTGTGAATAGGATCCATCTCACCTGATGGCACCCAGGTCTCACTGAGCACTCAGACCTCATTTACCATCAATGGAGAGAAATGGGCACCTCCAGCAGGCAGTTGCTCTCATCTTGAGGTGGTTGCCTAAAATAGGTCAGACAAATCACTGCAATTTCTCTCCACTTACGCATTTAAGAGACTAACTCAAGTATAGACACTTGCCTTGTGGACCTCTGACACCAGGTGAGATGAGTCCCCCCAGAAGTGACAACAAGACTCATCTTCTCAAAGCAAGGGATGGAATGACTGGGGATGTTTCAAACCCCACAGTGATGGCAGAATGAGTCAATGCTTACAAAAAAGTGAATAGTTTACCAGAACACATCAGCCTTAGCTCTGACTCCTTGGGGGATTTGGGAACATTTGAAGGGGTGATTAAGATTAATCCATTTACCTGAGTAAGTCACTTGGAGAGCCTTAGCTGTAAAACAATAGTAGTTATCAGCATCCTCCTGTGATGATGTTCTCTAAGTTCTGGAAAGGAGATTTTTCCTCTGAAACAGCCTCTTCACACTTTCCCTGAGTGAAGTATTTTGCTACTCAGATTTGTGATTTAATAATCATAAATAATAGAGCCCTTAGTGCTATATTTTTAAATGACTGAATGGTGAGAATCTACTTTAAGAAATTGTATGAATGTCTATCACTTGTGTGCATATAAATGTATTCAATTAGCACTCAAATCTTGAGTTATCTCCTGATGGAAGGCAAAACCTTTTGAATTCAGCCCCATGCAAGAAATACTGTGTCATTTAACTCACAAAAGGATGCCATGCACTTAACAGATAATGACTGAAGAGGATTTTGCTGTATTGCCTGCTCAGCTGCTTGTGAGGACAAAAGAAATAATTCCTCTTTTAGGACCCTATGGGGTAATGAGGAAACCCTCTCTGAACTGATCACAAATAACACGGAGCAGGGGAAGGGAAGGAGCCCAATGGGCTAAACAGGCTGCAATTTCATTGTCATGGTCCCCCATGTACTTTCCATGTTTTGTCTGTGATGCTAAGCCAGTGGCTAACCTGTCTCTGAACCTGCCACCAGCACATAGAGATTACTCACCCTGGATACTGCACTTCAGCAAATGCAGAATTAGCCCTGGCTAAGTAATCTTGTTAGTGTGATTCAGTGTTAAATGGATCTCGATTAAATGGGCCTTTATATTGTCCCAGCTGGAGATGATAAGCCCCCACAAGGAAATGGCAGGAGACCGAAGGAAATTGCTTTACTTCAGACTGGGATGTTTAACCCCATAGAACACTTTCTGCTCCCTCTCTGCCGTTACTTTTGCTCACTTGCATGGCACCATTTACTTTTGCCCTTGGTGACTGTGGGGGCCAGGAGAGACCCAGGGCAAGGGCTGGAGCATCTCTCTGTGACACCTGTTGGCCAGGACAAGAGCAGGGAGATGTATGTGGAAGAGCAGGAAGGGTTGGATGGGTGACATCGTGATGATGGTCTTCCTCTGTGGTTTTTGCTGAAACTCATAATGCCCTTGTTAGCACAGTGCATTGTCTAAACTCTCACTGGAGTTGGTGCTGGGGTGCCTGAGCATCCAAAGGTCAGTGCAACTAGTGCCACCAGTAGTGTATTAGGCATCAAACAGCATCCAGGGAGAATCTTCAGTCTCATCTTAAAAGAAATAGATTGCTTAAATGTGCCACTGGGAGTTCTTGGGAATGGCTTGGGGTTTATCTGTGCAAGATAGAAATCAGCACAGTGTGTCTGTGTATCAGAACCTGACACTTCATTTCTCCTCGCTATTAGGTTTGGCAGTGTGTGCACAGGCTGGGGAAGAGGGAAATGGCTCTGAAATGCCCAAGGGACTTCAAATGCAGAGGCAAACTGGGGGGCACTGGTGTGACAGGGATGGAGAGCTGGGACTTGGCTGTACCAAAGTTTCCTCCTCTGCAGTGAGAACCAACTTTGCCCTCCAAAGGCTGCTGTTAGACTGGAGCAAGGACTGGGAGAGATGTGTTGCAGGTGAAAGCAGGCAGGGTTAGAAAGAGGAAAAAAAATCAGATAAATCACCTCACCAATGACCCCTGCTAATGGTCATTGTTAGTAAAAGGCTTCTGAAGACAGATAACAGGGTAGACATCAAACTGTCTGCTTTACCCACACATCAGCCTATGCTTTCCTCCTGCTTCTCTGCTCTCCTCCTGCTCTGTATTATCTAATAAATTTTCTCTATCCATGTCTGATGTGACTTCAAAATATGGATTTATCCCCACGGAGTCAGAGACCCTAACAGGACACATGGAAAATCTCTGCTCTATAGCAAGTCAGATGTTCTGATATCTTTTTTCCCAGACCTTTGACAGAAATATGGTAAACATGCAATTACTCGAATTTTTCCATAAATTTTGCATTGGAGGTGGATTTACATGCTTGTGATATTTTCCAGACATGAATCCCAGCCCTGTGAAGCAGCCAGTTTGAGAATGGCTGCAGACGGGCAAGAAATGATATAATCTATTAGAGATTTCCTTCATTATCCCTCTAATCAAGGCTTCTATCAGTCTCCTTTGATGCGCTGCTGGAAAAAAAGATCTTCAAGTAAACTGATGCTGGAGATAATTAATTAACTTGCCATCCTCTTGCCTTACAGACAGAGACAGTGTAAGAAAGAAGAAGTGTCCTTTGCAATTACTGCTCTGTGGTTTTCCATCCTAGTGCTGACAGCTTGTAGGACATGAAGTGGAAAAGCATTTTACCAAACTTTTAGGCTTTGGCCATCAATTCCTTCACTTGAGAATATTTTCCCCTGCTTGTATTTCTCATGCTGTTGGATAACACTCTTGATGGTGAAAAATGGATTTAATACTTGAACAGTTATAGCTGAATGTAGTCTAGCCTGGTAATATTATTTTCTTTATGCTTTCCTTAGAGTAAATACCCTCACCTTTGCTATCCTCAGATTATTGTACAGGAAATCCACCTTTATTAGGATAGAATAGAAAACTGAGAGGAAGAGCTGGGTCAGTGGAGTAACATTGATTATGCAGCTTGCTCTAGGCATTCCCCAATATTTTTCCAAGGGGCTTGACAGTAGGAATGGGGATTGATTTCTGTTCTGGGAACGCAGCTTTTTCATGTGAACATCTCTTTACAAATCTCAGTGCAATCTCAAGTCCTGTAAAAATATGGTTTCCCTTTCTAATGTTTTCAAGGATAAGATTTGAATTTCTCTGTCATCTCAGACCTAACCTGGGATAGCAGGAGTAGGTTTGCAAACCCCTTTGCCAACCTCAGGTGATTTCTTCTTTCACAAATTACGTCCTTTTTGCCTTAGGTTTTCCTGTATTTTCAGCTCTTTGAGTCCTCAAAATAACATTTCAAATTCTAAACTAGTCTAACTCTCCTTAAATTTCTCATTTTTGGTACTGCATGAGCAGCTAGACAGGAGGGAGCATGGCTGAGTGGGCAGACTGACAGAGCTTTAAACACAGTGCCGCTCAACATCGCTCAGAGCTGATCCAAAACACCATCAGCAAAACACTGACAAGAGCTTCTTTCCAAAGGAAATTTCCCCAGAAATATCAAGTAGTAAATCAGAGTGGAAAAGCACATAATAAAGGCAAGAAAGACTGAGCTTAGAATGTTTTCTAGCAAAATCAGGGATATTTCTTATTGTCTTGTACACGCAGGGTGGGCTTATGACAAAGAAAAACTTCTTTAATTTAGTTTGGGTTTGGTCACCAGGGGCTTGTAGATCAATTAATACTTGTAGGAGTTATTAAAGACTAAAGAAGCCGGGGACAATATTGCTAATGCAGCACAAACTTGTATTTTAATTCCTGGAGAAACGCTGCTGTCGCTGCAGACCAAGGAAACCAAGAAGGGCCACCATGAACCACACAGGATTGGTTGTCCATGGTTTTCAGTGCATCAACTCCTCTGTGGGCACTACAAGCACAGGGCCGACACAATAAATAACTTTAAATAGTATTTTGGAGCTTCACTTCCAGCACTGGCAGGTCTTCTCTTATCCTGTAGAGTGAAAGAACAACCTTAACTTATGGACGTGTCCTCCCAAGTGCTTGATCTGCTTTTTTTCAAAGTTATTAGCAAATTGATGTGAATTGTGAAACATTAATTACAAAATTAGTGTGAATGAACACTGTGGATTATTTGTGGTTCTAGCAGGCTCCTAATGAGGTTGGGGGAGGGTGAATGCTCTGGAAGGTGAGCAGTGCTGGCAGGGTTTCAAGGACCTGCATATACCATGTGTGGGGTTATTTTTGGGTGGAAAAAGCACAGTTCCTGGAAATGATGCTTCAGGGGGAGGCAACTGCAGGTCCCTGTTCAAAACCCCACTTTAATCAAAGCCTCACCAACTGTTGGTCTTTTAAAAACAACTCTGTCAAGGTCAAGAAATGAATCAATATGGGAGGAAGCATTTGAATAATACTGAGTGATTTGCTTAACTAGGCAGTTTTCTCACCATCTATCTGTGTTTTTGAGGCAGTTATGGGAGGTGCTGTTGCAGAACAGTCTCAGAAGTTGCCCAGTGTCAGCAGCAGATGTGTCAGCCCTCAGTAGCTGAAGGTTGTAGTGGTTTGCTCTTTGGAAGCTCCTCCTCCATGGCACACCTTACATCAGCTCTTGTCTTGCCTCCCCAGTGCTGCTGGGTGGCAGCTCTCTGGAAACCAGGACCAAAGGGAACAGATGCTTTTGGGTAAAAGTGGTCACCTTTGGAAAATTGGAAAACCTTGCTCATTCTGACTGTCTTACTGGATAAGTAGGGAATGTTTTCATCTCCAGCCCTTTAGCAGTTTGAAATTGCCAGTTTGTACCTCTTACAAATCCTCATCTTGGTCTGTAAGCACTGAAAAGCTCCTAATGAATGTCCTTTCTCACACACTCCTTGTACACAGAACTCTTTAAAACGAAAAAAAAAAAAATCTGCTAATTAATTTTAAGCCTCTTTGTGGCAAAGCCTAAGAACCGGATTTACCAAGAGAGCAGGGGGTCCATCTGGTGCAAAAAGCTCTATCTCATGCCAAGGTATTTGTTTCATGGGGGGGTTGAGGTCTGGATATCTCCCTCTGGCAGTAGGGTTGGTTGTATTAACCACTGACACATTTCTCAGTGTGTTGAGGGGATGGTGACAAGGGTCCTCAAGCAGAAGCAGGAGTGGTTTTCCTGGATGTGACCCATTCAATGGCATTCCCAAACATTCCCAAACAATGGCATCAAATCTGGTTGTAGTACTTGGTTTTGGAAGTGGTGCAAACACAGCATAGTGTGAGCTCAGTGAAGCTTCTTCAGGCTTGACCAGAAGACACAGAGGTTGGTTAACATACACGTTTTGAGCACCTCCCATTTTGCCAAAGCTGTTTGGTGTCTCTCATCCCCCTTTCCTCACACAGTTTCTAATTCTGATATATCTTTTTCCAGGAGTGCATTATCTCCTTGTTAACACAAATTTGCTTGAATTCCCTGAAAGATTTGCATTGATTTTTGGGTTGGAGAGAGGCAGGGAAGGCAACAGCACCAACAAGGAGACCTACTAATTTGAACTTAATCTGCTCCTCTGTCCTAATTAGCAATGCATTTGCTCATGGAGAGAGAAGAGTTTGATGAATGGAAAAATAAAATAAACAGGGTGGAGAGAATTTTGCAAGTCTTTAAGTGTGTGTGGCATGCAATGAATGAAAGGAGAGAATGAAATGAATGAAAGAGTAGTGAAATTGAACACAAAATGTGTCTTTTCTCTCCATGTAGGAGGATCTTAACCTTTCTAACTGAACCACTGTCTGACAAGCATTTGTTCTTTGTTTTTCATGTCTTTCAGCAAAGGATAAACCATCAGCTAAACCTTTACCAGAAAACAGCCCTTGAAGGAGTCAAGAGCAGGTAGAGATTTTGCTTTGGGCAATATTCATGAGAAATATTTGCTTGTGTGTTTGACTATGAGCTGTGCAGCCAGGTGGGATCTGCCTAGGGGTAGATGGGCTGGCCTGGCATGGTCATGGCTCAGCCAAAACCAGAGCAGACCTCTCAGCCTACCCTACTGGTTCCTTGTGGTCATCTTGAACACCTGGATTAGGAGAAATTGATTGTTGTGCCACGTGTCCTTCGAATGGTTATTTCAAATATTTGCAATCTCGCAAAGACCATATGAAATAATTTTCATTACATGCCCCAAACAGTCTGTAGAAGCATTGAAATCGTTAAAAATCTAGACATGCTGCTAAAATTCAACTGATTATGCTGTATTTTGCTTGAATTTTTAATTCCTCTCCTGCTATCTTTACTTGGTTAGTGGTCAAGTGTAACTTTACCTCGAAGCTCAGCCCTGTGAGGCACAGCTTGTGGTTGATTGCATCTGATGGGGGAGAAAAAGGGGCTTTTATTGGAATCTTCCTTTTAATGTTTGTGCATAAATTAGGACAAATTAAGACTGCGTGGCCCATGGAGCTGGTCATGGCTTGGCCATGATGTGATGCCAAGTGAGCACCACACTAAACAATGCTGAGTGGTGAGAAAGGGTCTGGTGGCTCTGCTGGCAAATCATTCTCATGAGGACTGAAGGCAGCTCTTGGGAAAATCTATGGTAGTTCACAGTGGACATGGAAATGGGATAGAAAGATCAGAGTTCGGTTGCCTGATTTTCACTGCAAGTTTAAACTTCACTGCCTGAGCTTTTCTTTCTGAAACAAAGTTCTGAGAATAAAAATCAGTCACGTACCAGACTTGCTTAATGCAGATGCTGACGTGCTCTCCCTGTATTCCAAGACATCCAGAAGTGATGCAAACATGCTTTGGGCAATGCTGAACTAATCAGCTGGTTGAATGATAGAGTATTTTAACTTCAGCTGGGTGCCCGGTTATCACATCCTCCTTTCTTCAAGATGTGGGAAAAACAAGCACGTGTCTGTCTGCCTGCCAAGTGCTGGGCCAGCAGCCCTGGGATGACAGCGGGTGGGGAGGGGGTCCAGAGGCTCTGCCCAAAAACTGAGGCTGCAGCTCCATGGTGGGGAGCACAGCTGGAGAGACACAGCTTGCCCCTTTGCCTCAGCATCCCGAGCCATATTCCTCTGGGGTTTGAATCAGAAACCTTGCTGTGCTGGATTAGATTGCTCTGCTGGATTTTCATGTCTGTGCATTACCCAGACACACTCCTGTGTTTCATTAGCTGGAGGCTGGTTCATAACACGCCGTCAGCACAGGCTGAAGCTGTGCTCGTGTCAGCAGGACGTGCCCAGGGGTGCCAGTCCCTGCCAGTGTGTTTGCATTTCCATGTGCATGCCATTGCTCAGTGGATTTAGGGATGGGTGCAGTTGTAGTCACTTGGTATAAATGAAAGCACACACGGGTTCCTTTTTGTTGGTTATAATGCCAGGAGTTCTGTGCTTGGGCTGCCAAGCTGAAGCTGAGGGAGCAATGCAGATCCCTCTGAAGAGCTGGGTGGCACAGGGGGCACTTGCAGAGTGTTTATGTAGGAGCAGACTTGGCCACAGGTCATTTGAGGGCAGCCGGCCATGGGGTTAGCCAGATTGCCTTGGCTGTCTTTAAAGGGTTTATCCCAAGAGGCAGCTGTCCCATTTGAAACTCAGCCAGCAGCCAGGTAAGATCCAGCCTTTCCCTGCCATACCCAGGTGCTCACCAGTCCCAACCTGCATCAGTCACTGGTTTTTGGAGTGGCACTGGTCTCTGCTCAGTCTCCCACCTCCTCCCCACCCAGGCAGGAGCCAGGAGCAGGGTGTGAATCTCCAGGTTTCCTTCCAGGAGGGCACTGCTGAGCTGTAACAGATTAGAATATGCTGAACTATGGAGACTTGTCTTAATTAATGCTTTATAAGGTTGCAGCTAGAGCTGGGGAAATAATCAATAGTGAATCATCTACTCGGCAAATTCAGCTCTTTTCTGCGGGCGAGTTATCTGTAAACAGCTTGCAGTTTTCACCATTCATTCATTATTTACAATTATTTCCCAAATAATTCCTTCGAATTGCTTTTGGTCTGCAGCTTGTTTGCAAGCAGCGTGTTGCAAGCGCCTGATACTCACTAGTCAAGCTGTGATCATTAGTTTTTGGTGGGACAAGCAGGTTATGTGGCCTCATGCTGTGTCCCCGAGTGGAACAGCCCAGCTCTTGCCATCCTCTTTAATGAATTCAGAATAGCTTTGGGCAGATATTCCTGGCTTCTCGTGCAGCATCCCTGCTCATTGCCAACAGCCTCGTTAGTTAAATCCTTCGTTAGGAGACTTGTCAGGGTCTAATGGTTGCAGCACAGATTCAGAGTCCATGTCGTCTGGACTTTTTCCCTGTTGGCTCTATTGGGAATATCAGTAGCAGTGTCCTTAAAATAAGCAAGTCTTAGTGAACACTGGTGTTTTCACTGTGAGGAGCCTGCTTGGACCACCAGTGAGATACAGTGAGAACCCCAAAGGCCATCTGGCAGCTGGTTCCACTCAGCCTGACCCTTTCAGCCCCAGTCAAACCTCACCAGTGCCCAGGTCTGCAGCAAATTGGTCTCTGCAGCCAAAGACCCTCATTTATATGTGTCACTGTGTCCAAAGTGGCTGCGACCCTGGAAGAGAAATTCACCAGCAATTCCAGGGCTCTTTCCATGTCCCTGGCTTGCAGCGTGCCTTCCCCTTTTACAATCACTGCACCATTGCAGCTCCGAGGCGGCTGTGGCAGTTTTGATGATTAAAAGGATTTCTCCATGATAAGAACTGGAGTGAAACTCATTTCAGGTAGCAGTGAAACAGCTGCTGGATGGTACAGAGTTTCATTTACTGCTGACAAGAACTGGATTGTTTTAAGCAGAGGACATAAACAGGCTCTGACATAAATCAAAGAAAACACCAGCTGTGGGTCAGCCACACTCTGGGGATTCACTTCTGTGTATCTGTGAAGAAACCAGACAGAGGAGACGGCTGCTGACCTGGATTGCCAAGGAAGGGCTGCAGTAAGAAGGATTGCCCCATGATGGGGGATTTTGACAGGTTCCTTCCCCTTCCAGCACAGTTATAGTCCCTGGAAGGCAGATCTTGGGATGTGGCTGCAAAAGACAAGTGCTGGCAGTTGGACTGAGGTCTCTCCTGGCAGCGTCATGCTGGGAAGCAGCCGGTGCTGGCATGGGAGTCTGGCCCCCTTCTCTGAGAACACTGATCATCTGATAACTGAATTGAGCTGAAATTGTTGTCTGTTGCCCCATGGGACACAACTGTCACCATCCCTGGGATTGCTGCTTGGAAGGATCCTTCACCCCTGTGGGAATCTGCCTCTCACTCCTGCCACTGCCAGTCCCAAGGGCTTGCTGGGTCCAGCCATCACCTGTACTGCAAATGGAGAAATGGGGGAGGTAACGGAGGGGGTTTCACTGTATAGAGTGACACAGCCCAGAGGTAGATAGAGATCACTCCAGCTATCTTTGAGGTGGAAAAAAGAAGGAGAATAAAGGAGTGCTGCCTAAAAAATTAACTAATCCTGTCCTCAGTGGAAAAATAAGCCCAGTGCAGAAAGCACTGAGCACCTGAACAGTGCTGCCCGCGGTCTGGGAAGCATCCCCACAGGCAATGATGCTGTCCTGGGGCTGCAGACCTATTCTGCTGGGTGCAGCAAATGCTCCCAACATGCTGCATCAGTCTCTCCACAACTGAGACTGGGGAAAAACAGAAACAACCCCCTTGGCTGCCTCTTGCCTTCTGCAGGTCCCCGCAGCAGCTGTGCTTCACCACCCTGGTGCTGTATGAACAGGGGGAGAGGGTTGGGTGGTGGGTTTTTTTCTCTCCTTAAGTCAAAATCAATGATGATGACAGAGTTATAAGGTGAGCGATGGGAAAGGAGAAGAAAGCACCCGATGTCAAATTTGATGCAGGAGGCAGTTAGAGGAACCTATTACTAGTTCTGTTGCCTTAGGGTATGTTGGTGGGTACATAGGAGAGTGTAATGTCAGCGAAACAGGAAAGCAGTCTCTTTCCCCTTGAACCCTTATCATTAATGTGGAAGGCATACATTGTCAGCTATTAGTCTGGAGGGGAGGGAGAATAGCACACGAGATGTCTTAGTTTGGAAATGGAGTCTGACTCCTCATGTCTGGTGTGTGAAGGATGGAGGGTTATTCTAACTGTTGTTGTTGTTGCTGTGATTATGATGAGTATAATAGCATTTGGGAGAAGATGGGGCTCTGAGGGTTCTGCTGCCTTTCACTGCGGCTTTTGAGGTGCAAAGACTGAAAAGCACAGGGTGGTGAATGCTCTTGGGTGATTTGAGAATGATTTTCAGATCTTGATGACTGAACCGATGAAAGGGATGCTCTGTGTGAGCCGGAAGGGAGCAGGTCCTGGTCCTCACTCAGCAGTCACACTGGGCTCTGCGTTGTTGTGTGAGAAACGTTGCAGGAGAGATTAAATAAGAAAGTAAAAAACTGGTCTTTAATCCTGTTGCTGCTATAATCATAGGTAGAGAATGAGGATCTGCAGCCTGTGATGAGGGGAAGGTGTGCAGGCACAGATTTGGGATCTGAAGTTTGCGTGGCTCCCTCCCTACCCATCCTTGGCCCGAGGATGGCACCAGCCTGTCTGCTTTGTACCTCAGCAGCAGCTTTTGTCCATAGACACCAAACGTGTTGTGCAAGCCCAGATGAACCCATTCTCACACAAGCCAGTGCTGCTGGTTCCTGCAGACACAGGTAGCGAGTCGCTTTCCTGCTCCTCAGTTCCCCATCTCTGCCTTTCCCCTACTTGATACAGTTTCCCTCATTTAGGAAATGTAAATAATTCCTTGGGCTCCGTTAATCCCAAGATTACACGGGTAATTCCTGTTTGCATTAATGGGAGGATCTCTCTCAAATTCTCTGCATGTGAATGAGCATCACACGGAGCCCAAGTGAGTCTCTGGTGCAGGCATCTCCCCTCCTCCTGTGCTCAGCGGAGGATCTGAAAGGAAACACAAAATTAGCTCTTTTGCCTGAGGACATTAATTTTTTTAGAGGCACATTGCAAATGATGTCTATTATTAACTCTGGCCGTTCGTCCCTTCCTTCTCCATCTGCTTTCAGAGTTCTCTCACAGGTGCTGCTGCAGCAGCGCAGGGAGATGGAGAGGGTGGTCATGCTCCATGAGGTGTGAGAAAAACAGGTTATGAGCAAGTAAAGCAAATCTATCCTCTCTGTGCCTTTTCCTGCTGTCATACAGCATGTGCAGAGTCTCAGAATCCCAGATTTTGAGATCCTGGGACCCCCAAGGTCTTTATTTCCACACCCTGACTGAATGGGGGAAGATGAAGGTGTCTGCAGCTCCCATCGGGTGCAAATCCAAAGCCATGGGAAGTGCCAAAAGCTGCCCACAGCACTGGGGTCACTGGGCAGTGCCAAGGGCAGAGCAGAGGACTCCACTCACTGCGCCACCTCCTTGCTGTTGTTCATGACTGAATCTCCCGCTGCTGCTCACAGGGGAAAATAATTAATTAAGCCAATTAATGAAGATAAATTGGAGTAGCAGCTTTGGAAAAATACCATCGGTCAACAGCAAGCCATTCCCTGGGGGGACAGTGGAGGCAGAGGGTCCCAGCAGGACTGAGCCCTTCTCCTGCTGGCAGCTGAGTGGCACCACTCGCCTTTCCTTGATGAGATGCCACAGGCTGGGAGAGCCACCCCTGTGGTGACAGCCACGCTGTGGCCAGGACCTCTAGGTGGGGATGCTGTTGTGGTAGGTGCTGGGAGCATTCAAGGTATTAATAAAATTAAAGGGAGATTAAAAAAAAATAAAAATTAAAATAATCACTGAAGTAGCCCCAAACTGTCACACCTCAGTCAGCACTCCCAGCAGAGTCTCTGCAGCTCGCACTGAGTCAGGCCAGCACGTGAGCGTGGCAGGGATGCTGCTGAGGTGGTGTCAGACCTCCTGCCTCGGGGGCTGTCACTCAGCTCCTTCATTAGCAGGGAAAAAAGTGCTGGAGAGCCTTCGCTTCCCACAGTGGTTATATTTCAAAGCACTTTCAAATCAGGGTAAAGAGGGTACGAGGCTCACTTTTGTACGTGGGTCGCTGAATGGAAATATATATATATATATATTCAGAATTTTAGGAGTGATTTGGTAGTGGTAAAGCATGGCAATCCAGGTGGGCTTGTGGGCTTTGGGGATGTTCGTGGACTTGGGATGAGAGGAAGGTGGAAGAGCCAGAAAAGCCTTCATGGCACGGTGAAATCTGTACTGTGCCATCTGTACCAACTGAAAAAAAATAATAGTAAAAGAAAAGGCATCAGTTAGCTGAGCAGCAAGATTGGGTTTGTTGTATTATTCCAAAAACATAGGAATTATATTTATTTCATTAGGGTAAGCCTTCCTGTAGCTGGTAAATGAATTCCAAGAAGTGAGAGGAACCCCAGGATCAGGGACTTTACTTCATTTGGGATTGTGTGCAGCTAATATTCTGGTTAAATAAATACATTTTACTAATTGGATTACTCAGACAGTGTAATATACTGCTGGATTTCCAACACGATGCTAATAAATTGTGTGAAGAACTTAATCATGTTAGCTTCCAAAAAGCTTGTAAGAGATGAAATTAAAAAATAAGTAGAAGTTGACATCTATTGCATTTCACAGTGTCTTCATTTTCCTCATCCTTCTTAGAGTTCTCTTTACCGTAGCATGGCTGACATGGATTTTTTTTTTTTTTAATCTGCCTGTGATTAGTGAGGATGCAGATTTAGAGTAGGACTCTGGGATGGAGGACTTGGCTTGTGTTTGGCTCTTCTTCTAATGCTGATCCCTGTCGAGATAGAGGGAGTGAGACCTTAACATCACCCTCTGGAGGCCAGAGTGCTGTGGTTTATTTTCCTGGATGCCTGCAGAGGGAATTGATGCTGGAGAGAAGTACCCAATGATCCCCAAAGTCTGATGCTGAGGATGCACAGCAAGCACACAATGGGGTCTGGTGCTGGGGGAGAGGATGTGGCCCTGGGCTGGGTACCTCTCCCAGAGCATCCCATGGCTCAGGGCTGGTGCAGGGAGGTGTTGGATGGCACGTGCTGTGCATCCACATTCCTCCACATCAGCAAAATGATGGAGCACACAGCACTGCCACCATAATTCATCATTACTGAAACGCTGCTTCCTTCACACCACTACTCAATTCACCTGCATTTGCCACCAGAAAGAGAAAATGGAAGACATACTTTTCCTTTTTTTTTTTTTCTTCTTTGATAGAAATATACAGTGAGAGAGTGAATGGCTCTTCCTCTCCAGGAATCTGACAAATGGTCTGCTAAAAACAGATAACTTGTAGCCCCGTCAATAGAGCAGCACCACGGGTTATAAAGACAGCTCAGATGTGTTCTTTAAGCTGCACCCAGCTGTCAATAGGGTTTGCTCTTTCCTGAGGAGTAAGTGCCAGGCAAAGGGAGTTTTGTGGTTTGAGCCAAGGGGCTGGAGGACCTGCTAATGCATGAAGCCCACAGCTCCCTGTGCTGGACAGGTTTGCTGCCACACCAGTTCATGTGGGCTCAATACCAGCACCTCCACATGATGGAAATCATCAATGTGAGTGTGCCTTTGTGAATAGCTCACCCAGACGATGCTCCAGCACTCGGAGCTCAGGGGTTAAAGTACCCCTTCCCTTGCTCACAAACCACCCCTTTGGACTCCCCTAAAATTTTTACAATGCATTTGATGCATCCAGTAGTGATAATTGTTGTATTGAAGGGGCACGTGGGGGAATAATTTGCCTTTGTGAAGCACTGTGAGATCTCCAGATGAAACGCTCGGCTGCTGTGATTGGCACTAAAAAGAAGGAATTGCCAATTCTTGTTACAGAGTCAGTTCCCCACGAAGGTTTAGACATGTGGTGTGTGCATTTTGGTAACCAGAAATCCTGCCCTGCATCCCTCCTGTGAACCCCCGGGGTTTCGGTGTGATGCACAAGGTGTATGTGAAGGAAGACTCCAGATGGGTGATTTCCAGGGAGGCAGCAATTCCCACAGGCAGGCAGGCAGGAGCCAGCCTCCAACACAGCTCCTCTGCCCAGCTGCGTTTCAGAGAGTCAAACCCAAACCACCCAGATCAAGCAAAGTGTCTGGGAACAGCAGGGACTCAGAAATCCAAAAAGCAATTCCCAGCCTGGCATGCAGAGTCGGTGCAGCCCCTGGCTGAGCAGCCCTGCATACAGTGCACCAAGATCTCTGCACTGCTCTGCCTCCCCTCTCCCCCTCCCCTCTATATCTGCTTCTGATCAAAGTTTCCTTATTTTTTTAATTCCCCATATAAAAGAAGTATTGTCTACATGGGGCCTCACCCTGCATTTATTTATATTTTCTCTCACAGCAGGATTTAAAAACAACAAACCAGCCCCTGAAATGGCAGCAGCTTTCCTGTAACCTGAACCTCATTGAAATACTAATAACTGGGTTTTGATGCAGCTTTGTGGGTATTAATGCAAATGTTTTTCTGACTCTCCAGGTTTAATAGCAACAGCTTATACAACTCTAATTAGCATAACAAAATTCAGTGATGAGAAGTAAAATGCTTGTCTTGTTTGATGTTTCCTGGTAATTAGCAAGAATAATGATTTATGCAGCGTTCCTGGTTCTCAGCTCACAAAAGATGGCAGAGAGCACTCTCAGCAGTTAACTCTGGGCTTGTAGGGAGGATGGAGCTGATGGAAAATACATGTGGCCCCGTGTGCCTGGAGACCCAGCTATGCTCACATAGTGTGTGTGTCACCACACACCCGGGCACAGACACAGTCCAAGGGCTCAGGGAGGTTTCCCTTCCCATGCTCATGTGTTTTGTTCCCTGTGGAGTTGTATGACACAGTGTTGTGTGGGCACATGGGCTCTGACCCAGTCCTAAACAGCTGCCCTGCCTTTTGGATGGGGACAGGCAGCAATCGTGCAGAGCTGGGACGCTGCTCTTGCTTTGGAGATCAGATCTGTTCACATTTGAGATGCTAAGTTTTCCCATCTGCATGCAGCTGGGGTGGTTTCCTTCTCTTATTGCAAATGCTGCAGACAGGGACCCCCTGAAGCGGGTCGGAGGAGGAGGAGGGAGGTTTCTCAGTGCCACCTCAGTGCCAGCATTCCCATGATGAGAAGGCAGAGCTGCTGCTGCACAGCCCAGCCTGCTCAGCCCCAAAGAAACCTCTTCCCCATGCCTTTGGCTACGTGTTTGATCCAAAGCTTTGTAAAACACAGCGACCTGACTTGTGTGCTCTGGTTTGGGCCAGGAGGAGTTAAAGGTCAAAAGAACAGAGGCTGTTGCTGGCGTGTGTCAGACACTGGCATCTCCCAGGTTGCTCAGCCTGTGTTTGCAGACACAGGGTTTTGTATCGCCTCTAATACTTCTCCCTGGCTGTGAACCCTTCTCCTTGGGCCCAGGGGGAATGGCAGGCTCTGGCGGGGGCACAGCCCCCTTCATCCCTCCTTTGCATAAGAGGGGAAGGATTAAAAGCTGCCGCTGCCTTCCCTGCCACGACACAACCCCTCAGTGCCCGCCGTGCTCCATCACCCGCTGCGAGAGCCGGTGGGGACGGGCTGTGTGTGATCCTCTAGGGAACGCTCAGCATTCCCTCTCCTCGCCTGTGCCATTAAATGTGTTATGAGTTATGGTCTTCCCTTCAGGCTGGGCATGTGAAGTCCGTGCATTAGCCACAGCCTGTTATCTTTGTCTTCTGCCTGCTCCTGCCCCATTCCCCAACAGTGTCCCCTCCTCACAAAAGCTTTCATTGTATTAACAGCTGTAAAGTAAACCATCCAGGGCAGTAAATTTTGAACCAGTAAAAAGAAACCCTCCTTTTATGTGGTGCACAGTTGGCTTTATGGAGGGCAGTGCCAAAAGCACTTATTGAGATAAACGTTCTGGCTGAGTTTTTAAAAGGACTAAATAATGTTGGCCATTTGTGGGTCTGTAAGAAGACAAAATTAGGAGAGAAGTTAAACTACCTGCTACTGAGCATCAGATGAATTTCTGTGGCAATCTGGAAGCAATCTCTGTGCATGCAGCTCTCCAGGCAGGGACTTGGCCAGCACAGCAGAGGAGGGAGAGCTGCCGTGTTTCTTAAGTGCCAGAGCTTGGATGCAGCAACAGCAGACATGTCAGTAGCCTGATCCAATACAGCAAATCCTTTGTTTCCTTGCTAAGAAAGCTAATTTTGCAGAGCAAAAGACTGAATGCTGTATAATCTGTGAGTGCCTCTAGTCTGTGGTGCTCTTGGGAGAGAGAAATTGGCATCTGAGGAATAGGACAGATGCATCCAGGGCTGCTCAATTGTATTCCCTCCTTCCCTCCACCCTCCCAGTGTTTCTGAAATGGCTTCTACCATGAGACACCCCGAGACAAGATGCATTCATTCATATTAATAACATTTGAGTATCTGCATGGGTAAGGTGGCTCAGAGAGAGGCATTCATGATGAGAAGAATAATTTGGTCCAGCCAGTCTTTGCAAACCACTCTGGGGAAAAGCTTTCCCACCCTGAGCGCAGTGGGAAGCCTTCTCTGTGCTGTTCGCATAAGAAAGCACAAGCTGATCTGACAAGCTGCAAATGCCAGCATGGAAATGTCCCCTCCATCCCCTCCATCCCTCTTCCCAGACATCCTCCCTGCCCAGAGCCACCTCCTTGGGCTGCTTATGCTGACAGCAACATGAGGGGCTGACCCCCCAGCAGCTGCTGGGGACACGTGGGACTGGTAGGGGGATCTGGGGTCAGACTTTTCCAGGCAATGCACAAATCACAGGATGGAATTTGTTCCCTCTGATGTGGTTACCCCTTGAATGCAGGGCCCTGTGCCCAGTGTTGGGGTGCTCCAGCCCCATCTGGCAGCCGGCTGGGGGGTAAGGCTCCCTGCTCCAGGAGATGGTCACAAGGCACTGAGCTCCCATCTCCTCCTATAGCGTTTTCCAGTGTCTCCCACAGAGGAAATTCCTCCGGAGTGAGATCATGCTCTCCTCTCCAAGGGAGGGCAGATTGCAGGGGAGCCAGGAGCTGGCGATGGGGGGAGATCCTGTCTGCAGCCTCTGAACTCTGTCTCACCCTGCTCCACCAAAGGTTTAATAGTGTCCCTGCACTTCTTGCAGTGCTAATTATTTGCTAACAGAGATTCAGCATGCAGACGCACTGAGCTGCATTGCTGCTTAGCCTGTCTCAGTGGTTCTTTGGCTTATTTTCGTGTTTGTTCCCTGCTGAAGGGCAGCAGCATCAGTGAGCACAGCCCCTGCCCTGGTACCCAGCCCCTGCCCCAAGTGAGGCATCCCAGAGGTGCTTTGAATAGAGTCTAACCTGATGGAATAAGCTTTACACTGCATCTCACTATGCAAATGTTTGTTTCATGCAGGGGCTTATTTGCTGTAGAAATAATGAAATTTTCATACATTGCCTTTTAAGATCTTGTGCTTGGCTTGTTAGTGCAGAGCATAACTCTGAATTGCAGCTAGAGCCAGGGTTAATCAGGAGAGCTCAGTCCCAGCAGGAAAAGGACCCCGAGAGGCAGATGGACAGAGCAGTGTGACCCCGCAATGAATGCTCACACAGACATGGGCAGCTAGGAATGCTCAGGCAAATAAGGCCAGGTTGGATGGAGCATTGAACAACTTGGTCTAGTGGGAGGTGTCTCTGCCCATGGCAGGGGGTTGGAACAAGATTATCTTTGAGGTCCCTTCCAACCCAAAGCATTCTGTAATTCCATGATTCCAGGCACGTGACTGCATATTCCCTTGGCCACTGTGTGTCAGCCAGCAGACGGTGGCTCTCCATCAGTTTAGTGCCACTTTCTGAGGGCTTTCCTGAAGGTCACACAATGTGCTGCAAAATATACTGTGAACCTTTTGCTCCTCCAAATATCAGCCAGAGTTTCCAGAGCTGCAAGGCAGGGTTGCAGTGTGGTTCATAGGCATCAGTGCTCATGGGTTTCGTAGAGTTTGGAGGACAGGGTGAGTTTAGATGCAGTTATAACAATTCTGGCAAGATAAGTGGACTCTGGAAGGTGTGTGGTGTCTGAGCTGATGGCAGTGGTCAGCCTGGATTTGACCTGAAATGACTCACCTGGTGAGTGTTGCTCTCTTCCACAGGCTGAGCCAACCCTTTGACAGGGATCTGTGTGTTTTAATGAGGCTCCCAAAATGGTAAATGTCTAGTTTGTGGACTCACCTCACATGTTCTCCAAGGTGGTCATCCTTGAACAAAATTTCTCTGTGGACAGCAGCTGGTCAAACAAATACCCCCTTCCTACAGCTAAGCACTGCCAGGTTGCAGAGACAAGCCCCACTGGTGTGTGCAGACCCACTGCTGGGACCTACTTGTGGCCAAGGGGCTCCTCAAGGAGACTTTAGAGAGGGGATTACAGGCAACTGTGCTCCCAGCATGGCTTCAACAAGGAGCCCAGCAAGGGCTACAGTGTGAGGTGACAGCTGGAGACAAGGTGGAGGGAGGACAGCCCTGAGCAGGTGCTGCTGTAAAACACTTCCATCCTTTTCTGCTTGGAAAGGTGTGCAGGCTTCCCAGAGCCTGTGTGTGTGTGTGGATGTGAAGGATATAAATGTAAAATTGGCCTTCTCAGGTTCTGAAGAGCACAGTTTGCAGCTGGAGATGGATCACCAATCTTCCAGGGAATTGTGCTCTACAAGGTTAAGCATGTTTGCAGAAGAAATATGGATAATGCTCTTATCATGTATGACCTTTACTATATGTGTAACATTGTCAGTGACAAAAATGCCATTTTTTAAATGGTTTTCACACTATGGTATCCAGCCATTAATCATGATGTATGTGAGCGACTCTATATTGTTTCTCTGAAATTGCAGCATTAGATTACTTTCCATCCCGGCTGCTCACATGAATTGTACCCCCTGTTACCATGAGCAAGGTTCCTATTTTCCATGCCTAATGTCATTCTGGCCCTACATTTACCCAGAGGACTAGAGAGAACCTTCCAAGGCACAAAGACTGCAGCTCTCTCCCTCCTCAGCAGACAATTTGTGCATATGTGCGTATAAATGGTGCACTTACTTTAAGATGTCTCTCTAATCCAGGGGTTGATAAATGACTCTTTCAGACACCTCTGCTGATGTTGCATTTTTAATGTAGACAAACTGTAGCTTTGGCTCTAGTCTGTGCATCCCTGCTACTGCCATCCCCACTCTTCGTGGGTTAATGTTTCATCTCGCCTGGTGTAATTTGGGAGTTTTTACTTCCAGAGTGTATTTTGATTTACAGAAGGTAAAAATCAGTTGGCAGTTTGATGTTTATTCTTTTGTGGGCTTTTTTTTTTTCTTTTAATGAAGTGAGCTTTCAGGTGTGAGTGCTGCTTCCTGCTATACATAACTAATATTTATCCTCCCTGTCTGAAGAAAGATGCCACCCAAAGGGGATGCCAGATAAAACCCCTGACATCCTGCTGGAAACTCTGGGTTTGGGGTCACTGACTGAGCTGAGGTGTAACTTCTCACTGTGGTGCAGTGGCACAAAACACCTGCCAGCACAGGACTTGTGCACAGATCAAAGGGAAAAAAGAGCTTGCAGGTAGCAGCTGAATACACAGTCAGTATTTGCAGCCCTAACAAATCAGCCCTGCTCCTGCCATTCCCCCAGTCAGCATTATCCATGGTATGGGCCTGTGGGGAGCTCATCTCCCTTTGCTGTGGCAGTGAATAAATGAGTCAAAGAGAAGCAAACAATTTCTGATGGAAATAATATGGACGTGCTCCATCCATGCAGAGCTGTGGGCATCTATGGGGGAAGAGGGATTCCCAGTGTTTCATGTCTTCAGATGTAACTCAGTAAGGTCTAATCTTGCTCATTCTCATCACCATCAAACCAGAGGAGGTCACTGAGATCACTGAGCTCCACGGCTGAAGTGGGGGAGCAGAGAATTAGTCTGTTGGGATGGAAATATTTCAGAGTGACAAAAATGTCTGTTTTTGTAGCCCATTGCTGATTTTGAGGAAGACCTCACTGGACCTTTCACATCTTGAGGGACTTTGTGTGAACCACAGGCACCTTTGTCTCTGGACTGGAGTGTCTCTTCCTTCCTTCTACTTTCATGCAGAGCTTTCTTCACTGGAAACTTTCCATCTCTTACTCCATGCATATGTTCTGCCCAGAACAGTAGGGACTGGGTTTTTTACACAACTTCCAAAGGGCTCTGTAATCTCTTTATTCTGCTTTCTTACAAGACTCCTCAATATTGCAGAGGCAGCAGGTCCCCAGGTGCAGGGCTCTGGACCTTCTTAAAGAAGCAGCCTGTCCACCACTTTGATCCCTCTCTCTGTCCCCACAGACCCTCACAGGCTTTGCTGCTGTCCCCAGAAATCCCTGTAGCTTGTTGATGACTTTCTGGTAGCAAAGGGAGTGCTTGTGGCTGTAGCAGCCCTTGCTCAGCAGGGTTTATGGGCTGTGAGCTCTCACCTGTGTCTCAGGACATGCAGAGTTTCGCTGAGTGCTGCACTCTCATGGGGGCTAAATTTGGGAAAGGTGACAACCAGACTTGGTCTGTAACACCCTGCAACAGCCCATCCTGTGCCTGAGTCCTCCCCTCCTGCCTGCCCCTGTGACTGCCTGAGAGCATCCTGAGATGAGTCAATTATGTGTGTGTGGGAGCAAAGGCAAAGCAAATTGCACATGCACATGAGAGCAGGCGTGTTTCTTGTCTCTTTATCTGCATTTCACTGTGCTTTTGTTTCAAACTCTTGCTTTTCTAATGAGTGCCTCCATGCCACGTGCACTGAACTTTGATGATGCTGCGGGAGCTTCCCATTTGTTGGTACCACCTGAAGAATAATGTGATTTCCTGTCTGCCTGTCTCAAACCCATCCTACACCAATCCCAGACCTTATTTTCTCAATTTACTCTGACTTGCTGTTTCTCTTCCCTCACTGTTTTACCTTAAAAATAAGCCCTGGAGAACAATTTGGGATCGTGGCAGGCATATACCCACTCTAGCTGCTTAGGTGTGTAAAAGCATTTTGGGGATATGAACCTCCTCCTTGCCTTCCCTCTGGGGAAGGGTTGATGTCAGAGGTATTACCCCATGTTCCACACCACACAGTGAGTCAAAGTCTGCTAAGTAACTAAATAAAGATGTAATTTTAATGATGATTAAATTGAAGCACCTCATTAATTTCATGTGAGAGGTGGGGAAGTACACGGCAGCTCTTTCCCTAAATTCATTGTTTGTCTGGCTGCGAGACGTCCCCTCTCAACGTCTGGTTGAGTCTAATTTAAGTATGTAAATTTAATGGTTCAGTAAGTAAAATTGCCTTTATTGTTTGGAATGGTTTGCACAGTAATTTACGAGCTAGCAAGGCTCATTTGATAGGAGTGTATGATGGAGGAGATGACTCCAGTGAAGGACATGTTTATCTTAAGGATACAGGAGAACACAGATATGAAACATCTCTAATGGGGGACCTTGGGATAACGGTGCTGCTGGCAGACTTAGCCATGTCTGGGGTCCTTGGGATGAAGCAGCCTTGGGGTCTCAGTCCTGGGGCACACCAAGGCATGGCATGGGATGGCATCCCTTGCCCTCCATGGCTGCAGTCACCAGAGATCACAACAGATGTGAGAGGTGCCAGAGCACCGACTCAGCTGGGGCCTGTGCAGGAGCAATGTCACCCCCATGCACACAAAGATATTTTTATCATCAAAACCAAGGACAAGAGACCTCACAGGCTGCAGGAGCAACAACAAAATGTTTTCAGCTGCGTTCAAGTCTTTTTTCCCCAATGCTGCTGCTTTTTCTGGGCTGCATGGTGGGCTTGGGCAGTTCCTGTTAGGAGGTGAAGAATCAGTTTTCTGCAGCACCATGAGGAGCTCAGGTCTCACCATAGTCTGGATGAAGCCAGTCTGAGACATGGGTGGTCCCAGTGAGCTCCCTTAGCCATCCTGCCACTGGTGTGTGTGTCACTGTCCCTCCTCCAGGTTCATTCATGCTGTAACCAGCTTGTTATTATCGTGGCTTTTATTTAAAACAGCTTGTGCTGAGAAAGTTGAAGTGCTTTTCCACTTTAATTAAACCTCACTACACACTCACAGAGCTTACCACTCTTACTTTGTAGGATGATATGGGAAGTTGCAGGGCTCTGGCCAGTCACCCAGCCGGGCAGTGCTGGGCTTGGGAAGAGGTCCAGGACACCCAGCCCTCCAACAGCATCTTTGTTATCAGACACTGTTTCCCAAAGCTGTCACTGGAGCAGACAAATTAAGGAAGCAAACTCCAGTTTCCTTGACTGTAGTCTGGCTTCCAGAAAATCTTTGTAGGGCATGTTGCAGTCATAGAAAAATAAAAATGAAATGAAAATGTAACAATGCTTTATAAGGAAATGTGGTGACACAGGGATAGGTAGGAAAGCCGAACCCTTAGAATGGATAGGGAGTAAGCACTCAGTTGAGGAGAGCACCTTGTCATCACTGTAGACATAACCCAGAAAAACTCTTCATGGATTTTATGTTTCAGCCTTGCCCAGCTGTCACAGGCTCCCTCAGCCAGGCTGCACAGATGTGTGTGCCCAGAGGCTGCCCAGGGTTTCCTTCTCCCGCAGTCTGGGTGCAGAGCAGGAACAGGCACTGGGAGCAGAGTTAGCAGGCACTGAAGCCCCAGGGCAGAGTTTGGGGGGTTGCCCTGCAGCCCACTTGCACGTGGCTGTGTCCCACTCACAGCTGCTACAACCCACTGCTTTCACCCTGGTTTTCCAGCCCACAGCAGTGTCTTTTCCACATCACAGGTAGCCAAGGAGATAGGATAGCTATGGCAATGGCAGTGGTTTCAAGAGCTGTTCAGCTCAGTGTTTGAATCAGTCGTAAGAAATTTAAGACATACAAGGAATATTTTTGATCCTGCTTTTATTCCAAGGGTGAGAATTACGAGGGCAAACACTACCAAGACATGCTTTGGCCCTCTGAGTATCTCATAGGTGGCCCAGAGCACTAAGAGGTCACTGGTATGAAAGCTTTCCAGGTTGGAGACATCCTTGCTGCTCTGCCTGTACTTTATCTGTCTATCTACCTCTGCTTGGGCTTGGCTTCTGGAGCTGCCAAGATGTATTTAACCCCATGGCTGCTGCATTGCAAGGAGAGACCATTAGCAAGCCGAGCAGGCGTTACATCCCTCGGTGCTGGGAGTGCAGCCATTTATTTTGCTAAGTAGACAGTGTGTAGTGAAGAGTGTGATGAGAAAGGAGGGAGGGCTGGGTGATGTGGAAAACGGGATAATTAAAAAAATGAAAGGGAATCTACCCAATTGCATAGACTGTTTTCAGGGGTTGCATTCCTCAGGCTGTGTTTGGGATCTCAGGGTCTTTGCTGATGGGTTATGGGGCAGCTTCAGCCAAAGAGATGGAAAACACCTTTTCTTCCACTCTCCCTTCCCACATTTGGCTGGTCAGCAGGACCCACTGACTGTGATGGTGGTGTAAAAGGAAACAATGGACAATTTTATGGTCCTCCAGTGAAGTCAACTGCTGCTTTGCTCTCAGAGACTTTAAAACTGAATTTTGGGGGTTGGTGCTTCCCCTTATCCTTCACCTAATGCCCGTCCACCAAAAGCCCTGCTGTCAGCCCATCTGAGCTGTGCTGCTGCAAGGATTTTCCTCTGCTGAAATGAGTATCAGGCTAAACCACAATACTGGCTTATTGTTGTGGTTCCCCCTCATTTTATTTGCTCCTGAGCCTCAAGCATGAGAAAGCCCACACCTGGTTTTTAAATGGCTGTTTGTTCTTTGCAGTTATGTCTTGGGTTGCTTTCTGAGGGCTTGCAGACCCCAGCTGGGAGATGCTGCTCCAGGCATGGCCCCTGCCCACTCATGCCTGAAAGGGTTGTTAACGCAGCAGAAATACAGGAAAAGGGGCAGTATTGATGTGGGGAATGTAACATGTCCACTTTGCAGCATTAGAAACGTAGAATGGGTTGGGATGGAAGGGATTTTAATGACAAGCTAATTCCAACCCCCCTGCCATGAGCAGGCACACCTTCCACTAGATCAAGTTGCTCCAAGCTGTGTCCAACCTGGCCTTGAACATGTCCAGGGACAGAAATGTGCAATTAATATAGAAATCAGGCAAATTTATTCCTAACTGATTTAAAAAAGCCTGTTTCTATGCTCAGAAGAGCAGAGAGAGGCTGTATCTCCTGCTGATGGGGGCAGGTACTTGGGGAGACCCAGGTGGGGCCACCAAGTCATCCCAGGGGTGGTAGAGGGATTTGATACTCCTGATCGAATTGAGCTGAGCTTTTTTGCATCAGCATTGCATTTTGGCTTATAGCAGGGCTCCCCACTAGGCAGTCAGGCAGATTTGCAGCCTTTTGTCTCCAGCACCGGCTGCAGTGACAGCACCTGCCTGTCCCTGCCTGTTCCCTGCCTGCAACCACCCGAGCGGCTGAGCGGGATCCTCCGAAGGACAAAGGAAAGTGCCAGCACTGAGGACTGCACACAGAGCCACTATCCAGGGCCTTGAGACCAATTAGTCTATATTAATTACCTTTTGAGCTCGCCTGCAGCTTTTTGAAATTCCAGCGTCATTCCCACCACGAACACCTTTTAGATCCTTCAAAGGGCCAGGGCTGCCCGTACCCCGGGCAGGCTGCAATCTCTCGAGCTGCCCAGGCTCAATTATGTCTTTCAACACAGCTCGTCACCTCTAATCCTACGGCCCAAATACGGGGGCACTGACCTTTTCAAGTCTTGGGAAGGTTGTTCAAATGAGGATGACAACACAAAAGGAAAAAAAAAAAAAAAACACAGGGGGAAAAGGAAACTCCATGTGACATAGAAATAATTTCTCGTGTCTGTGTGAAGGGTTTTACTCTGCCTTCATGTACATAATTTATCAATTTAGAGATTAGTAAAATTGTACAGTGTGCAAGGAGAGGCAAATTGGTGCATTACAAAGCTTTACAAAAGGTCTGTCCTAACCATGATAGGAGAGAGGATGAACTGCCACTCCTGGACAAAGCAGTTCAGTGCTAAAAAATGATAATGTCAGCTTTGGCTTTGCCTAAAATTTATGTTTTACGCAATTGAATGAGGGGGATTTCTACCAAAGTCTTGAAATGGTGCTAAATATTTTCAGATAATTCATTTTAAATTTGTGGTAAGGGGAAGTTATGGGCATAGTGAGGGGTTAATGTTTTGTGGGAGGAGGTTGTAGTTATTTATATTATGGTATTAGGATGCTGAGAGGGCTGGTAGTTCAGTTGGTTTTGATGGAGAAGATATAAAAATTTAATGTTGGAAAACAGATATGCAAAGCAACAACAAATTATCTGCCTGAGTTGCGCTGCTTTTTCCTGGGCAAAACACAAATAAAGAAAGTGCATAAATGATAATGAACTCAAATGTCAATAATTGAAAATCTGAGTCACGTGGGCAGGGAAACTTTTGTACTAATTATCCAAGTTTCAATCTCGCAGCATGTCAGGAACAGAGCAGCTTCAGCTATTTGAGTCATTTCTTGATCATGCAAACATCCATTGAAATAAATTCATTTTTCTTCCGAGCTTTTCAGCTCTTTTTCCATAGCCCTGGGATGTGACTGTCTTTATATTAATAGGAACTGCTGCCTGACAACCATTAAATGTGCATTTAAGCCTTTTGCATACCCTGAACATGCTATAGCTGTTCCATGTCATGACTGCTGACGAGCGGGGTCAGGCCCTTTCCTCAGCAGATATTGCTGAGCCTATTAGGCTCTAACGGGGTTAGAACAATTGATATTTACAGCCCTGCAGCCGACATGAGGGCTGGCAGGACAAGGGGTCTGACACCAGCTGGGGAAGGTGTTTGGCTCCCTTCCTGAAGGGAGGTGAAATGAGGGGCAGAAGGTTGATGGATGGATGAATGGATGGGTTGTGTGTTGCTGCCTTAAGATTTATCAACGGCACCAAGTTTTTAAACAAAGTCTTTTGGAAATGCCCTTGTGGGAAGCTGAGTGCAAGGTTTGCCAGGATGGAAGATCTTCTCCCTGAAGTGTAAGCGTGCCCTTGCCTGGGCTCTGTGTCCTGCTCCCTTCCAGAACACACGTGATGGCACCTCCATGTGCACCATGTGCTGAGAGAGGTGCTGGGTATGTGCATGGCAGGAACAAGTGCCCACTGAACATCCCCCGTGCTCTGCCTAACCCAGGGTTTGGTAGGGCTGTAACACAGTCAGGGAGCTCTAATTCATGGATGCTTTTAGGTAAGGCACAGAAAAGGGTCGGAAACTCTGTGTACACCAGAATGGTGTAACTGGAAAGTGGTTAAAGCCAGTTTGCAATTACTTTGGAGTGGTCATGCTGTGCTGCTCATGCCATGCAGGTTATTCTCCAGGGGTGGAGTCCCCAGGGCTCCCCAAAAGCTGGAGATTTTCCCACGCAGGTGCCCTGGCAAAGTCCTGGGCTGACACTTGGAAAAGCAATCACTTGGAAGTCCATTACTTGAATTCATAGTGGGTTTTTTCCCTTTGGCTTCAGACAGAAGTGGAAACCAGAGCAGACCCTGACCTGGTTACATAAGAGAAAATGTAAAAATAACCCATGAGCGTGAGAAGGGAAAGTGCAGGAGAAGTGAACCTGTGTGACAGTTCCCGGAGCTGCCCTGGCTCCAGCAAAGATGCTCCTGCACCTTGGTTGGACCCTGCTCTTATGGGGTGATTATTTCAGCCTACAGGAGCCTGTCGTTGCAATTAAACACCTAGAAAGAGCAGAAAGCAGATGGGAACAGAGTGAATAGGCAGGTGAAACAGCCTTGCAATGCTGAGTATTAAAAAATTATCTGCTCTGAAATAGTTTTAGTCCCAGAAGACAGGACAGAGATGGAAGATGATGGACTCTGATTGGAGCTGGGTCTTTGGAGGATAAGAAGGGCAGTTCTGCAGTCTGGGGTCCAGACAAGTTTTTGGGTTTCAGTGTTAGGATGAGACTCTCTGGAGCACCAGCTCTGGGTACCTCTGCTCTGTGTCTCACATCTGCTCCTTTTCCTATTTATAGAGGGAAGGCATGAGGAAAATTAAGCAGAGTCTGGTATTTCCTTTCCCCTCCAAATATTCTGGGGCTTTGCAGAGGTGAGCAAGTACTATGTGATAAAGGGATAGCTCAGAAACAGAGAGAGTTAAGTGACCTGCAAGGTGAAGCGTTTGTTTCCTTAGGAAAGAGAAAGCAGAGCTCTGGAGCCCCAGGCTTCCTGATCCATGCCAGTAAACAACAAAAAAATACAGAATAAAACAGAATAAAACTCATTCTTTCAGCTAACTGCAGGTGACCACTCTCCCAAGGTAGTTGTTCCCCCCTTTTATTCCACTTGCTTTAGCATTCATGGTGCAGGAACAGCCGGCTGGCTCCCTCCCGGCAGGATATCAATGTCAGTCAAGACAAGGAAAGTCCGAGTCCCCCATGTCACAGCATGACAAGGAGGCCTGGATGGTGGTTAAGTGAAGAGAGTAAAGGCTGATTTAGCACTCTCTCTGTTAGGAAGACTTTGAACTGGCAAGTAGGTGTCAGCGCAAGGTGACCGAACAACAACCCCGGCATCCTTAGGGTGCACTTACAGCTGCAGCGAGAGCTGTTTGTGTGCAAAGGGCTGCCTGGAAGCGCCAGGCAAACCACGGAGGGGCTGAGGCTGCTGCTGCTTTGGCTTATTCCCTTTTAGTTTTAAAATCAGGTGTGTTTTGGACTTGTCAGAGAGCTGGAGATGGGAAATTTCATTAAGAAAAAGCACCTAAAAGGTTCCTGAGGCAGACGGATGTGCCAAGCCTCATGGTCCCAGTACTTCTGGTGATGCTCCGAGGGTGGGGATGGGCTGACTTTGTGCCACCCCGGGTTTTGCTGCAGAGGGGAGCTCCGATTTCAGACTCGCCCAGCTCGCAGCCTCCCACTGCCGTTTTGGCTGGCAGCGCAGCACCATGTCACATCCCCATGCCTGGTGCCAGCTGGGCTGGCAACTCCGGCTGGGTGAAGCCCCAGCAGAGGGTGGCTGTACAGCGCTGGGCACTCCCATCCCGCTTGCAGCCCCTTCCCCACGCGGGGCATCCCCGCCCGGGCAGCGCTGCCCACCCCGCTCTGCCGGCACCGCCTGCTTTTGTCTCGCTGGCAGCGAGAGGGGCCGGCTGGCTTTGATTAATATTAACACTGCGTCAGCGGCTCCTTCCCCATCGTTTTAGCAAAGGATTTCTCCTTTGGCATTGATCCACCCCGCATCCACCGCGGGGGTGAGGATCCACGGGCAAAACGCGGGCACAGCTCGCCCGCGCCTTTTATTTATTCCTCCCTCTTATTTATTTATTAGTTAATCTGATATATATCCTTCCCGCTGCTTTCATCTACCGCAGGGCAGTCTGGTCTGGCTGAGGGTGCGGGGTGGGGGGTCACTCAGCCAGTGGGCCAAGAGAACAGGCTCTGTCTGACAGAACTGCCCGCGAAGCAGCGCGATGCTCCAGCCGACAGCTCGCATCTGCTGCTGGCTATTGTCACCCCAGTGCTGATGCTGGGACAGCAGACAGCCCCAGCCTGCCCAGCATCGCTCACTGGGCACCCCCACCCTGCCCAGCATCTCTCACTGGGCACCCCCATCCTGCCCAGCATCGCTCACTGGGCACCCCCATCCTGCCCAGCATCTCTTACTAGGCAGCCCCACCCTGCCCAGCATCTCTCACTAGGCACCCCCATCCTGCCCAGCATCTCTCACTGGGCACCCCCATCCTGCCCAGCATCTCTCAGCCTCCCGCCGCTCCCCCCGCCGCCGCCGCACGCCTCCCCTGCTCGCAGCATCTCTCCCCTCCGCATCCGCTATAATTGACATTTTCCATCTGACAGGTTCTGTTTTCCCTTCCCGCAGTTGCTAAGGAAACCGGAGAGAGGGCCCGGGAGCCATTAGCTGCCGTCATCGCCTGCCCGTCCGCAGAAATGTCACTTCTGCTAACGAACACCGCAGGGAAAAAAATTTAAAAAAAAAAAAAAGTTAAACCCCGAACAAAACGCAGCACCGAGCTGCTAAAGAAAGGGGATGGAGGAAGAGCCCCACATCTCACCTCCCTGGGTGAAGGTGGTGCATCGCCACCCTGATGGGGATGCACACAGGGCACAGCATCCTTTTACTGGTCCAGCGTTGGGATGGGGGGTCACCCCGCTGACCAAAGGCTATCCCCAGCCATGGGGAAGGGCAGAGAGGTGCCCGTGGGGCTTTCTGCACCCCTAAACAGGGAGGTCAAAGGCCCAGCTGCCCTCCTGCAGCATGTATTGCACCAGGACTGGCACTGCAGGGCACAAGCAGCCTCCCCAGCTGTTTGCTGCCTCCCTCCTGCTCTTATGTTGTGACTTTAAATTCACTTGAAGAGGTTTATTACTAAAAAAATAGATGGTCACCCTTCACCAGTCCCTGATGTGGTGGTGAGGAGAGATGGGCTGTGGCAGCTCTTACAAGTCCCTGTGGAATTAAATTTACAAAAAGCAACTACCCATTGACCAAACCACTGTGGTTCTGCATCGTGCCACACGCGGGTTCTCGCGTTTGTGGGGTTGTTAAGATTTTGCTGCCGAGTCTATGAATTCCTGTGGTGCTCCTTCTGCTTCCATTTGGAAACTTTAATTCCCTATCATGTTCTCTTCATTCCCTTCCCCTCTTATTTCGAGAAATGCCAATATTCTACTAATTGGAAAATCAGATATAATGTGATCCAGTGGCTTGTTGGAAATCCCACATGAAATCCATGGTGGAGCTGGGGAGAAAACTAGAATTTCCATTTTGGAACATCTTCTGTGCTACTATAATTCTTTGCTCTGTCATCAAGACACCAAACTGAAGGAGACCCCATCTCCTTGGAGACACTTCCAGCCCCTCACACACCCCAGGTTGCCCTCCACAGGCTGCTCCAAATGAAGATAGAAATCCTTCTTGGTTCTATCAAGCCTGCGTGACCAATGCAATTACTGTATATTCCATGAAAATGTATTTCTTTTGCTGTGGAAGTGCTCACATGCAGCAAAGCCTTCAGGGACTTTTGCTTTATTATTTGACATAACTCAGTGCACACTCACAAAATAGTATTTTCAAATATTAGTTGCAATCACGTCTGGTTTTGGTGAGACTGTGCTGTGCTATGACTGGGACCAAGAACTGCACCTTTGCCAAATTTTAAGCTTTAAGAAAAACTCTAATTACTTGGAGGTTCAGATGACCTCTGAGAAGTTTGAATTTCTGGTTTCTGGTGCGTCACTGACTTCCGTGACTGGGTTTTGTCCTTTCCTGCTTGTGGAACTTTGTCTCTGATGGGCACAGAAATGCAGCCTCAGAGACAGGCACCAGACCTGTGTCTCTTCCCTTCTAAAAACCTGTCAGAAGTGCCAAGTAAAGAGTTCCAGCCCTGTATTTCCATTTGCAAATGCATGGCAATACAAAACAACCAGCCAGAGCTTTTTGCAGGGTTTCTTGCCTGCTTCCAGCAGCCAGCTGGGGATTCATTTGGCAGGCTGCTGGCTGGAGGCAGCACCTCAGTGCTAACCTGGGATTGGTGGTGGTGACTGCTCTGCCCTCTGGGTCCTGAGAAGCAGCCAGAGATGCAATTTCTTGTTTCCATCACCAAATCCATATTTTCAGCCTCTCCCATTTATTTCCTACTTGTTGCAGGTGGACAAGAATCAAAAGGCTCTCTCAGCTCCCTTAGGATGGGCACAGGCTACCAGCAAGTCTGTGGCATTGGGAAGGTGGATCAAGGGGTTTTCCTTGTGTTTTACCACCATGAGACACCTCCTTCCCCCAGACAGCAGCAGAGTTAGCAGGGTAAGCACCCTCCTGCCCAGCCCTCTTCTGGTGTTGAGACTGTGCAGCCTCCACTGCTACTTGGACATTGGCAGTGCCAGGTCCCACTCTGGGGAGCGGGTCCGTGACTTTAGAGCAAAAAATGGCCCCGTAAAATGAAATCAAACCCATCCCTGAGAGAGTTAGACAGGTCCTGGGCAGCTGCAGGGCCGGTGGGGTGATGTGCAGGAAGAAGAGGAGGGAGAATTGTGCCAAGCTCCATCTACCTGCCTGATGCAAAGGGACCCCGGAGACTCTGCCCACTGTCTTGGCTCTTTGGTTCTGATTTTATTTATTTTTATTTCACGGGAAATGAGCAAGCCCCAAGGAGAGACCTGGTGTACAACGCTGTATTTCTGTCTCCTGGCTGCTTTCTGGTCTCCTTCTTCACCTCTGCGGGTAAACGCCGGCTCTTTAGTGGCAATGACTGCATCTATTATGCAAGGCTGAGGAAGTGGTGAAATAACAGCATGAGAAATGTGCTCGAATGAGTATTCAAATGCGAACATAACGAGTGCAGTCAGTGTAGCACCGAGTCCTGAGGGACGTGGGAGCTTTGGTTCGACTTTTATTTCTTTAAAAAGAAAGCCTTAACCCTCCCACCCCCTGGGTATTATTTTCAAATTAATTACTCTCATTACATTAATTGTGTGAGTGCCTGTTCCATTTTCCCCCCTTTTCAGTGGGTTAGGCTAGAACAGGGCTGCTAAAAATATAAAACCTAGGAATCACACAGCAACAATTAATCCAGAAAAAGGAATGCTATTGCTGCACACACTGTCCTTGTTTAACAGATAATAAATAACAATTAATAAATGATCCTGTGTTGGAGCACTCCCTCCCCCCAGATGTAATGCTGATAAATTTCTCCCTCGCTTGGGGGTTAGGGAACGCCGGCTGTTTAAAGGCAAACTACAAATCTAAAATGAAAATTGAGTTCTGCCTTGTCATATGGCTCAAATGCCCTCCTGTCTAGGCTGGGCTGGGCATTCATCGCCATCGTGATGTATGTTTTAATTTACCTAGTATATGTTATTAGATTATAAGCCCCTTAGGGCAGGGATCTCATGTTTTATACCTCTAAAGCACTGCACACACCTATTGAACTATATAAATACCTTTTACAAAATGAATTTGTCCTCCTGCTGTGAAATTCTGCCATGCCTCCTGGTTTGCATAAATATCCTAGGACACACAGCAGTCTGTGGTGATTTTGACACGGAGGCTCCTGTGGAAATTCTGGTGGTGCTGATGTCCCAGATGCTGTGACAAACCTGGCTGTGCCAGAGAGGGGAGAAATATCCAAAGGGTTTTTAAATTTAGGGGTTTTTTTGGGGGGGTTATTTCTGGTTTTGGTTTGTTTATTTTTTTTTTTCCCCAAAAACTGTAGTATTTTCAAATTGTTTTAAAGGGGATATTCTGGAAGCCTGATAAACAGGGAATTCAGTGAGTGTTTCATGTCTTGGCTCTGTTTCCACTTCAGTGCTGTGTTTCATGGGGCTTCCCAGGAGAGGCTGAGTTCTCCTTGTGTTGGTGTTTCCCCCTGGACTTACCCTTACTCTGAAATGTCACCAGCAATGGGTGACCCAATCCACTGGGTTTTCACTTCTCCTATGTTTTTTAAATTTTATCTTGATGCTTAAATTTCTGCTTTAATGTAAAACATGCCTCTTATGCCCTTGGTGCTGTAGAGCAGAGCCTTCTCATTGAGGAGTTTTCTGCCAGGGCTCAGTGCAGTGCAGTGGGGGATGAGGTCAGTCATTGCTCACCTTCAGGTATTTCTGCCCAAATCCTGGGTGCAGTAAATGAATGTGCAAGCAGCTGTCCACCCATAGAGGTTGTTGTGTGGTCTGGACTTGCCTGTGCTGATTCAATCCTTACCCCCAAGTGTCTACCAATTAACTCCTCTGCCAAGCTCACAGCCTCTGCTCAAGTTACAAAATCTCTTAGTGAAAATTATCCAGGCTGCAAATACTTGATCATCTACTGTATGTCACAAATTGATTTTCATAGACTCAGAGAATATCCTGAGTTGGAAGGGATCCACAAGGATCATTGAGTCAAACTCCTGACCCTGTCCAACCCCAAGCTTAATGAGAATTCTGGGTCTTTACTTTAATAGGCATCTCTGTTCTGGTCCAAACTATTGGAGTTTCTTTCTTCTTCTTCTTCTTCTTTTTTTTTCTTTTTTTTTTTTTTTTTTAATCAATTTATATTGAATTATTAATAGGAAGATGCAGACAGATTCATGTCCCTAAACTTTCTCCTCTGGCCACTGCCAAATGCAGGCATTGTGTCCACAGTGTCGAAGTGCTAACTCAAAAAAGTGCATTAGTTTGTTCTCATTAAGTCAAAATATTTATCATTAAAGCAGAGGAATCTGAACTTAATCCCTAACTTGAGTGGAGGTGTTTGCTATTTACACTGGTTTAAATGTCATAAAACTTACCAGGTGTTCATATCTCCATGCTCCCAGGAAAACAGCATCACAAGAAATGACTGATTACCCAAACTACTCATAGAATACGCAGAATTTCCTACTGTGTGAGAAGGGCAGAACAAAAGGTGAGCCAAGAGCTAAGTGGGATTAGGTGGTAAAATATTATTGCTTGCCCTGCATCTGTGAATATGACTCATGTGGGTATGATATTCAGGAAGGGCTGAGCTTCCCAGTGCAGAATTGGAGCCTGCTTTCCATGGGTGGATCTCAGAAGAAGGTAGAAGGAAGCTCAACCACAATAGAACAGGGGCTGAAGACAACCCTGCTCATCTCCAGCTCTCGGCAGAGCTTCTCTGCTGCATCAGAAATGCTTCTCCAGGTGCATCCTCAGATTCTGAGGATCCTCTGTGCTAGAGGGGAGACCTCCAGTCAGCAAGATGCCGCAGCACAGTTGGATAATTAAATAATCCTTGGGGCATTTTGAGGGGATTTTCACAGTAGTGTCTACTCTCTATAAACTCCAGGCTGCTCTTAACTAATACCCTGGCTGCTGTCTGGAAGGGAGCAGTGGAGGGAACAGCATTGAATTCTGTGCATGGGCCCAGACATTACCACCCTGTAGGAACTCAGTCCCAGGATCTGTTCCCCTCTTTCTGACCACTTCTGCACTGGGAGGATGTGGACTGTGGTGCAATGTCACGAACGTGAACCAGAGTGTTCTCCTTCCCCCAGGGCTTTGTGAGGGTTTATATGACCAGCCTGAGAGATCACTGCACTCCCCAGTCATCTGGAGAGAGATCAGCATCCCTGCTGCTGATACTGAAGGAAAAGTGTTTCCTCTGGTACTCATGAAGGACTCAGCCGAGCAGAGCTCTGCATGATGCCCCACAGCTGCTTCTTTCTGTTCAGTCCCTTGTAAATCACCCTGTTCCAGCTGGACCTGCTGCCTGTGGACACCACAGCAAATGTCCATGGGAGGCCAGTGGAGCTGCTCCCAGTGGGAATGCTGAGTGAGGGACAGGAGGCTGGGCCAGCTCCATGTGCTGGCCCCAACCATGTCAGTGCTTGGCCCTCCTTGTTGCATGAACCAGGCAGAAAGTGATTAATTAGTTCTCACTTGGCTCAAGCTCACCATTCAATCTGTGTGTGCCTTGGAGAGACCTGGCCCGAAACCAGGGAGCCTGGAGACAAATTGTGAAGATGGAGAAACACAAAGCACAACTTGATCCAGGAAAACAAAGGAACAACATTTCCCAACTTCAGATTGTTAGAAAGGTTCATCTGGGATTTGATTTGGCTGGGAGTGATGGTGAACCAACTCCTCTGCAGCTTCAGGCCATGGGCAGATATCATCTCCTGGCTCCAGCCGTTCCCACTGGGGCTGTAGCACTGCAGCTGTTGGGGGTTCCCATGTATTGTGACTCTGATGGTGGAAAAGGTCTTCAGAGGGTGCATTTCTAGCCTGATGATGCCCTAAAAGCCCCCCCTAGGGCTTCCACCCTCCCCAACTTGCTTATGTCTCAGGCACACTGTGGCAGTGCCAACACCACTGACATGTGTGTGACCATTTCCAAATGATTTCCATGTGTTGGCAGTTGCCTGGACAGAGCTTTCTCTCCTGTTTTCTGCAATTGCATTTTGCTTCATTCACATGCCCCTCTGCTGCTTCCCCGAGGAAGGAAACATCAGGTGGGTTTAGCACCTCAAACCAATTGTGGCAAGAGCCTGGGCTGGACAGAGACCCCCTTTGGTGGCAGGATCATCCCCCAGGTCACTGGCCACCATGTAGGGCAGAGGTTTTGCACAGCACCAGGGTCTGGGCTTCACCAAGAGTCTGCTGAGACCTCCGTGGTGTCCAGGGTGAGGAAGGTGTGAGTTCCAGTGTCACTGGGCTGAGGCCAGAGGTGTCTGTGATTTCTGATCATCCTGCTGGCAAAGCAGGGTCCAGTGCTGCAGGGATGGGCAATGTAATCCCAAGTACCCAGAGCTACCCTCATTCTCCATGGACTGGACGTGAGACTGTGGCTTTGCTCTGCCCTCTTGAAGGGCTCCTCTCATTGCCTCCCACCTCCTCTTCAGGTGTGGTGGAATTTAGATCTTCATTTTATGATGCAGAGAAGCACTGACATTCAGTTATTTCACACCATGAGGAAGTCATGGAAAGGGGAGATTGTATTTCTGCCCTCCAAGCACCATCCAGCCCCTCTGTGTCTGCAGAGAACTGGTGCATGGCAAAGGTTCCTTCTGCTTGCAGGGCTGGCATGTGGGCGATGAGACACCTCAGTCCCTACCCAGCACAGATTTGCGGTCAGGCTGGCAGGCAGGGTCTGTAGGGGCAGACCTGGTGGAGCTGCACCCCCATGGCAGTTGCAGCCCTGGGTGCTGGATTTCTGCCTGCACAGACACAGACAGCAGCTGCAAGGGGAGCTGTTCCCAGGGATGCCCGAGCCAGCCAGGGATGCCTTGGGCACAACCGTGCCCCCTGACTCCTCATCCTGGGCAGGGACCAGAGCACCCTGACTCCTCATCCTGGGCAGGGACCAGAGCAGCTGCTTTCCTGGCGGGTGTGCCTCTGTGCCTTGCTCTGTTCTCTGCACTGCTTTGACGCCACGCTGAGGCCGGTCCTAAGGGAGATGTCTGTCAGCTCGCAGGGCGAGCTGGGATGGAGGCTACAGGATCTGTGCGCTGCTTCCCAGCTGTGCCAGAGGAGAAGCTGGGGATGGGCGAGCACCTAAACCTCTGTGAGCTCTCCCACCCTTTGTGCTTGCCTGCAGAGGCTCCCCAAAGGCAGGAAGGTTGGGTTTTATTCAGAGTTGCTGTTTAGCTCAGCGGTGAGGGTGTCGAGTGTGGGATTTTGCCGTCTCTGAGCATGAGCGTCCAGCATGGCATTGGTCCCGCAGCCCGGCTGTGCGCTCAGCCTGCTGCAGGCTGTGCTAAAAATAGGATGTGAACATCATCCTCCACCACCACCAATCAGTGGCACAGCACAGCGTGGGGACAAGAGCCCGCTGCCCACAGCTGTCCCTTCCCTCGGCTCCCAGACCGCCCGGACACACCGGAGAGGGGAATGCTTCTCCCGAGAGAAAAGGAGAGCTCCTCGTTTTTCTGTCCCAAAACTCTGCCCCGGCTGCTTGTGTTGGAAAAGCAATAGGGAAAGGCTGCAAGTGAAAGTGAAGAGTGAGATCATTTCCAGGGGTGTAGCCAGGTCTTATCTGTGGTGTCAGCGTGCAGATTTGGTTATGAACAATTAGGGTGAGGTTTGCTGCTCTCATCTGCAGGACAGCCAGTTTTTCCAACATGCTGCCATAAGCTGGAGTCTCCAAGACCCTGTCCCCTTTCCCAGGAGCATAACTGGCAGACTAGGTTTTGGAAAAACTATCCGGAGGGGTTAATTTGGCAGCACTCTTTTAATATGTGCTGTTAAGCATCACTGAGTTGCAGATCATTTGCAGTAGCAAAGGGCAAAATCCATTTTTTTCTTCCAAGAGGAGTAGATTCAAAACTGTTATTCCTCTACCATAATTGTTCTGTCGATAGCACTTTACAGAATATTTACAAGATCTAGTAAATGCCATAAAGTACCTATAATCTTAGACAAATACAATATACAAGCCATTGCTTCAGATGCAAGAATCTTTGCTAGAAATGTAAATCAAACCTTTGCTGAGCCTCAGAATACAGGAGATAATATTTAGGTTTTATTAGGTTTCATTTCTATACCTTCTTCACTTTCCAAGGTTGGGTTAGGAGTAGATGTGCCAAAATCCTAAGGGGGAACCTGTAATTACAAGATTCACAGCCTGTTTATGCAGGCTGATGAAACCTGAATAGATCTGACAGCTACTGCCTTCCCTTCCAAACTTATGACTGTATCTCCCACCCTTGGAACACAGAGAGTTTTATCTGTTGTTCATAGCAGGGTGATGCTGTAGTGGTTTCCTGTGCAAGACAGACCCTGTAGGCATTTTTCCCTGTTGATGAAGGTAGGAAAGGGCCACCTGCCTTTGCTGTCCCAGTGGCTGGGCTGATACACTTGCTCTGCTTTATGTGTGTTGTCTGGGAAGCTGTTCCAGCCTGGGAGAGTGTTCTGACAGGCTCAGAGGATGCAGAGCTCTGATCTCTCACTGATCATGTGTGTCATTTCCATAATCCGCAGTGGAAGTTTGAGAATCAACACCCCAGAAACACTCACCAAAACCAGACAAAGCCAAAAGATGTCAAAGGATCCCAGAAGACTCGATGAACGTACCTAGGAAAATGTCTTTCCATGGGCCTCTTGGTTTTGTTTCAGGTGTTTTTAAGGCTTTAAGGTTTTGCTGTCTCAGGAGACAAAGTGGGAAGGACAAGCTCCTAGGAACTCTCCCTGACCCCCCTTCAGGCAGGAATTAGAGCACTTTATAAAAGCGACTAAAAGCAAAGCTGCTCTTTTCTGCTAACCCCATTCTCCATGGCCTGCATCATGCTGCAGCTGCCAGGGCTCTCTGCCTAGATTTTGACTAGATTTGGTATTTGAAGACTTCCAGATGTCAAGACACAGCTGAGAGCTGGAGCTCCATCCCTGCAGCCTCCAGCACCAGAGCTGTGCTCCTGGCTCAGCTGTGAGGCGGCCACAATATTCCAGCCCAAACAGATCAGTTTGGGGATAAAGGGACAGAATATATGCTGGGCTGACGCTGCCAAATTTGGATATTTTGCAGCTCCCATGAGAGGCAGAGCAGAGACATTTAGGTTTGTGTTTAGTACCTCGAGTGGCAGTGCGGCTCCTCCACCCTTCTTCCCAGGAAATCGGTTCCTGCAAAGCCACATCCATGTTCAGCTGGACGCTGATCCATCCAGGTGCCCCCTCTCTGGCTTTCTCAGCAGTTTTTTCCTGGAACAAGCAGGATTCTGTCCAATTCCATGTTGGGTGCCTTTGAAAAATCCATGCAGGAATCCCAGTCACCCCAGCTCCACCCAAACCGTACTATTCAGCAAGAAATACCTTTCACTAAACCCCCTCACCCTAGGGAGCCTCTCCACTCTCAGACACGGGAAAGGAATAATCTTTTCCCCATTCCCGGGCCTTTTTCTTGCCATGCTCCAATCTTGCCCTGAGGATCCCCTTCCTGCATCACCCCCATCAGTGCCTTTCAATGCACAGCGAGCAAACCCAGCTCCATCCTCTCACCCTCCTGCTGTTTCAGTATCCTGGGTTGGCTCCCTGCGAGCAACAGGCTCTGCCGAGCCCCATCCACTGCTTTATTTCCCTGCATGTTCGAAGTAAAACAACATTATCTCATTGCATTACATCTCACCGTGCCAGGGGCTCTGTGGCTTTCTGGAATGTCAGAGCAAAAGCCAGGGAAGGGCTCGGTGCTGAGCGGTGAACAATGGGCGTTTAAAGAAATCACCATTTCTTTTGTATTAACCGCCTACTTTACCAGGATCCTTCTCACCCTTTTAAAACGCTAAGTTTCTTGTGGAGCAATTAACGTTCCCTAAATGACAATAGCAGAGTTGGATCTGTGGAAATGGATGCTGGTGGAAAGGCAGATTATACTAAAAGGTTGGTTTGGTGGTTGTTTTTTAAAGGGAGGATGTTTTCTATTAATTATCTTTTATATACTCAAACACTGTCTCCCATTACTCTTCCAAGTCAGGGACAGTGAGAGATGTGTCAGGGCTGGGGAACAACACACAAGCTGTAAGATTAATTGACACTTAGGAATCAGATTGTGATGAATAGATCTCAGGCTCCCGAGGAGATCCATCTTCTTTAGGGTGCATTTAGGGCTCGGGCTGCCTTTAATATATGCAATGAAGCGTCTTTACCTTGCATATGATACTGCTGCTAACTCCATGGAATGACACCCTCACTGTGTATGGCTGGCTGGTGATAGATATTTTACAGTCCACCGAGTAGTGGTATTTTGCTTTTTTAGGCACTTTTTAAAGCACTAAAGCGCAGTGTACATGAGTCCAGTGGCCAACAGCCTAAGGGCTTCTGAACCTCCGCAGGGGCCAAAGTTTTCCTCTTTTCTTTCCCACTCTTCAACACAAATATATTTCATTTCAAGCGTAAGAGACGTTGTCACCCTCAGGCAAAGTGCCCCCTCCCCAAAGTACTTTTTAATCAGGCTGTTTTCTGATGGTCTCGTCTCAGTTCCACGCTCAAAGCCCCGCAGATGCTGCGGTGGAAGCGACTCCAGGTTCATTAGCTGTGCGAGCCAGGCAGGAGGGACTGCATTCAGCACGGGGAAGAGGGACATGGGCTGGGGCTGCCAAGAAGAAGACAGAAAAGCAGGTGCCCTCGCATTGTTTCAGGGCAATGCAGAGGTGAGCCTGAAGGAATAGAGCCCGGTGAGAGGCTGGTGTGCCGCACGCCTCGGTGACCCGCCCTGGCATCCTAAGCCCTTGGCCGAGGCAGGGTTTGGATTGTCCTTTGGGATATCTTTTGTGTCTTTGGAGCTGTCCCCAGCCCTGCCTGGCTGTGAAGTTGGGGAGGAAAGGGGAGGGGAACCATCCTGGTGCCATCTGCCTCCCTCCACGGAGACGCAGCAGCTTCTCCCATGGTCTCCCAGCCCTGCTCCACACACCAATTACTTATTCCGCTGTGTACTTTCCTGTAACTACCCCTTTGAAAAACAAATAAGAGCTTGAAAACAAACACATTTAGGCAGCCGTTTACATGGCACTTGACAAACACAGATTACAGCGTGTTCCTGCCCCCAAAGACTTCACAGTCTGAGGAAGGCAACACAAACACAAACCAGCAGATCCTGGGAGGAAGAGCTGAGGCAGCTGATGATGATGTGCCTGAAGGCGGGAGGATGGGAAGGGAGAGACAGGAGAGGGATTTTTTGCCGGGATGGAGACCGTGTGTAGCTGTGCACGGTGAGCAGTGCAGGCTCGCTCAGCACCAGCTCTTTACCCCAGCTGTGCCTTTGGTTTTGAGGTATATTTTTGTTTGTTTGCATGTTTTCAAGCGTGTGAAGATGATTTGGCTTTCGTTGGTCCTTGCCCCCGTCTGAGGGACACACCAGCTTCCTTTCCTGCCCTGCAGAGGGGACAAGAGTAGAGCAGAAACCTGATGGGGAAACAGAGGGCAGGGAATGGCCAGGAGTGACACCAGAGGAAGCTGCAAAAGCAGCCTCTCAGCACTCTCTGCAAGCCCAAGGGGGCCTCTCCACGCAAAGGGATTGCTGCTGAGAGGGGATGCTGCATCCCCAGCATATATTTTCTTTTTTTAATAACGTCGTGCTTTAAAATCCAGCGATGACAAGGAGGGAGGAGAAGGGGATAGAGCATTTCAGCATTAACACTGCTCTTCTGTTCGTAATAACATGGTGGTACTTTTAGGAGTGTCTCGGAGCTTAAGGGGTCAAAGGTGAAGTTATCTTTCAAGAACAGCACTAACACTACAGAGCTACTTAATGCGAGCTGGGAATAATGCAGGGCCGCGAGTTTAACTGGACAATGTTGTACTGGGCTGGTTTCATCCTGCCTGCATTGAATTGCAGTGTTTTCCCATTGAGTCAGGGGTTTAGGGTTTTTTTTCCCCTCCCTTTCTTCCCTTTCTCCCTCCCCCCTTCACCTAGACCCAGTTAGCATCTCTGCTGCTTGGCTGACGCAGCCATGGCTCCTTCTGCTGCCAGGACAAGAGCTGGGCTCTCCTGCAGTGGTGGCTGGGGTGGCAGTGCCCTTCTGCCAGCTCCTGGAGTGCCAGTGTGGATGCCCAGAGCCTGCTCAGGGTGTGTGTGCCCTCGTCATTCACACTCACACTGCATCTGTTCCTCTCCCAGCAGCCTGTGCTGTGACAGGAGAGCAGAGGCAATTCCTGCTGCAAGGGCTTGGGGACAGGAGGGAAGCTCTACAAGTCTCTCCCTGTTTATCATTTTTGCCCTGTTGATCATTGCATGGTGCACAGAATGCCTCCAGCCCTGCACTGTGCAGGTCTCTTCTCCTCTCCCCCAACCCAGGTAAGGCTGGTGGCTTTGAGCAGACTCTTCCAGAGATGTCTGGGAGTGCTGCTCTGCACAGGGGTGTGGGATTTTGCTCTTCCTCACTCTGGAGGTTTTATCTGCAACACCCATTGCTGCTGTGGCAGACTAAGTAGGTGTTTTTGTAAGCAGCCTCATATTTCTTACAGCTGGGGCAAGTCAAAATCTTGGGAATATTTCCATCTTCCTGCCTTAGACATGAAACAAGTGAAGGAAAAGCCCAAGGATGCTGCATCCCTCTTAAAATACTCCTTTACTCATTTTTATTTTGCACCTGGGCAGCACAGGGCAGGTTGTAGGAAGTACCATGCTGTGGCACAGCCTGGATGGAGTGGTATTTGTTGGCTTGGATAAGGCTTTCCATGAAAAACAAGGGCTCTGTTAAGGCTGTATTTAAATCTGCAGGCTCTGGGCAGTGGAAAACAAGCTGCTCCTTGAGGCAGAGTTTGCCACAGACCTTGAAATTTCCCTGGTTGGTGCCAGCACCTGGCAAAGCAGATTGGTCATGGCTGGGAGGGGTGAGGAATCACAAGGGCTGTCAGCATGTCATGAGACCATGAGCAAGGATTCACATCCAAACTTTACACTTGTTTGACCCTAAAAAATACTAGAGATCCTATTCCTATAGTTTTTCTATGTAATTTTTAGGCCAGCTCCTAAAGAAGCATGGCTTGGATGATTCACTCCTTGTGCTCAGCCAAGACTGGTTGTCAAGCCTGACCTATTCCCTGCTCAGCTCAGGGCTTTGCTCCACTGAGATGTGACTGAAGGAGTTGGATCTCAGTGACTTTAGCTACACATTTCATAAAAGTTGGTGAGCAAGTAGAGGAAAGAGACTTGAATACTAAAAGATTTTGCTGAGCAGGGCTGCAACATGGGTTCTGGTTGTGTGAAATATCAGGGGACCCACCTGGGGAAAGAGATCTTTAACCCAAGCAGAAAATACAGCCACATTATGAAATATTAGGCACCAGAGAATCTATTTCTGACTAAGGTTTCTCTAAGGGCAGTGACTGATGTCTGGAATAGGATGGTCTCAAAAAGTCTTTTCCCGTAGTCAGGACATTCACATTTGTCTCCCTTCTGGATTCTTTGTGTCTGCTAAGGGCTTGAACCTACAATCTGCCTTGGACAGAATGCCAAGCAATGAGACATGATGCACAGGAAATCAGGCTTCATTAGTCCTCCTGTTAGAGGAATTACTTTGCTGTACCAGTGGTGTAATGGATGTTCAGCAGGTGACCACCACCTTGGGGCCCATCTTGGCCAGTCTTCAAGCATAGCCCTCTGTCCTGGGATCCAGATGTGACCCGAGACACACAGTGAGACAGTCCTGGGACTTCTGGGCAGGGTGTAAAACCAACAGTGCTGAGAGAAAAAGCAGTTGGCACAACTTGCAGGGTCCTGGAGCAGCAAGGAAGGTGTTGGCTGATTTACTGCTCAGCAGTTTGGCTTTGTATGCTTTGAAACCACCTCCTTCCCCTTGTTCTGTTGGCTTCTTCAAATGAAAACTAGACCAAGCACTGGGAAGGTACCAAACTGCAATCCCAAAGTGTGAGCAGCATCAGTGGGTTGAGTTTTACTGGAAAGCTGGGATTTTGCTTCTTCAGACTCTCTGTGCTAGAAAGCAGGGTAGCCAGACAAATATTTGTTCACTGACTCCCTTCCTCTTCTCTGCACAGCAGGGATTGTGTGGTTTTGATTTCAGTGTATTTTGGGAACATGCCTTTCCCACTGGCACCCTGCAGCAGCATCCCGAAGCCGAGAGGTTGTGAACAGTCAAACTGCTCTATTGCATGGAACTAAAAGAGAAGTGCTGGAGGAGGAACAGCTGCAGTGGGCTGGAAAGGTCCCCCAGAGCAGCCAGGCTGCAGTGGTAGGATATTGCTCCCAGGTAGAAGTAACGAAGGAGAATATCATGGAGTTTTAAAGCTTTGAGCCTCCAGATTGTCTATTTGCTGCAAGAGGAGCACGTGGCAGACTTGCAGAACTGCCCGCTGTCATCTCCTCTTGCCCAGCTTGTAGTTGTTCCCTTCCTGCCCAGTGCCAGGCATAAATTTCTGCAGTGACAGCTATGGAATCTGGTTGGGAAGAAACTGCCCTGAAGGAAGCACAAAACCCACACACCACCAGTGTGTATTGGGCAAGGATGTCCAGTGTGGCTTCCTGCAGCATCAGTGATTCCCTGCAAGGCTTCCTTGTTTCTTGGGGTCAGGATGGAGGTACTATCCCTGTTCCTCACCAGAATGTCTTTGGCAGCATCAGGGCGCTTGGCCAGAGGCTCATGGTCAGACTCATTTTCTTCTTGTCTGCCTGTGCCTTGGGATTTTCAAAACTCCCAGGGCTCAGCCTTGCTCTGGGCTGTGGTATCTCCTTGGTGCAATAAATGCCATCAAAACAAAAGAGAAGTGGGATTGGGAAGAGGCTCTGGCTGCTCCTGCTCCCTGGTGATGCCACAATGGCAGCAGGATCCTCATGTTCTCGCAGTGCTCCAGGGGATGGGCAGCTTTTGCAAGGAGGAGGAAAAGACTTTGGCTCTTGTGCCTGATGCTGCTGAGAGATATCAGATCTCCTCACACAGCTGCGATTTGGATAATCCCTCTGATGCTTCCTCCTACCTGCAGCTGACTTTTAATGAGCCAAGCGACAGTAAACTACATAATGAAGGGCAAAGTCTAACTGAAGCTTGATCTTCGCTTTGCCAGACTCTGTTTTGTGGCTGTGAACCCCATGCCAGGCTATGCCTCTCTCTGTCTCATCTGCTTGTCCTTGCTGCTGGGATGAGATGAGATGCTGCCTCAGGAGGGCCCATGGCAGCCCTGAGCAGCTTAAGGCAGATTAGGATCTTAATTCTTCAGAGAATGATCTTCTGATCTCTTTCCCTCCCTGTCAGTCAGTCAGTCAGCAGAGGCTCCGTGGCCCCACAGCTCAGCTTTCCACCTCAGAGTGGAGATGACAGCTGAGACGTGCTGGCAGGGGAGCCTCGAAATCCATGGTCTGAGATGCACATCAGGAATGAGAGTCATGTCCCCAAATCCAAAAGTCCTCGAGCCATGTGGTGTTGCTGACCCACAGCCATGAGTTGGAGGTGGTGGATGGTGGACTTTGCTATCCCAGCAGGACACCAGCCTGGACAAGTTACCCCCTCCACCAGCCTGGTGATCACCCATCCTGCTCCTCCTGGTTCTGGAAGTGCCTTACATACCAAGGACAAGCAGAAAGACCAGGCCTTTGGCCGAGGAATGAGTGTCTGGGGTTACTGGTCCCTCGTGTGTCCAGCAGCTCTCTCCGGGGGCACCTGAAGTCTGTGGAGCTCAGTGGAGCAAAATTGTCATATGTGGAATGGGAAAATGGCAAATATTACAGAGACAGGGGAGTGCAAATCAGTGAAAAGGATTTTGTTGGGAAAAGGTATTTCTGTAAGAAGTTTTAATGAGCAAATGCAGCATGAAGTGCTCTGTAGGAAGACCATAGCACATGTTGCTGTTCATGTCCCTGGACGGGGACAGCCTGGCTTTGGCCTCTGGCCCTCCCTGGCCTCTCCCATCTCCTGTCTTGCACATGTCAAACCCTGACTCTGAAGGGTCTTACTTTAACATCTTGTATCTAATGAGGAAAATGGTAGAGGCAGCCACACTGAACTTGTAACACCTTCCAAATGATGTTTTCCTGCCAAGCTCATCACAAGGGCAGGTGACCCTGGCACTCAAACCCTGTTCTGCCTGGCCAGTGAGCAGTGCTTTGGGTATGGGCAAAGGGATCCCCTTTCCAGGAGCACAAGTCTCATGAGGAGCAGCTGAAGGAGCCGAGAAGGTTCAACCTGGACAAAAGGAGGCTCAGGAGGGACCCTCTCACTCTATATAACTACCTGAAAAGAGGTTGTAGACAGATGGAAGTCGATGTCTTCTCTCAAGGAAAAGGGACAGGGCAAGAGGAAACCACCAGGGGAAGTTTAGTTTGGGTAGTAGAAAAGATTTCTTGACCAAAAGGGTGGTCAGGCACTGGAACAGGCTGCTCAGGGAAGTGCTGGTGTCACTGTTTCCAGAGGGAAAATCCCCAGAGGGATTTTAAAAGACATGTAGATATGATGCTTAGAGACATGGTGGTGGACTTTTCAGTGCTGGGTTAATGCTTGGACTCAGTTATCTTACAGGTCTTTTCCAATGTTAATGATTCTATGAGATTTCCCCCCTTGTTTCTGAGCCACTGGCCAGCATACCATTATCTGCATAATCCCACTGTGGACCTGAAGAGGTTTGGGGTTGAGAGGCCAGAGGGCTGTGATGACATTTAAAGCTGTCCCCAGCTGCTCGGGGGATGTGGCCATCATTCTTATGTCCTGGCAGCTTGCTGGGTCCTCGCCCTGAACCCAAAGCAAAATAAACAGGCTGCTTACCCCACCCCTCTCCTGCTTGAATCACAACTTTTGATTTTGTCATAAAGCTGCTTGCCTTGATTGAGAGCACCATAATAATGATACTTACTGAGGAGGTTTCACCATCAACCTGAAATTGAGGTCCAACGATCCCCATTAATGAGCCTTTTATTGCGCCCATCTGGCTGCTGCGGGGAATGTTCCTGTGGCTGGGCTCGGGCTGTGCCTTGCTGGCACATCACTGCACCTCAGTGACTCCAGATGGACCTGCAAGGCACCTAGAAACATCCAAAGCTTGGGGGCTGCAGGATGAGGCCCTGGGTCTCTGTCTCCCTCTGTGGAGCTCCAGTTACAGAGTGGAAATTACTCCCAGGGCTTCCCCAGGGGAGGAGGCTGTGGGTGATACTGCCATTGAACTCGCTGGATTCACATGTATTTAAAAAAGAAAAGGAAAAAATATATCTTATTGCTGTGGTAACTTGCAGGTATCCTCACTGTCCTTACAAGCTGGCAGCAGCAAGGCTGGGTTTAATATCAAGGCTACTCTGTTGGATTTTTGAGACTTCAATTAATCTCCTTTGTTTTATAAACTATCCAGGGTTTGGGGTTTTTTGTATTCCTGCTGCTAGTCCTCTCAGCTCCCCAGGGACTGCACACAAGGAAAGCATCTCCTGTTCAGCAAATTTAGGGGTGTTTTTAATACTTTTAATCCTTCTCCACCATGGTGGGATGGCATCTCAGTGTGTGCCACCTTGCTGGGGACACGGGTGCCACCATGGCAGGGTCCCATGTGCTATCAAGGACCCAAAATACAAGTGTGAGGCGTAGTGAGGTGGATGGAGAGCAGAAATGGGTGCTGCTGCAGGGAGTCAGCCGGCTGTCAGCAGGAGAAACTGTAAACTTGGGAGCACTGCTGGGGAGAAAGAGCAAAAAAAGGGAAGGAAAAAAGGAAAGGGAGGCAGAAGTGATTTTTCTTTGCTGCACATGTTATTTGACTGGAGGCTGAGGGACATGGAGGAAATGGTTCATGTTCCCCCACAGCACCTCAGCTGCAGAGCAGGGGGCTGTGGGTCCCTGCTCAGCCACAGCAGCTCTGGCAGAAGCTGCACCGAGTTCTGCAGTTCCCCTGGCAGCTCCTGGCCCAGGCTGGCACCTTGGTGTGGCACGTCCATCCATCCAGGCTGTTTGCTGAGCTCATATTTTCTGGCACTCAACAGTTCCCGTGGGATCTGGGAGAGGGATCAGTTTGCACTTTCACAAGCCTTGGAGTTGTGTTGATTATGAGTCATTTGCAAAAAAGCCCCAAACACGCTTGTGCTCTGAGTGGTTTTCTGAGCACAGACGGCTCCTTGGGCTCTGCCACCCTCCCAGCTCTCCTCTCCATTTCTGCTGTGGCTGCTGGACCCAAACCAAAGCTGGGGGAAGCCCATGGAGAGGCTCCTGGTCCACAGGATTTGACTCAACGCCTTTGAAAGAGAGCTCTGGACCAAACTGAGGCATCACCACTGTGTGTGATGGCCAGTCACTGGGGTCTTGCACAGCGCAGGGATCAGGAGGAAATGCTTTAATAAATGCCTATTTTCACTCCTCTGCTTGCATTCTTTCCCTGCCCTGTCCTTGAGGGACTGTAGGGTAAACCCAAACTCACCTCCTTTAGGATCAGGGTGCTCCATAAGCCTGGATTCAGCTGGCAGTGAGGACACCACAGAGCTGAGGGTAACACAGAGGCTGTCAAGATACTTCAGCTGCTGATACACACAAAACCTGCCAGTTCCCCACAGGACACACAGACTATAATGTGCAGCATCCCTTAGATGACCACACTCCTGGCTGGCATCTTTGCTCAGACTGTACCTGCCACTGTGACAGCCTGATGGCCATGTGGCATTATAATAGGATTTGCTCCATGTCTATAAACTGTTATCCTAAATATCATCCCAAATCCTTTGATGCCCAGTGACAACCTGTCTCTTTAAATCTTTTCCCCCTCCTGAATAAAGCAGCATGCTCTGAAATCATTGGGAATTCCACGTATCTGCCATATAATTGGATTATATTTTATATGTCTCCTAAAATAATGATATAGTTACATCTTATTCTAACAATGAAGCAACTCAGACCGGAGCAGGGACTGTGTGTTATAAATAATGATGCCAAGCTGGTTGGGATTATCAGCAAAAGAACTTGTTAGCCTCTTGGAGAGCAGATGCTTAATTAGAGCTGGGTGACACAGATGGGTGCCTAATAAGGGGGAAAGACCCATTTTGGTCTTTGAGAAGTACTGGGACCAGTTGGGATGGCTTTTACCACCTAATACTTAACTATTTGCCCAGCTACTTCTCCTCTACCCTCCAGTTAGGAGCCCTAGGTCCAACACCATCATTATCTTTGATGATGGGTATTAGGAAAAATGGCTGTCAGGCTGAGGTCATGTTCAGACACTGCATTTTGTGTTTCTAGAGGCCTGCTAATGTTTTGGGAATAATTTTCACAAAGGCCACGTGCAGGAGATTAGGTTTGGGGTATGACAGAGTTGAAGGGATCCCTGTGGGAGTGGAAAGGGAATGCATTTTAAGACTAAACAAGGAGGCACTTTCTTTGATCTAGTTTGGTTATTCCTACAGAGAACAGCTGCAAGCAGCAAAGTTATAATCCTGCCAAAACTTGAGGTGCTTGGTGACAGAATTGGGGTGTTGACATGAGGTAGGAACACAGGGCTTGTGACATTTCTGATACATGATCCATATTTCTCCCTCTTCATGTCTCTAGTCTCAGGTTACCTGCAAGGGCTGCAAGAAGCTTCTGGTGTCTGAGGCCACTAATGGTTGGTTTCCCTGGGTAAGGCATCCTCCCTCCTTGTGCCCCCTGTGAGAGCAAGACTTGTCCCCACTTTTGCTTGCTGAGCAGGATGAGGGCCCACCACAGGGTCCCCCAGCTGGGACATTGGTGGCCTGGGTTTCAGAAGCCCATGGCACTCTCATCAGTGGGGTGGACATTGCTCTACATCTCCAAAAACCAAACTCCTTTTCTCCTGAGATGACTCCAAATGCAGGCAGTCAAAATTCAGGGTTTAGCTATGGAAATGGTGGTCCAGGGGCGTGTTTGGGATCCTGATGTTTCAGCCATCCAGTATTTCACCTGTTTTCCCCTAGCCCTGCTCCTTTGGAAGGTCAGGGTGGCTGTGTGTGGTTGTTTGCACAGGACAAGGATCCCAAATTAGATGTCTTCAATAAATGGCATGAACAAACACCTACAGAGAACACCCCACTCAGCGACATCCATCCTGCTTCCTGTCAGGAGGGGGCAGATGGGTGAAGCAGACAAATGAAGACTGATAGGATGAGAGGTGTGAAGTGACAACAGGGTGACAAAGTGTTTTACAGGAGCAGCCTGCCACTGGCCTGGCCATACTGGAGGAGGACAAGGGGATGGAGCTCTGTCCCCAGCCCAAATAACTCAGTGTCACACCATTTTGGTTGGGACCTCCTTAGAACAACAGGTGCTCCTTTATTTCACTCTATTTTGCTTAGAAATAGAGTAAAACTTTTCTGCAGACAAATTTGTGCTCAAATCCACTATAAAGCTCTGCAGAATCTAGAGCATGTAACGTCAGCATTTTGCAAAATGTTAGCCCAGGTCTTCCTGCCTTTTATGGAATAACTTGACAAGTCTGATTATCTGTGCAAGGGTCTAAACTTTACTCAGACCTTGACTGAGAGACAAAGAGTGACTTTTGGCTCTCTAGTGAGCAATTTGAAAACAGGAATAAAATCCTCAAAGCACTTTTGTCTGTGCGTGTTTCAAAACTGGAGCTTTAGGAATCACAAAAAATAAAATCAAAACATGTTTTCGGGAGTTTGTAGTACAAATTACCCTGTTAAAAAGTACCCTGCTTATAAAAGTTTTTAAAAAAAGCCATCACCAATTTGAGCGAACAAGTGAGGAAAGTATTCAGCAGTGAGTGATCTTCACTGAATACATTTTCTCTGGGCCATTGTAACTGCTGGAATCTTATCAAAAGGAATGATTATTTTGATCATAAATGTAGTGGGTGGCAGGATTTTCTGGGCATTTTTTTAGCTTCAAGATGAACAATATTTTCCATGGGGGGGGGGGAGCCAAACAAAACCCCCAAACCAGAAAGGTAGATAATTAGCGTGCAGTAGTTAATGGAGGATTTCAAAGTAAAAGAGCAGAGCTCCTCCTTTCTGAACGGTATTTTTTTTCAGCCAAACATATTTTCCCTTTCTGAAAATGAATTTTCCTGCCTAATTCTCACTCTGGTGATGTGTTGTACCCAGTGAATCCCGCAGATCCCCCTGGCTGGTCACTTTGTCTCTCAGGATGCTGCTCTATAGGGTTATTCTGCAGAACCAAGCAGTGAGGAACTCCCAGCCAGGCTAAGGGATGCTCCTCTTGCCCAGACGCTGATGCTTTACCAGCCTCACGTGCCTTTTGCTGCACTAAACACCTCGAATAAGATGGTTTTCCTGCCAAAATGATAATGTAAAATTGTTGCTTAGTAAATCAGGGGCATTTTACAAAGCTAGATTTGGCAGATCAGTTTTGTTTCCAGCGGCTAACGCATGGCAAGGAGGAAATCCAGTTTTTACGTCCCTGAAAAGCCCCATTATCTTACAGACTTTAAGTCTGGAAAGACTGGTTTCTTTGATGGCCTTGCGGTGAGGGTCGCTTTGCATCTGTATTCAGACCCATCTGTCTCTTTGGATGGAGATTTTCTATTCATTGTCCCCCCCGAAGACCCGTGCTCTGGAGCTGATAGCTCGGGTCCTTCCCGAACACAATCCCCCACCGGGGGCTGACTCCAGCCTTTGTTATGGACTTGCTTGGCATTGGGAACACAATGGCCCAAATGGGCCTCTTTACCCTGCGAGCTACATGCTGAACTGCCCTTTGGGCTTTTGAAAAGCCTCTTTATCTTCAAACAGCCTGATTTCCTCTGCCCCGCGGTCCTCCCCCCATGGCACCTCCAAGGACAAGCGGGCGGAACAGGGTCATCAGCTCCCGCACAGCCCCGGCGCTGGTCGCCTTTATGCTGTTGACTTTTCAGTGTATAAATAGCAGAACAATGGAGTCGGAGTTATTTTTATCTATCGCCCTTAACATCACAAGAGAGTCTGGGAGCACAATAGGGGCTGGTCTCGCTGGAGAAGTGGAAATTTCAGGGCTGGCCCTGCTCAGATGGGCTCCTTGGCTCTTTGCATCAGGGTTGTTGTGATGGGAAAAAGGGGCGCTTTGCGGAATGGAAGCTGCAATTGCATTAAAATGCCTCCCAAGGTGGTACTGCTGGGCACGAAAAAGCGTATTGTCTTTAAGCATGGGAATGATTAAATCCTTGCTATCTGTGTTTTTCTTCCTGGGTATCTTGGGTGGAGAAAGAGAGAAACCTCTGTAGCAAAAGCTGAATGCTCCGGCAAATAAGCCCTACCTATTTCCTATATTTGCTGGCGGTCATGAGGGCTTAAAAGCAAGGATTGTCTTATCAGCTCAAACCCAAATAGTGCAAATATTATCACCTAGACACAGGAGACCTGCCCGAGCTGCCTGCACCATAGATGAATCTTGGCCACCCCGTTCCGGGAGTCACCCGTGTAGCAGGACCTCCCTGGGCACACTGAAATCTGGTTTCTCTGATGTCACATCTGGCTGGGCTGGAGGACAACACCTGCACCAGCTCCAGACCCTCCCCAAGAAGCCCCTCCTGGGAAGGAGGATAGACAATCTGCTTTTGCAAGGCTTCGGCCAGGGCCACGCACCCTCTCTGTAATCAGTTTGTGGACACCTTTCCTGCTTGGGATGGAGGAGGTTTGGTTCCCAGCCCGCCTCGTGGAAGGGCCCTGGGCTTTGCTGAGTGGTTCTGTTAATGGAAACACAGAGATGACCCTGAGAGCAGAGATCAGTGAGCCAGGGGTGTCATTCCCCAGCAGGTCTGCAGGTCCTGTCCTCCTCCATCCATCAGTGCGGGGGATCTGGTTGCTACAGAAAGGGTTTAGTACCTCACTGGCAGGGTAAAGGTGCACTGTCTCCACTTCACAGTTAAATTATCTGTTATGTACATCTTTGTTCCTCTCCCTCTCTGTTCCAAACCAAATGCTGCAAAGCTTTATCCTGATGGGCTCTTGCTTTTGGAGACCCTCCTTGCTGGCACTGGTGGGGCTGAGTTGCCTCTTCTGCTGCTTCTCTCCATGGGAGTCCAGTCCCAGCAGGGTGTGGGAAGGAGCTGAGTTGCAGCCGGAGGGCTGTGTGGAGGAGGAGGAGGAGGAGGATGCAGCACAACTGGCATGATCCCTGCAGGGCTGCTGGATACCAAGCTTTGTCTCCTGATCTTGTTCCCCAGGCATGGACAAAGTTCCTCTGACTGGAAAGCGACCAGGAGATTGAGCTGTCCCTCCAGCTGATCCTGAACACAAAAATGTTTGAGGGCAGGAAGCCAGGGGGTGAAAGTGCCAACCAAACAAAAACCCAACTGAAAAACCCCGAAGTCATCAAGGGAATCTGGGAAAAATACTGCTGTAGTCCTACAAGGACTGCCCCAGGTGCTCTGAGCACAGAAGCTGCTGTCCCTGTGCCCCACATGCCCGGAGCTCCTGGGCTATGTCCCTGGGCCAGGGCTCCTTCAGGGAGCTCAGCTGCTGGAACAGCTTCCAGGGGAAAAGGTTGTTTCAATTCACCTGGAGTTTTTTATAGAATTACACTGAGCTCAGCAAAATTTATTTCAAAACGGTTGGCAAAACTTTCCTCTGAAGGGAGGAGGAACAACATCTGTTCTGACATTCTTAGCCCACTCCAGATTTTCTTCTCTACAGTCAGATTTTAAATATATTGTAGTCATGTTTTGAAAGCCTACAAAGGCTCTCATTAGCAATACTAATTGCTCTTTTCTCTTCCCTCCAGTTTTATATTTTGTTCTACATTTTGTTTTACACACAAAATTGCAACCTTGGCTTTTGTATCATAAAAATGTGAGCATTTTTATGGCACAGAGAAGCACTTTCCTGACCAGCTCAGCTGATGCTGCTGAGTTACTGCTGCTTTACTTGGAATAAATAGGGGAGGGAGGAAATCAGGCCTTTGGTATCCAAAACGAAATGTAAAACCACAGAACCTTCCTGGGCTATTAAAAATGTTGAATGTCTGTTGACTCCTAAAGTATTTCCTTGCTGTTAGACAATACTGGGGCTACTGCAATAGCTCCTTTCAGCTGCTGAGCCCCATGAGCAGGGATCCTGCAGCTGTGGTTGCTGTCACATCCACACTGTGCAGTTGGCCACTTGCTGCTGTTTTCCCCCCTTCCTTCACTTTGTGTCCTCTGTGAGCTCAGGCACCAGCCCTGCTGATTCCCCAGCTCTCAGGGAGCTGTAGAGCCCCACCTGATCCATCCCAGGAGGAGAAGCAGGTACCTTGGTGTTCTCTCCATCTCAGCTTCCCAAGAGGCTCCTGTATGAGCAGCAACCCAGCAGAAACAAGCATGATTTCCTACCAGGAGGCTGAAAACATGAGCTGGGCTTTCTCGTGCCATGAAACTGCACTTTCCCAGAAGATCCCCCACTCTTTACAGCTGTCTGGGTGTTGCAATAGCATCTGTGCCAACCAGATTTCTGATTATGCTTTCAAGGACATTTTCATTTTCGTCATCTCTGGGATCCACTGCCAGAACTCCTGCTAATGCTTTTGATTGCCAGATGAGCATCGCCCTGTGCTTTCATTGCTCTCCGAAAATAACATCTTAAACCACATTATGCTGAAGCTGCTTCTTCAACAGCTTCTCGAATGCCACTGAGCCAGTCTTTTCTGAAGCAATGTGCTGATGACATCGAGCCTGGGCGCTGCTGCTGCTGTGCCAAAAGGGCTGTCCTGGCAGGGTGGGTCCCGGCTCCCAGGCTGCTGACAGGGGGAGATCCATCCTGATAGAGGAATCCTCCCTGATGTGAAGTGTTTGGTCCCAAGATGTGCTCAGCTCAAGGATGAGAGGCTCAGGTGTGACCTGTGTGCTGGAACAGGGGTGTCACCAAGTCCTTTGTCTATATGATTATGGGCATTTCTAAGTATCATCCCACATGGATTGCTTTCATGGGGCATGAGTTTGGCTCTTGGTGATCCCCATTTTGGTACTCTGATCTAACTGCTGGTTTCCAACATCCTAAATGGGGTGAGGGAGGTGTTATGGTTTTCCAAGCTGAAATGGCCTTGTCAGGTTTTGAAACCACAATGTGGAACACAGTAAATGCTGGGGGAGTAGCACTTGTCTGCTGGTGCAGGGGGGATGCCCAGGGAAGGGAGCTCCCTGGCACTGTGGTTGCCCCAGAACACTTTCCCCAGCCCTGTCACATGGGGCAGGGTGCCCAGGAGGACCATCCACACATCCTGCTCCCACATCATCCAATATGCAACTCCCCTTTTAACAGACTCCCTCACTGAGGAACATCATTACGAGCATTTGCACAGACCTTGGGTTAACTTGCAAGGAGTGTCCTGGCAGAGCAGAGGTCTGGAGAGATGCACAGTTAATGTATAATCAAACAGACAAGATCAAGTGAACTGCATATGCTTTCCCTTGCATCCTTCTCTGCAGTAGCTCCAAGATTTAATTATCAGCTCTAAAGCACTTAAAGATTTTCAGGTAGAAAATACTACACAGAGGAAGGAGCAAGTACAAAAGCAGCCTACATAATTAAGTGCTGCTTTTTTAATTTAATTTTCTCCTTCATTTGATCCTCTCCTAGAATCTTGAAAGTAACAGTCTCAACTACCAGCTGTGTCCTTTTACATTCCTGTTGCATTCACATGATGAGCACAACAAGAGCAAAAAACAATAGTCAAGAGATCTGTGTGATGGTGCCAGTGAGAGGCAGGATCTGTGCTGTGGTGGTGTAAAGGTGAAGGTGCCCACTCTGGTTTTGGAGGGACAGTCAAGTAAGACCATGATAGGGCAGCCCCTTAGACACAAAGCTGGGATTTTGGAAGGTACCAGGAATTTCAGATACCAGAGCACTGAAAGGTTTTACCAATAAAATATGACAAATAATTTGCATTCTGTAATCCAGATGAGAGCTGTAAAGAGAAAATACAAATGGGTTAAGCTGTAAATTACTGCTGCTCCTCTCTTCTCTCTCTCCCTATTCCCTTGGAAATTAGCCAGTTGCTCTCTGGAATCACTAATTTGTACAAGCTGCCCGTGCCAGTCTAGCATCAGAAAAACAAGGAGGTTTATTTAGTGTTTGTTTCTTCCTTTAACTGTCCTTTCTTTCCAAATATTTTTAAACAAAAAAAACCAAAAACACCCAACATTCCAAGAGACAGTGAGATTTCCTTGCATGACACTTCTTTTACAACCACAGACCCACTTGTATGGATAAATGAGAGTTCTACAGATTGGACTATGGTGATTATTTGTCAGCAACAATCATTAGGCAAGAAAAGGAAGCTGGAGTGATGCTTGGGCACTTACAAACCTGTGAGTTGGGTTTTGCAGCCCCAATCTCATGTCAGCAGGTGGGCCAGGAACAGGGCAAGTTCCTGAGGGGCAGTGGGAGGTTGGAAATGCTCTGAATGTTTGTCAGTCCTGTTTTTGCATCTGGGTATGGTGGGTTTTGATGGGAAGGGAACTGGAAATACCCAAGTACCAGGGAATGTTCCCTTTCCGTTTCATAGAATCACTGAATCTTTTGGGTTGGAAGGGACTTTAAAGGTCAGGTAGTTCCAACAATCCCTGGAAGTCCAGAGGAGGGCCGTCAGGATGATTAGAGGGATGGAGAACAGGAATTAAATATTTCATCCTGGAATTAAAAAGACCAGAAGTCAGATGAGAAAGGCAGTTCTGGAGGGATGTTCCTGGGTGTGAATCCTTCAAGGCTTTCTGTGTCATCCCTCTTAGGGGTAGAGAGATCTGAATACATGAACGTTATCACATAATGGTTTCTCAGGGTATGAGACCATTAGAGTTGAATGCAGAGAATTAGTATTAATTAAGAGTAATAAGAGAGAAGAATGGGCTGAAGAAAGGCTGGAGACAGGTTGGATTTCCTGCTGATTCCGTTTGTAATGACACAGTTTCTGCAGCTCCAGTGTAGGTTTTGCACCTGAACCACATGTCCATCTGTGTCTCCTCTGTCAAACACAAGGTTCACAGCATCAGCCTGGGGTCAGACCTGTGGAAGGTGAAGCCAGCCAGGTTCCCTCCATCCATCCTGTGCATTCCAGCTAAACATTCCTTTCCAGCTGTGCTAATGGATACATCAGTGTTCAACAAGATTAACACCATGGTTTAGTTCAAGAATAGCAGAAGTCACTGGAATGCTTTGGCTCCAAGTTTTGTGTTGTTTAAGAGGAGACCATGCACATGGGATTTGGGGGGTTCCAAAATGCCCCCCATTTCCCCCATCTCATTGTCTCCAAGGCAGGTTTCAAGCTGGTACTCCCCACCCCAAACACTGCGGGGACAGGGAGACACAGGCCCAGAACTTCCCCAAAACTGCTCTGAGGGCTGCAGAAATGCTGTTTGGAAGAAAGGGGAAAGCTTGTTCTTTCAAGCTGTACAGTCTGAAGGTTAATATTACTTTTTGCTGATCAGAAAAAGCCTCAGAGGAGAGAGGTGTGTGGCTGCAGCCATTCCCCAAAGGGTGGCTCAGCATTGCACGGGGCCAATTTTACCTGTGCAGATAAAGAGGGGCACGTGTGTCCCTCTGATCATTCCTGAGAAGATGTCAAGTGATCCTCACCATGGGGTTTTCCTCCTCTCTTTTCCTTCTTTTTTCCTTCTCCCTTTTGCAGCAAAATACAGAGATCTGGGACCGTGTCCATAGGGAATTGAAACCTTCTGGAGGTTGGAGGGGAGAGGAGAGGGTCCTGCTGGAAGCCCAGACCTGCTCTGGCAGCTCCAGGCTGGCACAGAACAGATCCCCCCTTGGCCATGCCCATCCTCCTTGGAGGAACATGGGTTTTTTCCCCCACAGCTCCCATTTCCCTGTATTTATTTGTGCCCTTTTTTTTCTACACTGCCTTTTGCCATTACGGTATTTCAAACCACTCTTTTTATTGTCCCCCACTGCTCTGGCCACTGTCAACTCCAGCTGAGCTTTGGCTGCATGAATTTTCTCCCTAGAGCAGTCAGCAGAATCTCTGTGGTGTTCTAATGT